>CM059188.1:41939592-42429904 GCA_030323885.1 Branchipolynoe longqiensis
TGCTCGCCGATACCGTGTACAGAAATCGCAAACCCTGTAAATTCGCAAAACCCGCCACTTGTATTTCCTAGGAAATCGCAAACACCCCATCATAATATGGGCATTGGGGGTTTGCGATTTCCTAGGAAATCGCATATCCCCCCTGGAGATCGCAAACCCCCCATGCCCATATAAGTGGGGGTTTGCGATTTACAGGGTTTGCGATTTCCTGCTACACCGTAGGAAATCACATATCCCCCCTGGAGATCGCAAACCCCCCATTTGGCGGCGGCAGCGATTTGTTTACTTTACATTCGTCGATTCGAAAATATTAACATCGCCGCCGTTGCGGCGGCAGCATTCATTTCGCTTCGATTTTAGGGTTAATTTAATAAAATTTCACTTATTGCGTATGTAATTCTGTTAAATATGATAGCATTGAATAGATCTGGGCTTAATATATTGCCACCGATGCGGCGGCGGCGATGTTTAGTTGACGTTCGACAGTATGGATATAGTCGCGTAGCGGCGGGTATTTGTTATAACTTTACAGCATGGGGGGGGGGGTTGTAATTTCCAGGGTGGGTCATAAGGCTGCGCACAACAAATATATTCTGATAAAAGACTTTAAACCCTTTAATTTGATTGTTTTCCCTATCACGTCAATAAGGCATAGCCAGGTCCTACTCCTTTCACTTTCATGACACCACAGCTGCACAATAAATAGGCCTACGGCCAAAGCGGCACCGCCCGAAGGCCAATTTGCACACATACTAGACTATATGCACAATGCAAAACATCTGTATTTCTATTATTTTAAATGATAAAATGAACAATTTGACAGTAACACAGATCCCCTCATGTATTTATTTATTTAACACAAAACTATCCACGATTAAGCATTATGAGCAAATAAACATCCAATTCCCTACAAAACTTTCAGTCATTTTACATTTACATAGGTTGCTAAATCGTATGGTTTTCTAATATTGTTCAAAGCCTTGGACTATATTCTGCCTCATTCTCTACCCATTATACATAATTTAAATTGAAGAAAATGAGAACAAGTATCCATCAATAGTTATCTTGGCATTTAGGCTTCATAACTTCTTGTTCACAAATAACGATTCTAGAAATGTCTAGCTCTAGAGTTCTAAGCCTAAATCTAGACTTATAAAATATGGCAATGCAGACTGCATAAAACGACTTACACTCAATGACAATTTACCCAAGCTAATTATGAAATTCTTGTTTTCAACCAGCATAAATAATTAGGAAATATTGGAATAAATGCTTTTGGTGGGAATCAGATGTGTACATGTGGTCTGTAGAGTATTCCTGAGTTTATTTACGTGACTGGTAGCATTCTTTCCTAGCTCAAGGCACCCCCCCATGTTCTGGATGCATGCTTCGTTACATCATTTTTTTCTGATTTTTGTTTTTAGCTCCAGCTACAAGTTCTAGTCCAATACACAACATGCAACTAAAAATATAAGTCCGATTTGAAATTATTTATTGACCAACTTCCTTCATACTCAATAATTAAGTACTGATAACAATGCAATGTAAAAAGAGAATATGAAGAGAGACATAGGCACATATTTTTGCATTCAAATCAAATTTTACCAGTGTCATGTCAATTACCACACAATTATATTGATAACATACGGTTGGACACGTTTTTCTTCATCAGATTCTCCGACACCTTCACTGGGAACGGCAGTAGTTCTTCAGCACTGAAACAGTCATGTAGGTGTTGTCTCATCTCCTTTTGTTTGAAATATAGGGTTTGTACATCTTGACCGTGGGCAATAGCAATAGCAAAAGCAATACAAAACAGTCCACAGTCTGTTGCACCTTTCTGTTGCTGAATATATGGTACAGTTACCGCTGAACACTCTTCACCATAGATTTTCTTGAGTTGAACCACAATATCATCACAGATTACACCAGCAAATAGGGAGTCAATATATGTGATGGAATTGTTTATATTAGCGGATAAAACCCAGTGTTGTCTTGATTTAGAATGCAGTATTTGCACATGTGGTGGCTTGGCTTCTTCATTACTGGTTGACATTGTGGTGAGTGGGGAATCAAGACCTCCAATATGAGGGAACTGTTTTTTTAGCAAAATATTTGCTGCATCAATGTGGCGATCATTTAGTTCTGACCCATCTAATATACACTCTCGGTTATTTTGGTTGAGGTGAAGACTCTTGACCCAAACAGAGGCTGTTGACCATTGCTTTGATTGCTGGACAGCTTCTGATACATCAATTGGAGTCGGGATAGCCTCACTATAGTACAGCTTGAATCTGCTGCAGTTGTATGATTGCTTAAGTTGTTTGCCATCAGTGTCCTTTAGTTTGAATACACCTTTACCAACATCCTCAGATATCAAATAAGGACCATCCCATCTGGCTGTCAGCTTGTCTCCTTGGCGTTGTTTACGCTTCAAATTCTTCAGAAGAATTTGGGTACCTGGTGTGAAATTGGGTACATTGTGACGTTTATCAAAGTCTTTCTTCTGTCGCTCTTGAGCCTTTTTTATGTTGGTTATGACTGCCTCATCTATACCTTTCTTGACTTCAAGCAAGCTTTCAACAACATTTTGCAGTTCATCTGTTGTCATTACTTTTGCAGTTGCTGGTGAAGGACAGTTACCAATATGTACAGGGAGGGTGGGGTGTTGTTTGAAAGCAATAAAGTATGGTGAATAACCTGTTGATGCATGAACTGATGATCTGTAGGCCATAAGTATGGAAGACAAGTGGGTGTCCCAGTCATCCTTGGTATCGGCGATACATTTTCGTAGACTCTGCTGCAGTGTTTGGTTGAATCGTTCATCAAGTCCGTTTGTTTGTGGGTGGTATGCTGTGGCTATTCTCTTATTGATGTTAAGCTTTTTACAGAGTTCATCATTTACAGCACAAACAAACTCTCTGCCTTGGTCATTGATTTGAACTTGAGGGATCCCATAGCGAGTGAACAGTTCATAGAGTTCAGCAGCAACAGTAGCTGCAGTCTTGTCAGGAATGGGGATGGCTTCAGGCCACTTACTGTAGTAGTCTGAAACAGTTAGTATATACTTGTTTCCCTTCTGACTGAGAATCATCGGCCCTACAAGGTCTATGCCAATGGTGTGCCAGAAGATGGGAGTAACAGGGATGTTATGTAATGTAGAAGACTCTTTCAAACTGTCATTATTCTCACGTTGACAAACGTCACAGTGCTTTATATAGTCTCTCACATCACTAACTATGCCAAGCCAGTAGAAGCGCTGTATCACAGTCTTCATAGTTTTATCACGGCCAAAATGTCCATGAACACCATCAACAGCATGACAGGAAGCTATTATGCTCTGTTGCTGTTTAACATTATCAATTACCTGTCTCACATTCTGGGTGCCCTCTGGTAATGATGCATCCTTGTAATGTAGCAGGCCATTCACAATCAAATAATGTTTGCTTCTAGCACGGGTGGTACTTTTTTGTGCCTTGCTAAACCCATCAGGGTATGTTGCAGAGCGTATGTACTCGAAGATTACATCATGTCTCAACCAAGCAGTTGCTGGCTGCTTTACAGCACTGGTGCCTTCGGACATTGTTTAGCTGTATTCACGTCAGTGTCATGTAGGATAATGATACAGATAGTTGCAAAGGAGCTCCATGCAGCGTTATCATCATTGCCGAACTGCTTCGCGACGATCGGCGGTATTTGCACATAGTTGCTGGATACTTGATCTCATTTCCTTTATTTGAAAAGTATGAAATTTAGCAGCCTATGTATGTGCAAAGTGACTGACAGTTCTGTAGGAATTGGATATTTGTTAGTTCAAAGTGTTTAAAGAAGTTGTGGTGGCTTTTCTTAATGTTGTAGTTTAGTATCTTTGGCAAAAATTGATCTGGTCCCCTATCCTTCTTGTGCGTGACCAATAGCAGTGAAAAGGCTGTTGCGGATTCCGAGGGAAAGCAGTTTGCGAGGGACACATCGCTTCTGCACATGCGTCAATATCGAACAGCATTGTCACTAACGTTATAAATTTAATATAATGTTTTTGTTAAAGATCTTTTCTATATGTGTACCAAACGATTTGGTTCTAGATGGTGTAATTTGAGAGATATTTGACTTCTTCTGTATTTTATGTATGAAGATGGCTCACGACCATTGACAATGCCTTGAGTTTGACGGTACGCGCAGTGCAAAACGTTAGTTTTATTCGAAATTAATAGAAATCAAGAACCCTAACCTTATCAATTTAATATAGTCTTTATGGTAAAGATGTTTTCTCTATGTCTACCAAGCGATTAGTTTCTAGATGGTGTAATTTGAGAGATATTTGACTTCTTCCGTATGAAAATGCTACAAAACACAGGGGGGTTTGCGATTTCCAGGGGGGGTTTGTGATTTCCTAGTAAATCGCAAACCCCGGGGTGTGCAATTTCCAGGGGTTTGCGATTTACTGCCACACCGGCACGTTTACAACTGGTCCCGACGGGCTGGTTCCCGACCCGCCCTGCCTCGGTACATACATAACATGTTCAGGTACACAAGGTTCCCATTCGGAATCAAAATGTCAGGTGATATATTCATCTATGAGATGAACTGCATTCTCCACGGTTTAAAAGGTGTCAACATCATAACTGATGACATTCTGGTCTATAGAAATTCATTGAATGAGCATAATGAAAATCTCAGGGCCGTCTTTGAGCGAGCCAGAAAAGTAAATCTAAGACTAAATACCCCCAAATCTAGCATATGTAAAACTAAGGTAGAGGATGTTGGCCATATTATCTCTGAGAAAGGGATAAAACCTAACAATGAGAGAGTCCAAGCAATCACTGACATGCCCACCCCACATCTAACACCATGTAAAGTTAGAACTCAAGAACGACTGGACATGTTGATGTCTAGTTACGCAATGGTTTATTACCCTTCACTCCAGTCTACACTGGTCGTGTGTGACACTGTTCCCGACAGGCTGTTTCCCGACCCGCCGTTCCTCAGTACATACATGACACATACATTGCTGTGTTGCAATATAGTGTCATTTAATTTCTGCCGTATCAAAAATGATAATTTGCCCGTGTTATTTATTGTGTACATAATTATGTCATTATGCATCGCAAGGATGAATGCTGAGTGCAATCATAACTAGGCATAGCTTGTTTGTTTGTTGTTGTTTTACGTCCTAGCAACATCTAAGGTCATATCAGGACGGGTACCAAATCGTGACAGTGCTGCCGCACTGGAATACCATGCCGCCAGCACCATGACCTGATATCCCACTCAGTCACATTACCATGACACTGAGCCAACCAGTCATTGCCCTATCCTAATGATGCCGAGCGCCAGGCTAGGAAGAAACAAGTATAAATATTTAAGTCATTGGTTTGACTCGACCAGGGTTCGAACCCATGACGCCATGATCTACCAACACGGGAGACGAATGCTCTAAGTATTCGGCCATCCCGTCTGGTCTCTAGGCATAGTTAATACATATCATGGGAAGGCAGCACTAATATACTTATATATATATTATGGTAAGGCACTGCTAATAGTAATATGTAAAGCGAAATATCATGGACAAAGAAGATCACCAACAAAGAAGTTCTCAGAAAAATTAAAAATAAGAAAAGCTTGTTTGCCACTATACAGACAAAGAAACTGATTTATTTTGGCCACATCATTCGTCAGAGTTCAATATACCGTACATTGTTGGAAGGGAAGGTGAATGGCAGCAGAGGGAGAGGGAGACCAAGAACATCATGGTTTACAAATATTTCACAGTGGACAGGCTTGAATTAATCACAGTCTATCAGAACAGCACACCATCGGGACAAGTGGAGAACCATTGCATCCAACCCGCGACTAGAGGACGGAACTATTGATTGATTGAAAGGGAAAGCCAATACATTAAAAAATCCTCCTCCGCGACTAATGTTTTCAGGGTATACAGGGGAGCACCGGAGGTGGCGCCACCAGTCATGACAAATGAAGGAGGCCGTAAAGTGCATCGTGTAATAATAATAATGAAATAATATCCTTCCGCACCTCTATACACGCATACTGCGTTATACATCACATATATCATTTAAGGCACTGCATATATGTGTATATATATCATATGAAAGCATATCAGTTGTTGGTTTAGTTTTGTTAATGGATTATTATTGCAATATAACATCTTAGTGGTTTCAATATTTATATCTACATATACAGTAAAACCTCTCTAACCGACCACATCCACAGATCGACCACTCCCCTATATCAATCGCTTGTAGGCTGAGATTGTAGGCGCCCCCCCCCCCCGCGATTACCCGCGGGTCCTTCCTATCTCCACCGTCTGGCCATTGTAGTCTACCAAACTGTACCACTAAACGGAAGGCATGCCCCATTCGCACGCTCTGTGGTGCTACTGTTAGACATGCTCGTTAAGCAAGTCATATGTGCATGAAGAAAAAAAAAAAATATATATGTATATTTTGTATACAATTCATATATGCATACCGTATATGCCTCCGAGTGCAGAGACATGGATGGGCGTCTATTCAAAGTTAAATAATGTCATGGATTTGTTTTTGTCGTGCCTCTGAAATAAAGTGGGATTGTCTTATTTTTATGTCCATTCAGCCTGAATATGATCGTAAATTTTCATTTTTGTTGTCGTGCCTATGAAATAAAGTGGAATTGTCGTATTGTATGTGCATTCAGTCAGAATATGATCGTAAATTTGTGTGTACCTTCAATTTTGAAATGGGGTATGTGCTTCTATTCGGTAGTGCGCTTCTATTGGGACATATATGGTATATATGAATTGTGATCGAGTTTATTAAATGTCGGTGTTGATCGGGCTCTCCTGATATGACCTTAGATGTTACTAAGACGTTGGTTGGTTGTTGGTTGTTGGAGTTTTGCGTCCTGGCAACATCC
This sequence comes from Branchipolynoe longqiensis, assembly GCA_030323885.1. Lineage (NCBI taxonomy): Eukaryota > Metazoa > Annelida > Polychaeta > Phyllodocida > Polynoidae > Branchipolynoe > Branchipolynoe longqiensis. The sequence continues at coordinate 41,946,505 of CM059188.1, forward strand.
AAGGTCATATCAGGACGAGTACCGACTCGTGACAGACTCATGGCAACTGTATAAGGCTGCCCCTCTGGGAGACCAGACTGCCGACACCATGACCTCATATCGCAGTCAGTCACATTAGTAGCGGGAATCGAACTCCTGACCTTCCGCACAGGAACCGTGCAAGGTGGCCTAATCGGTAGAACGCAGTCCTCCAATGCGGGAGATCGGGAGTTCAATTCCCGGTCGAGTCAAATCAATAACTTACAAAATTGATACTTGTCACTTCCTAGCTTGGTGCTCGGCATTATCAGGATAGGGCAATGACTGGTTTAGCTCAGCATCAGGATAATATGACTGAGTGGGATATAAAGTCATGGAGTTGAGGGCCTAAATTCCCAGTGGGGCAGCACTATAAAGTCGCCATGAGTGCGCATGGTCACAAGTCAGTACCCGCCCTGATACAACCTCAGATATTGCCAGGACGTAAAACTCCAACAACCAACCAACCGCACAGGAAGCCTGCGCTCTGCCGATTCGGCTACCGCGTTCGGTAGTATACTGTGAGTCTTCCATATACATATATATATGAGTGTGAATATGTGCCTGTGAATACTATACTTCGACTATGAGTTCAGCACCCTGTTTCACAACCAACAATGACCAACAAACTCGCGAATGCAGGTCTGCTCTACACTCCGTGTGCAGCAGTCTCTCTGACTGCACCCACACCACCACGGTCTCTAAAAGCATGATAGGTACTAGAGGAACGTGCGGCCAGTAGTAAGTGACCGCGAAAGGAGGCGAGGTTGGGGACCGATAACCTGAGCGGACAAAACAATCCTATTACCTAGTTGGCTCAAGGAAGACCAGACCCCATTAGAAGTTCCTAATTGCGCCTAAGATCCGACCGGGGAATTGGTGGCGGGGTGTGCAGGTCATTATGAATGGACAGAGCCGCAGACAGCCCCAGACGGTGCCCGGCGCCTCCTCCAGCACCCACACCTACATACGCACACCAACAAACACCTATGCACACCCACACAAACCCACATACACCCACACACCCATACACACCTACATACACACACCTACCCACACACACAAACACCTGCCCCCACACCCACCCACCCCACACACCTACACACACCACATATCCTCCCTCCACACTCCACCCACCGTCACACCACCCTGCGACTGAGTATTCTATCTCTCACACCACCTCATGTAACCACCATATTCCCCACCACCACCACCCTACTACTACTGCTCCCCACACCATTCCCACACAACCGACCGCACCACGCGACCACAGCCTCCTCCGAGCACCGCTTCCCCTCCCCCCCCCCCCCACACACACACACTCATCACCCCTTTTCACACAGCCTAACCTTTCCCGCCCACCTCCAAGTCCTACACACTGCTTGCAATGCTAGTGATTACCCGGCCCCTAGCCCCTACCTCCCCCCCTCCCTATCCCACCTCCACCTATACCTCAAAACCATCCTACTCCCCCCTTCCATTCCCTCCACCCCTGCTACCCCTCTCTTTCCTACCTCCACCCATAGCTATCTCCTGCCCTCTCCCCACCACTCCACGCTCCCTTGTGGTATTCTCTGAGGCAGAGTGGTTAGAGTCTCTGACTTTTTTTCGAGGTCGGACTCCTAATCTGAAGGTCGGTGGTTCGATTCCCTTTGCCCCCAACTCTGCCAATTTGGATTTCTACTGCTGTGTATAACTTACAGCGTCATCAAAGGCCAGTTGCTCTCATACCATGTCTATGTGGTGTGGGAGGTTCAAAATCCCCTGGGTTGGTAAAAGTGTAGGCTTGGGCTTTCTATCAACAAACTGTCTAATGGTGAAAACAAGTCTATTCAGACCTATCCATGATAGGCAGTATAAATCTTCAAGAAGAAAAAAAAAACACCCAAAAAACCCTCCGGCTCCTCCATTTCTTACAGCCACCTGCTACCTCCAATTCTCCTACTTTCCTCCTCCCCATCCGATACCCCACCTACATTGTCTACCTGTCCTATTCCCCCCTCCCCCCCTCCCCTCCTCCTACACCCCCTACCTACAATGATCTTCCCTCAGCTTACTTCCCTGTACCTTCTAGACCCTCCCTTTCTCCTCCCTCCTCTCCCTCCTCCATCTGACATTCTCTACTCTTCACCCTCCCTCCGCTACCTCCTCCACCCAACCCCCGCTACCACCTCCACCCTCCCCTTCTTCCTGCACCCTCTGCTTTCCCACCTCCTCCCCGACCTGCTCTGACCGCGACCTGTATTCATGGGCAGCTCGCGTCCTTACATACATGTGAGGTGAGCAGGCTCGCGCATGCATAATTTCCACCGGCGCGCACCTCTCTCCGGGCAGATAGAGTTTCATTAGCCGCAACGCCACCTTCCGGCGTGAGGCCGTATTAACGGCGAAGCGTTGATGCCCCCGCCTCCCGCCAGGTGGCCGTAATAGTCGGCCCCACCAGGGGGCGTCCGCTGAAAGTTGCATGTTGACGAGAGCCACTGATTTGAGCGCACGCCCTTTACTCGGCTGACCTGATGGGGTTTAGCAGGCATGATAAGGCGGGATTGCGACATGCTGAGCCCGGGAGGTGACTGGCCGGCTCCCCGGGCACCTACCCTGTTAGCATGCCCCGCCCTGCCCTGCCCTGGCCTGCGTCGTACCGTCCTGTACCGCCCCGCTCCCCGGTTGGTGTCCGGCCCGGCACCGCCCCGCCCCGCCCCGACCCCACCCACCCCGCCCTGCCCCGCCCCGTCCCACCCCATCCCGCCCCGTCCCGCCCCGCTCCGCCCCGCTCTGCCATGCCCAGCCCTGCCCCGCGCCGCCCCGCCCCGCCCCGCGCCGTCCCATGCCGCCCAGCGCCACTCCGTGCGACTCACCCAGCAACGCCCCCCCCCCCCCCCCGCCCCCATCGTGCCTTTCCCCGCCTTGTCCCGCCCCGCGGCACCCCGCGCCGTCCCGCGCCGCGCCACCCTCTCCCGCTCCTCCCCACCCCTCCCCTCCCAGCCCCGGCCCACCCCAGCCCCAGCCGCGTGTCTGGCCGTGGAGGGGGCCATTGTAATGAAATGAGGTGTGAAAATGAAATGGCGCCGTGAGTGGACTTGGAGAAGGCAAAGTCCTTGGGTGCGCTAGGGTTAAAGTCCGATGTCGGTGAAGTCAATAAGTCGCAGTCAGTCAGGTGACGGGCCCTCAAAGCCCACAGAGAGATCGACGAATTCCCTGGGTCACGAGGATTCTAGCAAAAGGCTTCCATCAGCCTCCAAATATAACGCTGATGGATAATTTATGCTTCATTCATTAATTTGAAAGCTTCATTATTGTCCATTCTTGTAATATATCATACTCTAACACAGTGATCTATATATTACAACTTGCAGATAGTTAGGTACTCACATATTTGCAAAGAATCTAGATATAGTAAAACCTCTCTAAGCGAGCACCTCCACAGATCGACCACTCCCCTATATCGATCGCTTTATTTCGGTCCTCGCAATACCATTGTAACCATATTCTAACTCCCTAAACCGACAACCTCCCTAATTGGACCACTTAAAGTCGGTCCTAAGGTCGGTCGATTTATAGAGGTTTTACTGTAATTCCAAACATTACGAAAATATATTAGGTAAAGGCCCAGTCAGACCTTACAGGACTGAGTATCGGACACCACCGGACAAAGAATTGTCTAGTCCGTTGGTGTCCGGTGTCAAAATGTACCGAAATGTACCAGATGAAAAACGTTAAACGGACAAGGAACGTACATTTACGAATAGCCACCGGACAATAACCGGATGACAACCGAATATCTAATGGACGGACCGGACACCTACCGGACACCTACTGGAACCTATCGGACTGTTCACAGACGCGCTAAAAACCGATGGACTGAATTTCTGCAGCACCATCAACAGACTCTTCAGGATACAAACCGGACACCTAACGGATGGGTACGGGACATGAAATGGACTAAAAGGACTTAAAATGGACACCAACCATACACCTCAGTCCGGCAGTGTCTGGTACAAGCTGTGCGCATGTTCAAAACTTGCTACCATACACACCGGACACCACCAGATACAGAATGGACACGCCAGATGCCAACTGTATATAAACCGTACATTCCTGTATTTCACCAGACAGTGTCCGCATTCTGTCCGGTTCCTCAATCCGGTGCGGTGAGGTCTGACTGGGGCTTAAGGTTTAGTCTATGTGCAGTTATTGAATCATGCAACCAGGTGATGTTCTGGTAACCAGTCCTGACCTCCAGGGGCCGTATGCACCAATCGGTGTCAGCGCTAACCGCCGACCGTAGCCTAGGCTAAGCTACCCCAGTTTCAAATCAGGTTTAACTGCTAGCCGGGGCGGTTAGTGTGCATGTGTGGCTCTCAATCTATTCAATGCTGTCATATTTAACAGAATTACGTAAGCCATAAGTGAAATTTGATCAATTTAACCCTAAATGCGAAGCGATATTAACGCTGCTGCCGTGGCAGCGGCGTTAGTAATATTTTCGAATCAACAAATTTAAAGTAAACAAATCGCCACCGCCGCAGCGACGTCGATATCCATACTGTCCAACGTCAAATAAAAATTGCCGCTGCCACCGCCAAATCAGCGGCAATATACTAGGCCCAAATCTATTCAATGCTGTCATATTTAAAAGAATTATGTAAGGCATAAGTGAAATTTGATCAATTTAACCTTAAAATCGAACTATTATTACCGCTCCTGCCGTATTGGCGGCGTTATTCATATTGTCGACTCGAGGGAATTCCCAAATCTATAAATAACTTCATGGTTTGCTATCCGCCCCGGCTAAAACATTGGTGCATACCACTTTACCTCTTTCGCAGAACCCCCGGTACCCAGAGCTAGCTGACCGGAGCTAGCGCCTAGCTCCGGTTAAGCCTAGCACAACTTGGTGCATACGGCCCCTGGAATCTAGTGCAAGATATCTCAATCTAGGTATGTTCTTTCATTGGGATACATGAAATCAGGCATGCGATTGCGAGGAATACATGGTGAATTCATGTGACTTTATCTTTGATCAATCTATCTGGTAACTTCATCAAGTGTAATAAGCTATGGCACATTAAAGTTGCATAGTCCAATGATAGGATCATTTTTGTTTCTAATTCAAAACACTTAAGTTAGATGTGATCCTATACATCTGACGTAAATACTGATGCACTCAATAAGCAGTTGTTGCTGCATCAAAGGAAAACTGAAGTCACTTCAATAGAACCTGTCACTGCCGAATCCGATGAGTGATGACCAGCACACCTGACATGTGTGCCTCAATTAATTTGGCATATTTTCACTTCAACTATCTTCAAAACTGACTCAATAAAAGATCATTAGTTCAACCAGTAGGTATGTGGGTAATGCAGTACCTCGGATACCTTAGGTGCTAAAATACCTCAGGGAGTTTGACGCCCCTGCCTTGCAAAGTTGTAAACCACTGCCTTCTGGTACAAGTTCTGGTTCTTGATAGAATCAAAGGCTAAGGGAGCAAACCCTAACAGAAAACCATGTTATCGTGGCAGTATTAAGGGTGTTGATGAATGGAACTCCCAACATTTCCCAACCAGCCACTGCAGGGACAAGTAGTTTGCGCCTGTCTTGACATGTTCTTGCTGGTGTGAGATCTCTATTTGCTCCCTGAGAGAGTGCCGCTTGTAACTTGCAAAAGCCAGCAGCACTTCAACACTTTGCAAGCAGCTTTTATGAAATGTACAACCGCACAAAGCAGCGGTTAAGTAATGAAAGCAGTCTTTGTTGCATTGCGACTGACAGCATGATGATGATGATGAGTTCAACCAGTAGATATAATTTATAAACCTACTATAGCGAGCCTAATAATATGGTAGCAACTCAAACCCATCGGATTATGCAACATTAAGCTAATCAGTTTGCTGCCAATGCTTATTATTTTAGATCAATCATGGGAGTGTGCATTGCAATCCTGATTATCCTAATCTAGTAAAGGAAATACTCGAACGGATGGGGCTGCCCTCTATGGAAGATCTTCTGATCAAAAAGAATCTCCGGTGGACTGGACACCTCATGAGGATGTCATCAGACAGGCTACCAAAGCAGATCCTCTATTCTCAACTGTCTTCTGGCTACAGAAAGAGAGGGCACCCCCGTCTCCGGTTCAAAGATACCATCAAGAGAAACCTGAAGCTGAGAGACATTAAGACCGACTCATGGACGCAACTCTCACAGCAGAGAGCTAAATGGAGAGCGGCAGTCAAGTAATGAAAGCAGTCTTTGTCGCATCGCGACCGACAGCATGATGATGATGAGTATAACTAATGTAGTTTCTTTAAACATACATCTGATTAGCGCAAGCTACCCAATTATGCCCTCCGATACGCTCCAACTTGATTGACTTAATTAAAAGCAACATGAAAACAAACAACTATCCATTCAAAACGTGTATGTATGCCTGTAGAGAGTTGTAGGATGAGCCAGTGCCATCGGGTACTACATGTGCTTAGATAGTGTGTCCCACGTCCGCCAGGTGAGCGGTGGTGCTACTGCTGATATCCAGATGTATCTAACCGCTAGCTCGCTACTCTGTTAATACCCCCATCACACGAAACTAGTTCTAATTACGTTTTTGAAAATGTTCCTGAAACAGACTCAAACTGTGTGTGAACGGAATGCACATAGTAGCAACTTTCTATCGTCTTTTTACAAATGGAATGGACAGGCTAGAATGGAATGGTGCTCCAGAACTTTGAGCATGCCCACAATTTTCTTGCAGCCACATTCTACCCAGATCGCTGCCCATTTTAGAACATGGTCGGACGTTTTGAGAACTAGTTTGGTGTGATGGTGGTGTAACTAGAATCGCTATTGGGAGCGAGAGTGCTGTGCTCGAAAACCTGTATACTTACGTGGGCAGGGCCTTACATCATGAAACTTATTGTCCCTTTTTTTACCAATTACCTTATGCTTAGCGTTGCGTATATGTGACATATACTGTATTGTACGAGTATAAACATACCGAGAGGAATATGAATAGTTATACCCCTGTGTGAGCTCACGCCTATGACTGGTAGTGTGCCACTGGTTGGTAATAGCAATCGGAGTTACTCACTCGGGAGGATCTTGTTCTTTCCTACTACTTTATACTTAGTAATCTAGTAGGATATATACATATCTATACCATATACAAATATATATATATATTAGATTGTATTATATATATTAAAATCTGACCATCACTGCAGGTCTGTAAGCGGTTTGTTGTTTGTTTGTTTGTTGTTGTTTTACGTCCTAGCAACATCTAAGGTCATATCAGGACGGGTACCGACTTGTGACAGTGCGCACTTATGGCGACTTTATAGTGCTGTCCCACTGGGAAACCAGGCCGCCGGCACCATGACCTGGTATCCCACTCAGTCACATTATCCTGACACTGAGCACAGTCCTTGCCCTATCCTAATAATGCCGAGCGCCTGGCTAGGAAGCAACAAGTATCAATTTTAAAGTCATTGGTTTGCCTCGACCGGGACTCGAACCCACGACCCCATGATCTACCAGCACGGGAGACGGACGCTCTAACTCATTCGGCCACCCCGTCTGTAAGCGGTAGTGACCAGACTCAGTTGGCTTCAGGGTGGCCAGGAGCCACTCACAGGTGGCGCAGATGTGGCCGAAGTAGGAACTAACCCCTGTGGTACAAGATAGTAAATAATACAATATATATAGAGAAGGGAACTGAAGCTTGGTAGTATCCTTGTTTGTATTCCCATAATAGATTATAGAGCACATATAATTTATGTATATATATATTTATATATAATATATATATATATATATGATAGTTGATCTACATAATGAACAAGAGGAAGACATGAATTTTCTGGGTAAGTGACTCAGGATAATGAGCAAGGTGAGCGGTGGCGCCACCGTCGGAGCTGAGGCGAGTAGGTTGGAGCAGTAGATAACTAGCATGAGACTCCACCACCCGATTACTGGTGGGTGGGTGTGAGAAGCGAGTATAGAATTCCGGGTTATTAATATTATACTGGTATAATTCTTATACGGCATATATAACTTTCACGAAGGCAGCAATTCAGATTACATGTATAGAGCGGGACTCGAACACACATCTCTTTGCGTTCCGGGCCAGTGTGCTAACCATTACACCACCTAGGCTCCCTGATATCAAGAAGGCTATAGTTCAGAATTTGTCTGTATATATATATTATGAAAACCTATATATATACATATATAGATATACACACACACGTATATATATATAACCTGTCACGAAGCAAGCAATTCAGATTATATATATATATATATAGTATATATATAACATATATATATATAACATGTCACGAAGGCAGCAGTCCATTGCCAATCGACCCCTGGAGTTAACTTTATCCATACTCTCTATCTTAGACGGACATGGCTGCTGATTTGCATAGTCTGCCTATTTTAAGCCGCTGACCCCTGACCGGGGTCAGGGTGGGCTGGATCCAGTTTAGGCCGGCACCACACGACGGGTTAATCTGCACGGTCTGGTGCATCGCGTCAGACCTCTCCCTCTCAGTGTGCATATCTGTATGTGTGGATCTTCGACAGCTCCATCAGCCGCGTCAGATGATGCTGAATTAAAGTTTCAACTTTACTTTCTCGGCTTTCGCAACATAGCCTACCTTCAGTCAAGTCTAGCAGAAAGTGTCTGTGTGTATGTGTGTGTTTGGTAACTTCAGTCCGGCAGATATGCGCACAATTTGAGGGAATTTTGCCTTTTACGATACAAGCATGAGCATTAGCACACTGATAGGGCATGCCCCTAAGGAAGATTTTTAGCTATAGGGCCATCGCCGATTTGTCCCATGGCTATAATGGAAGCCATTTCCATCAAGTCTCAGTCGCATTTCACTTTTCCATTCGTCTGTCCCACGGCCACCCGCCACGCCACCGCCATCCCCTCCACTGGGGCTGAACCACCACATGACCACCGTCACCAATGGCCACTATTATGGCCATAGGACAAATCTGTGATGGCCCTATAGCTACAAATCTTCCTCAGGGCATGCTTTAATAATATGCCAAAACTCATGCTTGTATCGTAAAACGCACAGTTCATTCTCATATCTGCCGGACCCGTTGGCCATGCCGCTGGTGGCCAGCCTGTCTGCTGTTATTCCTGGAGATGTGGTGGCCGACAATAATGAGTTACTGCGCTGATGTCGACGATGGACACATGCGGCCACCTGATGCATGTGGCAGATGGGTGTGAGGTTGGGTGGTAGGGGGTGGAGTAAATTGGTTGTTGGAGTTTTTCGTCCTGGCAACATTTGAGGTCATATCACGATAGGTACTGACTTGCGACAGTGCACACTCATGGCGACTTTATAGTGCTGCCTCACTCTCACTGGGAGACCAGACCACCAGCACCATGCCCTGATATGTCATTTAGTCACATTGTGCATGTTGACTGGAATACGGGTAATTGGCCACTTAGAATTGTATCCCCTGCCGTGATGCTAGGACTCTTTCTATATACTACATACACATCCCGCCGAACGCTGAAACCTGAAACGGACTGCCACCGATCTATGGCTCTGTGTGAAATATTCTCTCTGACTAATGTACTGTAGTAGTCTGAACATGAGCTCTACTATCACGCGGTAGCAGCGGAGACTACGATGCCACCAGCGCAGTATCATTAGACTGCGCTAGGTGGCGGCACGGGTAGCCACTGGTCAGACACCAACTGGGCTGACCTCTACTGCGTGTGGTTGACCCACCCCCTCACACCCACCTATAGAGTCGATGTGGGATCGGGCTAGGTTGGCGCGTCTCCGTAAGGACAGGGACGTGAAGGCTAAGCCTAATTTAAATGCCTATGGTTGGACCGTTTGGGCTTAGGCCCAACCCAATTGGCAAGCCCGGATACCGCCAAAGCGGATGCGGTGTTAACTATCAAGGAAGCTGGTGTGCAGTCTGATGCTAGCGCGGGACCGCCGGTGATTGCCCCTGGTGATCCTATCCCAGTGGAGTCGGTATTGTGGGATGGCATGGAGCAGATAGCACGTTGCGTTTCTGCTCTAGCTCCTGCACCTTTAGACGACTGTATGCAATTTATAATACAGCGTTAGGGGTGCGACCTGTCTCACCCTTGTGGTAAACGCTTATTCGTGGATTCCACTTTCTGGACTTTGGACGGAAAACGGTGGTATGTGAAAGTGTGTGTTAGAGGGACTATCGGGTATTTTTTAATAGACAGTGGGGCTGCGGTCACATGTGTTGGACGAAAATTCTTCGATAAGTTGGACGGTGATAAAGTGTTTTTCGATAATAACGTGAAGCCTGTCACTGTCACCGGTGCACCACTCAAGCAGTACGGACAAGCCATACTATCTCTGGAGATCGGGGGGAAAATATTTCATTATGCCCCTACTGTTTCCGATATTTCAGAAGATGGTATTTTAGGTGCGGAATTTTTGGAGTATTATGGTTGTGAGCTGCGTCAGGCAGGCAGCCTATATCTTCATTATCCATATCATCTCACGGTGCAGTGTGAATTACGTTGCGATAGTCAAACTCTGTCTGCGGTCACGCAGAATATTCGCATTGCTCCGATGACCGGTTGTGATGTTAAAATTACAGCTGTGGGGGTTGACGGGGATCACCAGAGCCTGTTTGAACCGATGGTCTCAGAGTTGCATGAGCTGGGATTAGTAGGTCAGAATACGCTAGTGTGGAGTCCTGTTGACTCAGTTGTGCCGTTGTTTAATCCGAATGTTAGGTTACAAAGGGGTACGACTATAGGGTTGTTGAGTGAGGCTACTGACTTTGGTAATGTTCATTGTGAATATGCTAAGGCGGGGTTGTCTAAACAATCCGGTGTAAACATTGCTCGCGGCGACGGGGTCGCTGAGTCAGCTGTTGCCACAGTTGACCCAGTGGACGGGGTTGGCGCGGGGCGGTGTTGTGCGGTCAGCTATTCGCAGTTACCGGGTAATTGGGGCAGTGGTTGGCCTGAACTGCGTGTCGCGTGGGCGGCGCAGTTGGATTGCCCCTCTAGTATTGTGAGTATTAGAGGGGAAGTGGGCGTTGCTGCGTTGGGGAAGGTGGCCGATGTGGTTACTTTTGGTACGACGGAGGAGTGCGTGGCGCCTTCTGTTGGATCTCGGACCCTTGATGGGAGCTTGCCTGCCCATCTTATACCTTTGGCTATGGGGTGTGAGGTGGTTGATGAGTCTGATCGCTCTCGGGTGGTGGAATTTCTGGGTAGAAATATCCAGGTTTTCGCAGTGCCTGGTGAGACGTTAGGCTGGACTGAGGTGGTGAAGCATGGCATTGATGTCGGTGAGTCTGCTGCTTTTAGGATTCCCTATCGGCGTTTTGTGCATTCCAAAAAGGAGGCACTGGAGACTGAGCTTCATAAGCTGCTAGATAGTGGAGTAATTAGGAGCAGTGATTCACCGTGGAGTTCACCTGTCGATTTAGTCAAGAAAAAAGATGGTTCGATCCGTTTTTGCATTGACTATAAAAAACTCAATACTGTGACGCGGAAGAATGCTTACCCATTACCACGCATAGATGAGTCGCTCGAGAGTTTAGGGGGTAATGAGTGGTTTTGCACTCTGGATCTGCAATCTGGGTATCATCAGGTAGCTATGGATCCGGGGGATATTGCTAAAACTGCTTTTAGCACTCGCTTAGGCTTATTCGAGTGGAACGTGATGCCGCTTGGATTGTGTAATGCTCCAGCCACGTTCGAAAAGATGATGATGGATATGCTGGCTGGTCTTCAGTGGAAGATCTGCTTGGTGTATTTGGATGATATCATTGTCTTTGGTCGGACACTAACCGAATACCAGGATCGGCTTCAAGCAGTGTTTGATCGTTTACGTTCCTATGGGCTGAGACTCAAGGCTTCAAAGTGTAGACTTTTTAGGTGCGAGACTCAGTACTTGGGGCGTGTGGTTTCTGCGAAAGGGATTAAGGCAGACCCGGAAAAGCTCTCTGCAATTGCGCTGTGGCCCAGACCTGAGGATATGAAGGAAGTGAGATCATTCCTTGGGTTTGTGTCATATAATCGCGATTTCATTGCTGATTTTGCGCGGTTGGCTGTTCCTTTGCACGACTTGGTCGTTACCGCGAAGAAGATAAAAGTTGTGTGGGGTGACGCTCAGGAGGCGGCATTTCTGATGCTTGAAAGGTGCCTTTACTCAGACCCCAGTGCTGCGATATCCGCGGGCGGTGGGGCGGTTCATTCTGGACACTGATGCGTCGGGGTTTGCAATCTCAGGCGTATTGAGTCAGGTGCAGGATGGGGTAGAGGTCCCGTTGTCTTTTGCGAGTAATAAACTTAATAAAGCGCAGCAGAATTACTGCACGACGAAGCGTGAGTTAATGGCTATCGTCATGTATAGCAGGAAGTGGAAACATTTCCTGATAGGGTCGGATTTTATTATCCGGACTGATCATCATTCTCTTCGTTGGTTGTTGAATTTCAAGGAGGCGGAGGGGATGATGGGGCGTTGGTTGGCCACTTTATCTGAATATGGTGTGACGAATGAGCATATTGTGTTCAGAAAAGGGGCGGATCATATCAATGCAGATAGTCTGAGTAGAATCCCGGTGCGTAAGTGCGGCCGGGGTGATTGCACGGACTGTGGCGCGCATAATTGTGTACTCGCAGCAATTTCTGCGATGCGTCTGGCGGACATAGACGATGATGAGCTTTGGACGTTATCAGAGGTTCACTTGGTGGAGCGCCAAGATCCCTCCATACTACGTGTGATCAAATGGTTGGAGGTGGGCCGCTCGAAACCTCTGCGTGACGAGCTGGCGGTGGAGAATGCAGAGACTCGTAAGATTATAAATCAATGGGATCTGCTGGAACTGCGTGAGGGTGTGCTCTGCAGGTGGAAGGTAGTAGGTGAAGACCTACGCAGTCGCCTGCAGATCGCGATGATGTGTTGTTGTTTTGTCATGGGCATTCTACAGCTATGCACTTTGGGCGTGTTCGCTCCACCAAGCATTTAGCTTGGCGGTTCTATTGGCCTGGCATGACTTCTGATATTAGGCGGTGGGTATGCACTTGCCATAAATGTCAGGTGGTTAAGCCAGGTGAAGGGATCGCTAAGTTACCGTTGACTCAGGAATTGTCTGGGCATCGGTGGCGTCGTCTAGCATGTGACTTTGTGTCCGGGTTTAAGACGACGTCTAGGGGGAATGTAGTGATGATGGTAGTCCAAGACTATTACACTAAGTATGTGCAAGTGTACCCCTTAAAAGATCACACTGCACCCACTGCAGCGCAGGCGTTGGTGCATAACTGGGTTTTGATATTCGGTGCCCCGATGCGGATCCATTCGGATCAGGGATGGGAATTTGAGTCCACACTGTTCCAGTCCATGTTGCGCTTGCTGGGCGTTAAGAAAATTCGTACAAACCCGTACTGTCCACAATCGGATGGTATGGTAAAGCGTTTTAATAAGACGCTGATATCTGCGTTGGCTTGTACCGTGAATGACTTTCAGGATGATTGGGATTTACAGGTCAAGTTTGTGGCACACGCGAATAACTGTACGGAGCACGCATCTACGGGTGTGACTCCGAACAGGTTACTATTTGGGGAGGAGCTCCGACTAGCAGCTGATCTGCAGTTTGGGGTGGTGAATCGTCAAGTAGACCGGCCTTGTGAGATCGTGTTTGTAAGATGGTTGGAGCATTGCTTTCACCACGCATATAGCGCAGTTTGCGATGCTTTAGGTCGGGCAGCAGTTCGTCAGAAATCTGACTACGGGCCTGCTGCGTGGCGCCAGTTCAAAGTGGGGGATCAGGTGGTGCGGTATCATGCGCCGCTAGCTCAGGTCAAGCTCGCAAAGAACTGGGATGGTCCCTTTACTATAACAGAAGTTGTCTCTGACACCACAGTTATTATGAAGGGCAAGGATGGTAAATACCATAAATCTAACGTTAGACGTCTTAAGCTTTACACCGAGCAGATGTCTAGAAACGCTCGACCATCCTCCTGGCTGGACGCACATGTAGGGGACGAGCCCGCACCTGCGAGGGTGGAGGCTGGCACAATAGATGCGTTTAGTCAGAAGAAAGTACCTGGGCTTCCAGTTACTGCGGGGGAGGCTATGCGCCCTAGGCGGCATAGGCCTAATAAGCGGGAAAATAAACATCGGCGTCGTTCTAGATCAGTGTCTGATGTCAATAGTATTGTTTCTGTACGCAGTAGCTCGGGTAGTGACAGTGACTTTGTACCAGTTGGACAGGGGTCTGATGTGGGTTCAGATGCACCGCCTGTGCGGCGATCTGAGCGTTTAGCATTACGACGCAGATAACTGGTATGAGGTGGGGTAGTAGGTATTAGGCTACTCCACCCCGGTGTTGTCTGGTCTCCAGGGGTTGGTTGTACATGAGATACGCCGATCCCTGTCACACAACGAGTAAATGCAGTACATATGTTCAGTTAAACTTTACTACGCAGTTATTTGAGAGTGGTGGGGAAAGACCGGGGGCCCTGGGGGCGCCAATAAATGGGCGCAGTTACAACTGTTCTGCCTAATGCCTTTGCCTAAGCCGTGTGTTTATTATCTGCTATTTCTTGTCTAACGTGTTGGTTATTGTTGACGGGGCGTACTGCGTGTTAGCTGCTATAACCAGGGGAGTGTTAATGTTCGCTGCGGGCATGGGTGTGTAACTGGTTTGACTGTTCGGTTAGGCGTAATTGGGTCACTTATAGCATGTGCGTGTAACCGGGCGAGTGGGTTGCTGGCGCTACGCAGTACGTGTTGTTGTTTGGTGGGTACTGCGTGAGGGCCGGGGATCTGTCGCCGGGGGTGGCTCAGTATTGTGCACTAGCTGGCGGGCGGTCCTTGTGGTTGAGCTAACTAGGTCACCCTGATATTCTGCGGTTGGGGGTTCTCCATGACCACGTGGTGCGGTGACGTCAGCGGTACTGCGGGGGGACGGGGAATACCGCCGTCGGGTGGTTTGGCTGGGTTCCTATGTAGGTCACGCTGACTGCACCGGTGGCGCACCTGGTGTTTTGCGAGTGAGGTAATCATTCTCTGGTTGGTACGCCGGCTGGACTCTGCGGTTCTGCGAGGAAGGACGTGGGGCCAGTCACTCTACCGGCTGCCGGCGGGCAAGGTGGGTGTCTTTGTTCTCGGACATTAATCCTATCTTTATTCGCGTATTACTTATTGTGCTTGTTTATTGCGACAGACTATAAGAATATAGCAAGGCCGGCCGCGACTGTGTTGGTCTGTGCGTTTATCGCGTAGACTTGACACAGCGTGTACGGCGATCGTCTGTCGTGGGGGACACGCGGCTTGAGCTGCCTTGGCAGTTCGTTGCGTGTAGACCATGTCGGACGATGGGTTAGATTCGCCCAGCACTCCATTAGGGGGAGCTGAGGCTCTTAGTCCTCTCGGTATGCTCTTCAATGAGGCCGAGGATGATGACGTGGCAGGTTTATCCTGTATAGGGACCATTAGGCCTTTAGGCGGTAGGGAGATTGTTGCTACAGTCTCCCCGCAGCTGTCTAGTCCCCTATTGTCGCCCGTGTTGGCGGTCGCAAGGGGCCCGCAGCGGGTTACGGCGGCTGGGCTGGTTTCTCCTCCGGGAGTTGCTAGCCTGTCGTTACGTTCCCCTGTTGGGTGCAGTGATCGGCTTCACACAGCTTCCGTTGTTACACATGGTCAGACAATGGTAAATGCTGATGAGTTGTCACTCTTTCGGGAGTGGCAGCTGCGTGAGAAGGCGTTGAGAGCGTCGGTTTGTTCGTCCCGCACGGATCCGTTCTCGCTCAGCCCAGCTGATGTGAGGATGGCGCAGCCTCTCAGCAGTAGTTCATCGGGTTCTTGCCAGGTGGTACTGCCGACTGAAGTTGCTGCCCCACCTCCTATGCTACCGTCCGCAGGCTCTGAGGATGTAGGCGCTAGAACCTTAGGGAGTCTGGCGCCGGCACCTCATGACAACGGACTGTCAGTAGGGGGAGGTTCTGGTGTGCGGATGGACGTCGATTCTGTCGAGTCTACCCCGGTTGTGGGCGGTGAGCTGCTTCTGCCTCCTGCCCCCTCTCGTGATTCTGCTGCGTTGACGGAAGCGCAGGTGAGGATTGCTGTGGAGCAGGCTAAGGCCTCTGTACATCGTGATGCTGGTCCTCGCTTGGAGGTTGTGTCGGTGCCCCCTAAGGCATCGATCCCTCTTGCCAAAGTGTCTTATGGGTCGTTTGACTATCGCCATCATAATAGCGATGGTTCCAAACGTACCGTCCCCATGGACGTCGAGGACGTTCCCGTTGGTGGCAGTTCGGAGACTGCATGTCCGTCGAGATCGGTCGCTCCCTGTTCTGAACAAGAGCAGGGGGGGGACGATCGGAGTACGGGTCGGATGGCCTACATGCTTGCGTGTTGGTCTGCCAATAGGAGGTTCGAGGTAGAGCTTGGGTATGCGATCGCTGAGGATCTCACTCCGTCGTCTGAGTGGATCGTTAGGTCGCGGGGGGGGGACCTGTTAAGCTGGCGCGGTTTCTTTCGGGAAACGTGGCTGGTTTGACAGAGGCTACCTTGTCGCGGCTATGGAACGACCCTCATGAGCAGCCATGTAGTATTAGAGACTATATGGTCTGGGAGCATGGGCACCAGCAGATCATGCGGTCCCAGGGCGCGCACGGAGATTACGGGGTCTCCGATGACGAGGGCTGGGCCGAGCCCGAGTGCCATCCCCGTACTGCGTTGGAGTGGTACAACATCCATTTATGTGAGATATTTGGAGCGTTGAAAGATCCAACGAGGGGGGATGGCTACACAAAGCAGGAATTGGCGTGTCTGGGTTATGTCCGCCGTGTGTTTCGCCCAGGACAGACTTGTCTGTTCTGTGAGCTTAACCCGGTCGGGCATAGGCAGACCCCAAAGCTGTTTCTGCGGTGGGCGCCGTTGGCTCGGCACATTTGTGAGAGCCACCTGCACACCGCTCCTCTATGGAGGTGCACGAGACAGTTTAACGTGGCGAGTGGTTCTGAGGGCTGCCCAACGCTTAAGGCGACTGGGCAGTACTTCTCGATTCCTCGCCGCTGTGAGATGATCGAGCATCTCCTGGAGGGCCACGGACGCATGCTGTCGAAGAGAGTGGTGTCCTTCACGATGAAGCAGCGCACAGACTTCCACTATAGCAGGGAAACCCTGGTGCTGCCCAAGCAGCACAGGTTGATTGCCCTGTATATATATGTTCCTGGGTCGGCGGAGGTACGTCGTGAGCGGTTTTACACCAGTCGCGGCGCATCTTCGGCGAAACGGGGCAGGGGTCATGGTGCTGTTGCCATGAGGAGGGACCAGCAGGGGCGAGCAGCTCCTGTGGCCTCTTCGAGCTCTGGGCGGGGTGTTAGGTCCGTCCAGGGGAAAGGCAAGGGGAGAGGTAAGAGGTCCTCGTCCCTGGTACCGTTGCGCGATGGCTCTGCCATTCAGCTGCAGCGGAACCAGGGGTCGGACAGGTCAGCTTCGCCTCCCCCGCCGCCGCCTCGACCCCCTCCATCTGCTGCCCAGCAGGGGTTGAGAGACTGGCCTGAGTTGCCGGTCGCGACTATCGATCCGGAGGTGAGTGGGTCAAGGGGCGTGCGCCGTCGTGAGCGTCGGAAACTGGTGACTGAGCTGACACCCGACACTCTGAGTGCGGTGGTGGCGCGGCCTCCGGCGACGGTGACGACGGTGCCAGTGGCATCGGTGTCTCAACCGGTGTCGTTGGGTCAGGTTCCGCGGCGATGTGTGTCGGCGGCTGTGGGATCTGCCTCTCAGTTGGCAGTGTTACCGTCTGCAAGCTCGGTTGTGAGACCAGTGGCGATTGCTCCGGTGGTCGGGTCTTCTCCAGTGGTGATACCTGTGCGACCCGTGGTGGCTGCGGCCCCGCCGGTTGATCACGGTGTCGCCCTGGCGTTGGACGGGATCACGGAGCGTCTCTGCGAGGCCAACCGTGTGGACGTGATGGCCAGAATTACTGAGTCGATCGACGGCCTTCATTGGGGGCTTTGACGCGGTCGTCGCGCAGACACAGGATGCTCTGGCGCGTCAGGCTGAGGGTAGGCGCGGTGCTGACTTGGACTTCGTCATCGAGGACAAGAAGATTGTCGAGCGGAAGTTAGCAGCATCACGCGAGCAAAGGGCGCGGCAGGCAGCAGTCATTGACGATATCGACATGACTTTTCTGCCGCGTACCGCTCGGACTTCCGGAGCTGGGATGGTTCATTGCATGCTTTGGATCTTTCTGGCTTCAGCGTCGAGGACAGGCTGCACGGCCTGCCGGCCAGCTTGGTGGCTGATGCTGCTGCGGCACATCGGGCGCTGCTGGCGCGGGCGGCAAGGGCGCCTGCTGACGTGGACGGGGACGTTCAGATGACAGGTGACGGGAAGGTGGACGGCGATTAGTCGTCGTCCTGTCCCGTCCGAGGGATTTTGGACGTCACATCGAAATTCAGATGACAAGTGACGGGGTGGTGGACGACGTTTA
The DNA here is from genome assembly GCA_030323885.1 of Branchipolynoe longqiensis. NCBI lineage: Eukaryota > Metazoa > Annelida > Polychaeta > Phyllodocida > Polynoidae > Branchipolynoe > Branchipolynoe longqiensis. Next base: position 41,965,006 of record CM059188.1, read on the forward strand.
ACTGTTGGCACAGTTGGGCGTCGCCCTCCTCTGTCCGAAGGATTCTGGATAACGTGATGTCTCGGATGACAGGTGGCAGTTAGGTTAGTGGTGGTTGACTGCTCGCGCAGGTGATCGGCGTTAGCTCTGTCCGAGGGATTCCGGGTTCCACGTCGGGGGTAATTGAAAGACCAGCACCCCTGTGGCGGTTATAAATTTTTTTTTTATATATATACACTTTAATAATATATAAAATAATTTTTTTTCTGATAGTTCATCTCCCTTAAGGAGGTGGATACCGCCTTGTATATATATATATATATTGATACTAATATAATATTGTATATACCTTTTTAGTACTACGGTGCTATTTTTACATTGATAACCATGATGTATTTAGCATTTCGTACTGCTCTATTCCAACATTATTTTTCTTTGCAGTACGATTGTTGATGATATATCTTTTGGTGAAGAGCTTAGCTTTCTCCCGATTGGAGGATCTAGCTTCTTGTGTTCTGCCTATTTTTCTGCAGTAGGGGTCGGAATACTTTTTTTTTGTATATATATATTAGATTAATTATTCCTAGATATTCCTCAACTTTCACCCCGTTTTGACTTCCTTTTTCCACACTATTAGGAAACATGATATTCTAAATTTATTCAGTGGGACGAGGTGGTCAATGGTGTGGGAGTTGATGGGTTGACACTGTACATTTTACACTAAAAGATTTTCCTATGCAGTGTCGCCCTGGCTCTTATTTTATGCTGCATTCTTTAATTTAAAAAATTACTACTATTGTAAGCGCTTCTGGCAGAACATGATTGACAGCGTGTGCGTCGGCTCCTGTTATAACAGAGGAGGATGCACATGGGGTGGAATTTACTTTGTAGGAGGCCGGGTTCTTGCTGGCGCCCAGTGCTTCTTATGAAATGTATTGCATACCTAAACGTTGTATCTGCGGAGACTTTCTCAATTGTTATAAGTAACACCGCCCTTCTACTTTCATGCATTCTGCACTGGAGCGGGGCACCAAGCGTGGCGGGTCCTGGGTGTGGCTGTCTGATGTGTCCGCGGTGTAATACCGTCTGTGATCTACTGGCCAGGCGACGCGGGCACAAGAAGGACGGACTGAGGAAGCTCAAAGAGGAGCCGCTCTGCGTAGAAGGAGGAGCGCCCCGCTAACGGTTCTTCTGAGATGGGGGGCGGCGGGGGGCGGACTGAGTAGTTCCTTGCTTCCTTCTGTCGAGGGGGTTCCACTTGTGGGGTATGAACTCTCCCAGCAAAAAACATTCTATACACCAACTACATAGAGGCTGGGAGAGGTCGTCTTTGTGCGACTCATTTAAATACTCTTTCTTCACCTAGATTGATGACATGTTTGCCTTGCAGCTAGCTAGATACACATTGCTATTTCGCTGCAGGCAGGTCTAGGAATTGCGCATAAGGATACATAGCTTTGTAAGGCTTCTCTCCCTTTCAAGTTAGTTCTCATGTTGACTTCTATCATTTCTCGATTCTCATCGGTTTGCATTCTGCAACCGGTGAGACTCTAAGGGGGGCAGTGTAGTAGTCTGAACATGAGCTCTACTATCATGCGGTAGCAGCGGAGACTACGACGCCACCAGCGCAGTACCATTACACTGCGCTAGGTGGCGGCACGGGTAGCCACCGGTCAGACCCTAACTGGGCTGACCTCTACTGCGTGTGGTTGATCCACCCCCCCACACACACCTATAGAGTCGATGTGGGATCTGGCGAGTCAGGGGGCGGGTCAGACAACTACTGACGCCGCGGAGAGCAGATGGTTCAATAAACCAAGGGTGAAGCGTACACTGTATTGAATCTTGGTGTTCTTCCGTGTGACTGCATGTGAGTGAGAGTCGGAGGGCCGTGGGCCATTACAGTACTTTAACCTGTGTTTATCTCTTACATGTAACACCTTGTTCTTTATATTATGACACTGGTGCTGCCATATGCCTGAAAGTCTGTGACTTTACACATGCCACCACCTACTGATTATTGTTATGATGCTGTAACCAAGGCAATTGCCTTCTTAATTTGCCTATTTTCCTACCTGTCCTATTTCCCCCTCTCCTCCTCCTACAACCCCTACCTACCCTGATCTTCCAAAATTCCATTTCTAACTTCAGAATTCATATCACTAGCACCACCCCTGTGCCTTTTGGAACCAAAATGACCAGTGCCCGAAGTCCGCTGCCGGCCTATATAAGGCCAAAATCCACAGACATTCTCACTTTGACAAGGAGTAGGGAGGACACACTAAGGACAGGACCGGCTAGAGACGTTTAATTGCCGTCCCCCCACCCCACATGTTAATAGGGTCCCACATCTTAGGCCTTACATTTACACAAGATATATACATAATTATACTTACTCATGAATACGAAAGCAGCATGTCAAGGGGAAAATAAATACCAACTTTTAAATTGATATCGTGTTTGTGTGGTTCAATTATCCTGACACTGAGCCAACCAGTCATTGCAATATCCTAAAAATGCTAGCTGCCTGGCTAGGAAGCGACAAGTATACATATTTAAGTCATTGGTTTGATTCGACCCTGGTTCGAATCCCACGATATACCAAAACAGGAGACGGACGTTCAATTCATTCGGCCACCCCTTCTGGTGAGTAGTAGGTGGTGGAGTGCTGCTGGTGCTGGTGTAATGGCACGGTGGGTGGGAGGGAGGATGGTTGGCGTGGGGGGGGGGGGGGACTCTTAAAGACCATCGACTCGTCAAACCTGGTCAGTTCATGGGTCATCCATCAGGTGGCGCGTTCAAGTCCCAAGTTAGTTGCCAGGCGCGTGCGTATGCGCACGGCCGGTGTTCTACGTGTGACAGACAGCGTGACGCATAGACGGAGGTTGCGCAGACTCCGCTTGAAGGCTATCCTGGAAGTGTAAGTTGGAGGTAGCGCGGTAGAGGTGTGTGGGGGAGGGGGTGGGGGTTGGGGTGGGGGTGGGGGTGGGGAATGGTGATCTGCACAGCCCAGTGCCTCGTCTGAGTGACTCACAATTAATACATTTGATGGGTTTCCACAGTGTCAAATGATGCATCGGTAGGGTGCTTGGCGTGGTGGTGGGTGGTGGTGTTTTGGGGTTGGGTGAGTGGTGGTGGGTGTGGGGGTGGAGTGTGTGGTGGGAGGTACTGGGGATAGTGGTGGTGGTGAGGGAGGGTGGGTGGTGGTGGGGGTGGTGGAGTGTGTGGTAGTGCTGGAGTGTGTGGTGGGGTTGGGGTTGGGGTTGGGGTTAGGGTTGATGTTGGGGAGAGTGGGGGTAGTGGTGCGATGTGTGGTGGGGGTGGGGAGTGGGTGGGTGTGGGTATCGGCAGCCGGGCCTGAGGTCTGCTATTAGCATCGGTGCCCCGGGGGAACTGACCTCAGTCATTCACAGCAATTAATTACTGCTGACACGCCGGGACACAGCAGGACAATGAGCCGGGCGAGCAGCTCACACCGTCCGGCCGGACACCGCGGCAGGACAGACCGACAGCTGCGCTTGCCCTCTTCTCTTTTTGTCTTCATCCCACAGAACCCATGGGTTACCCACGAACCCTGGTCGAGTCAAACCAATGACTTAAAAATTGATCCTATTCACTTCCTAGCCAGGCGCTCGACATTATCAGGATAGGGCAAGGACTGGCTGGCTCAGTGTCAGGATAATGTGACTGAGTGGGATATCAGGTCATGGTCTTGGTGGCCTGGTATCTCAGTGGGGCAGCACTATAGTGTAGCCATGAGTGTGCACTGTCACAAGTGGGTACCCATCCTGATATGACCTCAGATGTTGCTAGAATGTAAAACAACAACAAACAAACAAATCTTCCTACAGATTCCATATGTCATGAGGCTAAACTACCTGTGGAGTGTGTAGAAATATTTAGTGGGGTCCCAATATCCCCCCTGGCCTGCTCTCTCTTCTTTGTGGCTTTTACTTTTTGGCGTTAAGCATTTAATTATTTTCCTTTGTTTGTTGGCGCTTCCTAATTCAAGCCCCCTCCCTCGTCCGAGTTAGATTCGTTGGTTAAGAGGTGGAAATTAGGCTTGCGGACAATTTGACTTTCTCATTCATCTGCTTTCCACTGGCTGTATACGTCATTGGTTTGATTCGGCCGGGTTTCAAACTCCCAACCTTCCACACGGGAAGCCTGCACTCTATTCTAAAGCTCAAACCACACCTACCCGGACAACCCCCCGACCACCCCCCCCCCGGACTGTCCCGGACATCCCCGGATAAAATCGTTAGTTTGGTCACACCTAGCCGGACGAGGCATGGTCTAGACATGGACCAGAAGCCGGATCGCCCCGGACTGAGCCGGACCAGCCCCGGACTACCCGGTGTATCCACGGAGTAGTCATGGATCAGTCCCGGAGTAGAAGTGGACTTGCTCCTGCTATATATATTAAAGAACGGGGCTCATCCTGGACTGATCCGTGGTAAACCGGGCAATCCGTGGCTAATCCGTGCTCATCCGGCTTGTGCCGGTCTTATCCAGGCAGTCCAGGAGTGGTTCATGGCTATGTCGGGGCTAGTCCAGGCTAGTCTGGGGCTGGTCTGGGTTAAACCGTGGCTAAAACATGGCTCATCCGGTTTAACAAACACCTGGACTACCCCGGATTGCCGCGGATGGTACACATACTATCCCCGAAGCACCCCTGGACTATCCGGACCACCCCCGGATTACACCTGGATGATGCCGGATGATGCCTGATCGAGCCTGGATTGCAATATTCCCTGGATCGCCCCGGATGTTTTAAACATTTAAAAACATATGGGGGCTGAACCCGGATGAGGCCGGACCAGGCATGGATCACCAAGTTTTACCAAGGATCACCAAGGACCAGCCACAGATCAGCCACGGATCACCTCGGATCACCACGGACCATGCCGGATCATGGTTCGGGGCTCATCCGGCCCATTATCCGGGTAGGTGTGACCTAGGCTTAACCGATTCGGCTACCGCATCCGGTGAACCCGCAATCCAGAAACAGTTGGGCGACCACACATGTTCCAGCACTGAGTGTTTAATACTCATTCAGAAAAATAACTTATTTACTAATTGATAATAATTACGAAAAATAACTTATTTACTAATCAATAATAAATCAGAAAAATAACTTATTTACTAATTAATAATAATTTACAAAAATAACTTATTTACTAAACAGAAAAGGAATAAAAAAACAAACAGAGATAGAGAGAGAGTGATGTACAAGGCTTGGATACCCATCGACACTCCCAGTCTCCCTAGCTGCCATAGATAAGTGTGAGTTGGTACTAATAGTATTAATCAGGACCATGCACAGTAACCATGCTTACTACCCTGGACCGCTGCTAGATCTGCCCATGATGGGAGTATTTATCTCCACCTGCCTGTGTGCAGCACCAGTTCCCCGATATTGTCGGAGCGCACCGATCACAACCCGATGTAATTGACCGGGAATCCCGACCACAAATAAAAAGAATACCCCACTCCTTTTATGTCCACTGACGCTAGGCTTTATGTGATTGCGGATGGCATTAAGATACTTGGGATATGGATCAATTTGCCTTGTACATTAAAACAAAAAAAATTCTTTTGCTTGTGACATCTTTATTTTCTTGTCGGTACAGTGGATTAGATTTATGTGTTTCTGTTGAGTCAACTTACGATCAACTGTCTTCCTGTCAGTTACTATGATTCAATAATTGATTGTTGATGATTCTATTGTTTGGCATCAAATATCAGGCATATCTTTGCAATATGGCTATACCGGCATATGGATATGCATAGTGTGACGCCAGAGGGCGCCCGCCAGGCAATACCCGACAGCTGGGAGGGGGGGGGGGCACTCCACCAATGCGCACGAGGAAATATAGGATGTACATGTTACCCTTGCATTTATACTCGCATAATGCATTATACATCACATATATATGTTTGTTGTTGTTTTATGTCCTAGCAACATCTAAGGTCATATCAGGACAGTACCGACTTGTGACAGTGCGCACTATTGGCGACTTTATAGTGCTGCCTCATTGGGAGACCAGGCTGCCAGCACCATGACCTGATATCCCACTCAGTCACATTATCCTGACACTGAGCCAACCAGTCCTTGCCCTATCCTAATAATGATGAGCGCCTGGCTAGGAAGTATCAACTATACATTTTTAAGTCATTGGTTTGACTCGACCAGTGTTCGAATCCACGATCCCATGGTCTCCCAACACGGGAGACAGATATGCTCTAACTCATTCAGCTATCCCGTCTGGTATATACATATATAATTATATATATATATAATATACACACACAATTATATGACATTGGATGTTATTTGACATTGGATGTTAGGATATAATACACAAAACATCACCATAAAAAATATGTTTTGATACAAATGGACTTGTAGATAGTCGTATGTATATACCTTTTAGTAGGCTATTATCAGAATACTCGCATTTATGGAGACACCGGGTCACTGAAAAGCTAGAAATAGTGAATCCCGATTTTACTCGCCCCAATTACACGCGAATTCGGATAAAACGTGATGAGTCATTGTATTCTTTGTTTTGACTTTTTTTTCCAGGGAACTGAGCAATTTTCTTTTGTGAGTTTATTTGATGTTTCCTGTGCTTCCTTTTTTATTAGACCAAGCTTAAAAAATAATTCACTTGGCAGAAAATAAATGTGCAACGAACTCTAGATTAAATAGAGTGAAAATATAGTGGTTTTATGATGTTAGATCAACATTCGGTCGGTTTGAATGCTGATTTAAACCCTCATTTAGCGCGACCCTGTTTTCTTCGCGATTACATTTTATAGACCTCAACGATCGCGTTTTAACGAGGCCACGGTGTACATGTATTTTATTTACTTAGTTTGTACTTGTTTATTTAGTTGAAGCTTGATAAATTGTATGCTATGTTTTACCCATGTGGTTGAGTCAAAATAGGCCACGTCCAGTCGTTGGATGCAAACCAATTAAAGGTTTAGTTCTCACAATATATTGTAGAATATCTCATTCTTCTTAAAGTTGCATAGTCCGATGGTTTTGAGTTTGTCTCATTTTCTGAGATAAGCATATTAGGTTGATCATTATAATCTATCTCAGTTTAGTTTGAAGTAACTTTATTTTAAATGGCAAACTTTTGAGCTATGTGAAGTGCAAATGTGCTAAATTAATTTTGGCAAGCTTGCCAAAACTCTAACACCATAGGCTTCTACAGTAACAGGTTGTATTCAATTGCCTCAATATTCCATTATATGTGATGGCAACTGTTTAATAAGTGCACCAGTATCTAAGTTAGATATGTAGAATCAAATCTAGATAATAATTTTTGTTTCGAAAATTTGATGTTGTCATCGGACCATGCAGCTTTAAACTCAATCAACTGCAAGTACCTTCTTTGACAATAGTCAACTTCTACCAAATCGATCATTATTTCTTTGGGTAGATGTAAGTTTAACCGTTCGTACAGTGAATAATGAATGGATATAAATGAGACGATTCGGGTGGCATGGATTACATGGACTTGATGGTATATTAAAGATCTGAAATAATTCAAAGCTGTCTGAAATCACATATATACTTAGATATTAAATGTAGAACAGAATAAGTAGAAACAAAGCTACGAATAAATAAATAAATACATAAATAAATAAATGGAAAATAATGTCGGAGCTTGCCTGAGGCATGTCAGACGGGATCGAATGCAGTGCTCGAATGGTCTTCCCTCAGAGGCTGGCCAATATATATGCCAGAAGGCACCACCTAGTGAGGGAATGAAGAACTAGTCCTTTCTCAGCACTTATAACATTTGTAGGCTCAAGTAGGCAAGTGCATGACACTCGTCCTAGTCCTGTAAATGTATAACCTTTCCCACTTCAAGTGTATTGCTCTTAATATATAAGGGGTCCTTCACATTTATCATCATTTTCACAAGCGAACAAATCATATGTTGGAGGGGGTGGGATTAAGACCCGCCATCTCCTTTTTAAAAACTATAAAAATGTCGGTCAACTTGTTGTAAAATATCAACATTTTAATTGTACACTTCGTGGCAGGAGGACGCGGGGTGGGGGTTGGGGTTGGGGTTGGGGGGTTGAAAAAGAGTATGTTTTAGACGGCTGTGAAAATGTTGATAATTGTGAATGACCAATAAGTTCAACTGACTTTTTCATATTCTTATACTTATAAGCAGTACTGCTGGTTTTGGCCACAAAGATAAACTATATGAACATGCTCTGTATGTATTTACTGTATAGATAATATTTAAGCAAATCATTTCGAAGATAGTTATATCGATACCAGAAACACTTTAAGTAACTTAGAGATAAGTCAACACGATAAGCTATATGAGATAAGTAAGTTATCTCCGAGATAGTCATATAGAGACCAGAAACACTGAAGTACTCTTAACGTGAATACTGTTTAAAGCTGCATAGTCCGATGAAGTTCTAGATTTTCAAAACAAAAACAATTATCTAGATATGATTCCACAAATCTAACTTAGATATTGGTGCACTTATTAAGCATGTGTTGCCACATAGAAAGGAATACGAACTCAATTTAATAGAATATGTTACTATAGAAACCTATTTTACATGTTTGCACTTAAATTATCTCAAAAGTTAACCAAGTCAAATCAAACTAACTCCAAACCCAAGTAAGATAGATTATGACACTTAATTGAATCTATTTATCTCATAACAATGCAGAAACTCTAAACCGTCGGAACATGCAAGTCTAAGTAAGTTATCTTGAATATAGTTATATCGAAGCCAGAACCATGGAGGTTATATTTACAATATTAATAATATTAATGTAAGTGATCTTCAAGGGAGTTATACCGAAACCATGGAGTAACAGACCTCGGGGTTTGTATAAATTGATTAATTTCACCTATATTTGTTTTCTATTGGTGAATTAATAGCCTCGATTCAATTCGCCTATTAAACACCAGTCCGACGAAGCGAGCCTTAAGTATGGCCCTACACGCATGCGCGCCATTGACTGCCTTTTATTTTGTCAGGACATAACTCGCCTCCGCCCACCAACCCCTCCCACACCCACACCCACAGACACTCGGTCTATACCGCCATTTAAAGAACGTTCCAGCGTTAAATAGAACCAGTTAAACTTGATAAAAGACGAGCGCATATATCTCTTTCCCACTGCCAGTTGGCGCCACCAGCACACCCACACCCCCATATCCCTCACTAGCGCCGGAAGTAGGCAGTCGTCGTTAGCGCGCATCCGCAACACAATAAGTCTCTCTGATATATCGTCTGTACGAGAGTTGACGCGAGAGTCAACCCCGGAGCGCATCTCTGCCGGGGAACGCGGGCGCAGGCTCGGCGGCGTCCCACCGCACCGCCCGACCTTTGGAGCGGACGCAGTGTGTATGCAATCAGAGGCGTGATAACTCAACGACTGTCTTAGAGGTAAATGAATTTCCAGAAGCATCACGCCCTCCCCAGAGCAATAATTCATGGACATTAGTCGGCGTGTTGGGGGAGATAGCGATTTCTTATTATGGCAGACCTGGCGCCTGGAGGCAGCCACTGCAGCACCCCAGTGACAAACTAACACACCTCAGTCTTACTTCAAACTACCGCTGCAGTGGCACACGCTGCTTCCTATTTTGCACAATTGTCTGCCTGATGGGATATATATATACAATGTATATAGTATACAATGTATATAGTCTATATACAAGCCAGTGGTTTACAACTCTGCAGGGCAGGGGCGTCAAACTCCCTGAGGTATTGCTATACATGCAATACCTGGTATGCAAGTATTGCAGGTATAGCAATACCTCAGGGAGTTTGACGCCCCTGCCCTGCAGAGTTGTAAACCACTGCCTTGTGGTACAGGTTCTTGACAGAACCGAAGGCTAAGGGAGCAAACCCTAAACAGAAAACCATGTCACTGTGGCAGCATTAAGGGCGGTTGATGTATGGAACTCCCAACATCTCCCGACAGCCACTGCAGGGACAAATAGTTTTGGGCCTGTCTTGACATGTTCTTGCCGGTGTGAAACCTCTATTTGCTCCCCGAGAGAGTGCCTCTGGTAACTTGCAAGAGCCAGCAGCACTTCAACACTTTTGCAGGCAGCTTCCATGAAATATGAGAGACATTAAGACTGACTCATGGATGCAACTCTCACAGCAGAGAGCTAAATGGAGAGCGGCAGTCAAGTGATGAAAGCAGTCTTTGTCGCATCGCGACCGACAGCATGATGATGATGATTATATGTGTATATATAATGTATATATATGTATATATATATGTATATGAGACTGTCTCAAAATGTGCTAAGCAATACGGGACAACACTTTGTCCATTGTAATGATCAACATACTATCTGCTTATATGCATTAGCTCAGGATAAACTAATTTGTATTTTTACATGGTGTTCCATAATCCCAATAAAATACATATTGATTTGAAGCAAATGTCCTTGTATTTTCAGTGTAACCGTTTCTGTGCTGGTTTATGTCAAAAAACAACAAAAGAGTTATCACCTTTTGAGACAGGGTCATATATGTATATATATGTATATATATGTATATATATGTATATATATGTATATATATGTATATATGTATATATATGTATATATATGTATATATCTGTATATATATGTATATATATGTATATACATGTATATATGTGTATATATGCATATATATGTATATATATATGTGTACATGTATATATATGTGTATATTTATATTTATGTATATATATATATATATGTATATGTCACCGGACGCGGTGGCGAATCGGTAGAGTGCAGGCCTCCAGTGTGGACCTTCGGGAGTTTGATTCCCAGTCGAGTCAAACCAATGACTTAGAAAATTGATATTTGTGGCTACCTAGGCTGGTGCTTGGCATTAATATGATATGGCAAGGACTGGTTTTCCCAATGTCAGGATAATGTGACTGAGTGGGATATTAGGTCATGGAGCTGGTGGCCTGGTTTGTCAGTGGGGCATCACCATGAGTGTGCACTGTCACAAGTCAGTACCTGTCCTTATATGATCTTAGATGTTGCCAGGACATAAGACTCTAACAAACAACCAACTATATATATTATGTATATATACATATATGTATATATATATATACACACATTGATAACATTAATCAAAGGACAACTGTGATATCCAGACCAATAGTATCTCATCATTAGACCTGGCCTGTCTGTCAATGGAGAGACAGTGAATTGATGAAACAAAGTACAGATTGTACATTGAAAAGACTGTTCCCATGTGGTCGGGATTCGGCAATTACAAGGGTCGCTGAAGACAGGTGTTATTGTATATAATATCTAAGTGCTGATAGTGGGCAGCGCAAACACTAATGGTGCAGTCACACTACGACGTGTTGCACCAACGTTGGACAACGCGTGCCAACGTCTTGGGTTTTTGGGCAAAATTTCGGGACGCGTTGGGACGCGTTACCGGCGCGTTACAAATGCGTTACATGTTGGTACACGTTGAGTCTGAACCAACCCGTCGGCGTGCGTCAGGCAGCATCAAAAGTTTTGTGCTTGCACAAAACTTTCGGCGCGGACCGACGCATGCTGTAGGGTTGGAGGGGACATTACGGACACATTACCAAGACGTCAATACCCATTGGCGGCGCGCCGGGCAAACGCTGGCAGTCCGTTGATCAACGTCAGTTAATGTTGGCTTTTTTTCCCCCAAACTGCGAGCGTTCCATCAACGCGTCGGTAACGTCCCATCGATGGGTAGCCGGCGCGCTATTGGCGTTGCTCCAGCGTTTCTCGGCACATTGGACGTGTTGCCGGCACACCTGGACACGTTGGCGGTGGGTGTGGATGCGCTGTGGGCGCGTCCTAACGTGTTGTTGGCGGGTATGTACACATTGACATGGTACTAACACGACACAAACGCACCACCCCCACACCGTCAATGCGCCGACTGCGCGCTGACAACACGCCGATGGCACGCTGGGAACCCGCTGGCGGGACGTTGAGATGTTGTTCCGCCGCAACTCACAACACGTTGGCGGCGTGCCAATAACACGTCAGCAACACGCTGCCAACACGCTGCCCTGCGTCAAGTTTTCTCAAAACACGCCGAAATGTTTGACGTTTCTCGATGCGTTGAATATATTTAGCGTGTTGGCGGCACGCCGGGAGAAACGTCGTAGTGTGACTGCACCATCACCAGTGCAAAGTGTCAACTCTGAAAAGTGTTAACTAGCAAACTGCCAGGAGCACCTGACGGCAACACTGGACCAGGCACTAGCTGCGCAAAGTGAGAATAGTTAACAGTAAAATAGTCAACAGCTGCATGCAATTATATTACCCAGCAACAGCAACACCAAACAGCAATAGCATGAAGCAGAAAGAACAAGAAGCATTGCAAACACGCCTTGCTAAGGCAACTGTACACAGCAGGAAACGCGCAAAGTATTACCTGGTGAGTGTGGCAACAGGAAAATGTGACGCCAGCCTAAAGCACCCCCAACAGAAAGTGATCCCAGAAAAAGGTGACACGAACATGACTTACCCAAGGTGTGAAGCACTCAAATGATGCCAGCAAAGGGTGGACCAGGCATGAACCACCCACAATGTGAAACACACAGAACACAAAGTGATGCCAACAAGAGGTGACACAAGCATGAGCATCCCATAGTGTGAAGCACCCACAACATAAAGTGATGCCAGCAAGAAGTGACACAAGCATGAATCAACCATAGTGTGAAGCGCTGCCAATTCAAAGTGATTCCAGGAAGAGGTGACACAAGCATGGTTCAAACAAGAGGTGACACAGGCATGCACCGCTCACATGGTGAAGCACCCCAATGTAAAGTGGTGCAAACAAGAGGTGACACAGGCATGACCGCTGACAGTGTGAATCACCCCCAATGCAAAGTGGTGCAAACAAGAGGTGACACAGGCATGAACCGCTCACAGTGTGAAGCACCCACAATACAAAGTGATGCCAGCAAGAGGTGACACAAGCATGAACCACATATAGTGTGAAGCACCCACAACACAAAGTGATGCCAGCAAGAGGTGACACAAGCATGAACTGCTCACAGTGTGAAGCACCCCCAATGCAAAGTGGTGCAAACAAGAGGTGACACAGGCATGCACCGCTCACAGTGTGAAGCACCCCGATGCAAAGTGATGCCAGCAAGAGGTGACACAATCATGAACCAACCATTGTGTGAAGCACCCACAACACAAAGTGATGCCAGCAAGAGGTGACACTAGCATGAACAACCCATGGTGTTAAGCACCCACAACACAAAGTGATGCCAGCAAGAGGTGACACAAGCATGAACAACCCTTGGTGTTAAGCACCCACAATATAAAGTGATGCCAGCAAGAGGTGACACAAGCATGAACAACCAATGGCGTTAAGCACCCACAATATAAAGTGATGCCAGCAAGAGGTGACACAAGCATGAACAACCAATGGTGTTAAGCACCCACAATATAAAGTGATGCCAGCAAAAGGTGACACAAGCATGAACCACCCACAATATGAATTATCAACAGCACAATGCTACACCAGAATGAAATACCAACAGCACAATGCAACACCAGAATGAAATACCAATAGCATAAAGCGATGTCAGCATCACATGTCACCAGCATATGACCCGAGCAGAAGCCAGAGTAACTCAGACACAATGAATTCAGAATTAATCTGTAAACACGATTCCCCCGCGCAGTACACACAGGTGAAAACACACACCAACATTACACAGCAGCAACATCACAAATCACCAACAACACAGAACACCAAGAGAACAAAGGACCAACAACACAAAGCACCAACAGCACAAAGCACCAACTGCACAAAGCACCAACAGCACAAAGCACCAACATCACAAAGTACCAACATCACAAAGCACCAACAGCACAAAGCACCAACAGTGCAAATCACAAATAGCACAAAGCACCAACAACACAAAGCACCAACATCACAAAGCACCAACAACACAAAGCACCAACAGCATAAAGCACCAACAGCACAAATCACAAATAGCACAAAACACCAACAACATAAAGCATCCAACACCACAAAGCACCAACAGCACAATGCACCAACAGCACAACGCACCAACAGCACAATACACCAACAGCACAAAAAACGAACAGTACACAGCACCAACAGCACAAAGCACCCACAGCACAAATCACCAACAACACAAAGCACCAACAGCACAAAGCACCAATAACACAAAGCACCAACAGCACAAAGCACCAACAACACAAAGCAGCAACAGCACAAAGTACCAACAGCACAAAACACCAATAGCACAAATCACCAACAACAGAAATCCCCAACAACACAAAGCACCAACAGCACAAACCACCAACAGCACAAAGCACCAACATCACAAACCAACAACAACACAAAGCAGCAACAGCACAAAGCACCAACAGCACAAAGCACCGACAACACAAATCACCAACATCACAAAGCACCAACATCACAAAGCACCAACAACACAACGTACCAACATGACAAAGCACCAACAACACAAATCACCAACAGCATAAAACACCAACAGCACAAAGCACCAACAGCACAACTCACCAGCAACACAAAGCACCAACATCACAAAGCACCAACAACACAAAACAGCACAAAGCATTAACACCACAAAGTACCAACAACACAAAGCACCAACAACACAAAGCACCAGCATCACACATCCCCAAAACCACACCGCACCAACATCACAAAGCACCAACATCACAACGCACCAACATCACAACGCACCAACATCACAAAGCACCAATAACACAAACCACCAACAGCACAAAGCACCAACAACACAAATCACCAACAGCACAACTCACCAACAGCACTAAGCACCAACATCACAAAGCACCAATATCACAAAGCACCAACAACACAAAGCATCAACAACACAAAACACCAACAGCACAACTCACCAACAACACACATTACCAACATCACAAAGCACCAACAACACAACACACCAACAACACAAAGCACCAACATCACAAAGCACTAACATCACAAAGCACCAACAGCACAAATCACCAACAACACAAAACACCAACAACACAAAGCACCAACAACACAAAGCACCAGCATCAAAAATCCCCAACAACACAACGCACCAACATCATAAAGGACCAACATCACAAAGCACCAACATCACAATGCACCAACATCACAAAGCACCAACAACACAAAGTACCAACAGCACAACGCACCAACAAACCAAATCACCAACAGCACAAATCACCAACAGCGCTAAGCACCAACAGCACAAAGCACCAATATCACAAAGCACCAACAACACAAAGCTCCAACAACACAAAACACCAACAACACATAGCACCAACAGTACAAAGCACCAACACCACAACTCACCAACATCACAAAGCACCAACATCACTAAGCACCAACATCAAACATCACCAACAACACAAAGCACCAACATCACAAAGCACCAACAACACAAAACACCAACAACACAAATCACCAACAGCACACATCACTAACAACACAAAACACCAACAGCACAAATCACCAACAAAAAAAAGCACCAACAGCACAAAGCACCAACAGCAAAACGCACTAACGACAGAAGGCACTAACAGCACAACACACCAACAGCACAAAGCACCAACAGCACAAAGCACCAACAACACAAAGCACCAACACAAAGTACAAACAATGCAAATTACAACCAGTAAGAAACACCAACGACAGCAAAGGATGTAAGCTACAAGCACAAAGGGATGGGAGCACAAAGACATAGGATGCAATACAATTGTGGAACCAGCAACATCACAAAGCACCACCTCTTGCAGATGCCGCTCTCCCACTGCTGCACTACTGATGCTCTGACGAACCGGCAGGAGTTGATTAAGGGTGTCTTTGAAGGCTGAGGTATGGTGTGCAAGGGATGTGTCATGCCATAGCAATTATGAGACTAGATCTACATGACTCAGACGAAAGCCAAGCCCTTAATGCAATATGGTAAATAAGGACCATTATTGGGTGTATTGATAATGTAGAACGAGCAGGTGAATGTAGCTGGCGCTGTATTATATGGTGACTGGTATATTCACTTGTAAATATGTATGTAATGTCCATGTTTCGTAATATGCGCCGAATGTCTACAGTGTCTTAAGCGGGCATTCCTTTCACGCAGTATGCGGTATGCGGCATGCGGCATGCGGTATGCGAATGGCATGATTCCTTACACATGGTATGCGGTATGCGGTGTGCGGCACATGACTGGCTATATTTAAAAAATATAAATAAACAATTATTCTCCATACCGCTCTATATATGACCAAATATTCCATTTATATCTATGTACCTTTTTGTACATCACATGGGGGATCCTACCTTTATTATAACCAAATTATAGATAAGTATTCATATTTCTGTGCATATGGTAGCATTTTTAGCTTTCCCATAACCGTCAGTCTCCCGATTGGGACCGTCCTAACATCCTAAACTGAGCCATGTTAGGACCGTCCTTTTCGGTCAACAAAATCTGGGATGGTCCTAACATCCATTGGAGCAAGCTAAACTGAGCCATGTTAGGACCGTCCTTTTCGTCATAATTGCCAAATTATAGATAAGTATTCATATTTCTGTGGATCTGGTAGCATTTTTCCCCTCCTCACCCCTGTGTGAGACCGTTCCGTAATGCTCAGTCGCCTCTCCTGGTGTTAAACTAATGGACACATCAGACTCAGGTTTCTATTTGCACCCTGCGTGCTGCATACTGCATGCTGCACCGATCGCTACATGGACCGATTGGAAAATGCATTCGTATTCGCATTCGCATGCCGCATACCGCGTGTAAGGAATGTAGCTGATAGGCTTCAAGGCGTTTCGATTTTTTGTCGCATTCAGTGAGTAAGGAATGCGCCCTTAAGGGTTCCAACCTCGTATACTTCAATAAAAGGACATTGGAGAGAAAGGCAAAATTGTGAAAGACTGAAGTAAAAATGACCGCGCTTCAAAGCAGATGCCTGACTATTTAAATCAATCCAATTCAAAACAGAACCAAACACAAATAAAGATATTTCGACCGATATTCAAGCTGATTGATTGTAAATGGCAATTTGTGGCATCAGGAAACAAAAGAACAATATGAAGGAGGAAAAGACGCAATGTTATTAAATTAAGCCCCAGTCACACCTACCCGGATCAGGGGCCGGACGATCCCTGGACCATGATCCGGCATGGTCCGTGGAGATCCGGCGTGATCCATGGCTCATCCGTGCCTTGTCCTTGGTGATCCTTGGTGATCCTTGGCTGGTCCGGCCTCATCTGGGGTCTGCCCAGATGTTTTAAAATGTTTAAAACATCCGGAGCCATCTGAGCTCAATCCGGCATCATCCAGGATCATCCGGGTGTAATCCGGGGTGGTCCGGGTAGTCCAGGGTGGACCAGGGGTAGTCCGTGTAAGGTTCGGGCCAGTCCGGGGCTGTCCAGGAGTTTCTAAACCTGGATGAGCCACGTTTTAGCCATGGTTTAACCCGGATCAGCCCCAGACTAGCCGCGACGTAGGCACGGACCACTCCTGGACTGCCCGGATAAGACCCGGACAAGCCGGATGAGCATGGATCAGCCACAGATCGCCACAGATACCCTGGTTTACCACGGATCAGTCCAGGATGAGCCCCCTTTTTGTATATACATAGCAGGAGCAAGACCACTTCAAGTCTGGGACTGATCTGTGACTACTCTGTGGATACACGAGGTAGTCCGGGGGATGTCCGGCTAGACCGGGGGCTAGACTGGGGGCTAGACTGGGGGCTAGACTGGGGGCTAGACAAGGGGCTAGACCGTGTAGGTGTGACTGCGAGCCCCAAAACGACCAAAATAGCAATTTTATCCAGGGCTGTCCGGGATAGTCCTTGGTGGGGGTGGGGTGGGGGGTGGGGGGGTGGTGGGGGGGGTCCGGGGGTGGTCCGGCTAAAAATCCGGGGCTCGTCTGGGTATGTGTGACTGGGGCTTTAATTATTGTTAAATTGTGTTATTTACATAGACGCAATAGACGCATGTGATTATAACTAAATGATGAGAATATCAATCATGTCACTTGCAAAGAACATACCCACATGCGATGGCCGAATAGGCTGAGTGCCCGGTTGTGGTTGAACCGATTCTATCGCTGATTTCGATTAAAACCCTGAGCCAAGTCAAGCCAATGACTTAACAATTCATACTCATCACTATATAGCCTGACACTTAGAATTGTTAAGATAATACAATGAATGAGGAAGACCAAATATCTGGGACGGGAATTTCCACCTACTTAATCAAGGAATGTAATAAATACAAACTACAAAAATAATATTCTTTCTCAACGACTGTTGCTGATGACAGTCAACAATTATAGGAGTTTCCTTGGATATATATGTATATATTCTATATATATATGGAGAGAGAGAGAGAGAGAATTGTTAGGATAGGGAAAGTAATGAGGAAGACCAATTGTCTGGGATTGGAATTTCCACAAAAATAATATTCTTTCTGAAAAATTATTGATGATAATGGGCGGCAATTATAGCGTTTCCTTATTTATATATACATTATATATATATGTATATTTTATATATATATATATAGTTCTTTGGATATTTCACCCGGAATGCTACTGCCATGTTCCGCGGGGTGCACATGCACAGAGGCAGCGCGGTGAACTGTGAGTTATTCCTTTGTGTTCAAAAGGATGGCCCGTAACAGGAAATTGATCCCAACTCCCAGAGTGCACCAGCAAACAGATCGTTGCGAGATGTGAGAATTACACGGCCATCGTTTCTCATCTAAACCACACCGTCGGGGTCTGGGCCGCCACCCCTGACTCGATCGTGGTGACGTAGGCGGGAAGGGGACCGGGGCAGGGGCCGAGCCTGGGCGAGGGGAAGGGTGCGGCGGGCGCGGCGGGGCGGGGCCGAGGCGGGGCGGGGTAGGGCGGGGTAGGGCTGAGGCCAGGGCCGGGGCCGGGGCCCGGACCGGGTTCGGGCCGGGGTCAGGGTTGCGCCAGAGCTGGGGCCAGGGTTGGGTCCAGGGCTAGGGTCGGAGCTAGGGCTGGCGCTGGGGCCGGGCCGGGAGAGGCGGAGGCCGGAGCGAGGCGGAGTAGTTAGGGTGGGGGCCGAGGCGGGGGCTGAGTCGGGTGGGCGGGCCGGAGGCTAATACAGCCCCGGGTAGGAGTCCAGCTAAACCCACCCTTTGCCAGCGTCAATATGGAACAATGCTGTGGCACTAAACAAGGTAGGAGTGAGGGTGGAGGTGGGGGCGGGATGGGGGTAAGGGTTGAGTAGCAGGAGGGGTGGAGGGAAGCAATCGATGTGAATAATAATGCCCGACAGGCACTCCGCCCACTGAACCCCGCCTACCAGGCTCTGTCCATCAGTCTCCGCCCACTAGGCCACGGCCATTCAGGCAAGCCGCATACGACCCGAGTGGGCCGGGCAGGTGCGCGGTTTTCACAAAGTGTATACACACGCCGGCCCTTTAATCTAACCCTCCCCCCCCTACACACACCAGAGTCAGGCAGCCAACGTGTATTGCCCTCTAGTTATATGCCTCCTCCTGCATCTAGTCACTAGGTCCTCCCCCACCCCATCCCATCCAGCCCCGGCCCGTCCCGCCCCGCCCCGCCCCGCCCCGCCACATCCAGTCCCGCCCCGCCCTGCACGCCCGCCCCGCCCCGCCCCGCCCCGCCCCGCCCCGTCCCGCCCCGCCCCGCCCCGCCCCGCCCCGCCCCGCCCCGCCCCGCCCCGCCCCGCCCCGCCCCGCCCCGCCCCGCCCCGCCCCGCCCCGCCCCGCCCCGCCCCGCCCCCGCCCCGCCCCGCCCCGCCCCTCCCCGCCCCGCCCCTCCCCACCCTGCCTGGCCATTCGGTCTAAGGGGGGGGGGGCTGGGCGGGAGAGCATGGGGGGTCGGGGTCGGGGGCGTGAGTCCTCTATAATCCTGCGCCAAATTCCACTTTCCCGTAAACTTCTGGACGTTGCACTCTAGCCCGATACATTCTCATTCCGTATGATCCCACTCGGCCGACGAGCAATCGCTCCTTTCCAACATGTCTGCTCCAATCCTCCACCCCCATCACCGCCTAGCCCCGCCTCGCCCCGCCCCGCCCAGCCGTCCCTCGGTCTCTCTCGGTCTGTCTCACGCTATCTCGGTCTTTCGCTCTCTCTCGCTCTCTTGTCGTCTCTTGCCCTCTCTTAGTCTCTTTCTTTGTGGCGCCTTTTCTCGCCCTCTCACTCGCTCTTACTCCCTTACCCCCAGTCGCGCTCTCTTGCTTTCTCTTGCTCTCTTGTCATCTCTTGCCCTCTCTTAGTCGCTTTCATTCTCACACATTTTCTCGCCCTCTCACTCGCTCTTTCTCCCTTACCCCCTATCGCTCTCTCTTGCTCTCTCTTTCTCTCTTGTCGTCTCTTGCCCTCTCTTGGTCTCTTTCATTCTCGCGGCTTTTCTCGCCGTCTCACTCACTCTTACTCCCTTACCCCCTGTGGCTCTCTCTCACTCTCTCTTGGTCTCTTGTCGTCTCTTGCCCTCGCTTAGTCTCTTTCATTCTCTAACCTTTTCTTGCCCTCTCACTCGCTATTTCTCCCTTACTCCCTATCGCTCTCTCTTGCTCTCTCTTTCTCTCTTGTCGTCTCTTGCCCTCTCTTGGTCTCTTTCATTCTCGTGCCTTTTCTCGCCCTCTCACTCACTCTTACTCCCTTACCCCCTGTTGCTCTTTCTCGCTCTCTCTTGGTCTCTTGTCGTCTCTTGCCCTCTCTTAGTCTCTTTCATTCTCACGCCTTTCCTCGTCCTCTCACTTGCTCTTACTCCCTTACCCCCTGTCGCTCTCTCTAACTCTCTCTTTCTCCCTTGTCGACTCTTGCCCTCTCTTAGTCTCTTTCATTCTCGCACCTTTTCTCGCCCTCTCAATCGCTCTTACTCACTTGCTCTCTCTTGCTCTGTTGCTCGTTCAATCTATCGCTCGGCCTATCGCTCGCTCTCTCTCATGCTCTCTCACTCTCTACTCCCCTCTCTCTACAATTCTCCCCAGCTACATGTATGTTCAACATATGCCGCACTTACTCTCCTCGTCGACTCTCAGCTGGTGCACCCTACTCAGCCCTATCATCCCATTAACAATACTCCTCACCCACTCCCACATACATGACCCTCTTTCACCGTCATCCATTTGATAATTATCTCACCAATATTATCCTCTAACCCTTTGCACGTCTTAAATTGACCAGACGGAGTGTCCGAATGAGTACAGCGTCCGTCTCCTGTTTTAGGAGATCGGGAGATCCGAACCCATGAGTCCGTGGGTTCGAATCCTGGTCGAATCAAACAAATTACTTAAAACTTGATGCATGTCGCTTTCTAGCCTGGCATGCGCCATTATTAGGATAGGGCAAGGACTGGTTGGATCAATGTCAGTATAATGTGACTGAGTGGGATATCAGGTCATGGTACTGGCAGCCTGGTCTCCAAGTTGGGCAGCACTAAAAAGTCGCCATGACTGCGCACTGTCACAACTCGGTACCCAACATGATATGACCTTAGATGTTGCTAGGACGTAAAACAACAACAAACAGACAAACAGAAGATGTCCTTAAAAAAGGAACTTTTTAAATGTCCTCACCCCTGCACCCCTCATCAGCGTTTTCAATACGCACACGCCTTCTCATCCTTCTGACCGCGTCCTGCACACTCTCATATCTTGCACAACGACTCTTCTTTCAAGGAACAATTTCTATTGAGCTGTTCTTCTCCCAATAGAGCCCAACCTCCTGAAAAGAATTAGCGGACGCGGTGGCCGAATTTGTGTAGAGCACAAACTTCCCATACGGAAGATTGAGAGTCTGAATCCCATCCGAGTCAAATCAATGACTTACAAAACTGATAATTGTTGTTACCTACACTGCTGCTTGGTATTACTAGGATAGGGCAAGCACTGGCTTGGTCAGAATCAGGATAATGTGATGAGTAGGAAATCAGGTCATGGTGCTGGGGGTTTGGTCTCCCAGTGGGACAATACTATATAGTCGCCACTGTCACAAATTGGTACCCTACCTGATATAACATTAGACGTTGCCAGGGTGTAAAACACCAACAAATAAACCTGACAAGAATTCTGGAATATACAGAGTAACTTACCACATTATCATTTATTTGAGTCCGTACTACACCAGGTATCGCTTCAATCAGTAACTGGGTATATTACACACATTTGTGGTATTCTTCCCTGTGTTCCACACCCCATCATTCCGCATCCCCCCCCTCTATTCACACCCATCCACTATCTCCCAACTCCAATCAATCCAATCAATCTGACCATGACCATGCAGCCTCCCTAGCAGAAGTTTTATTTTAACATCTCTCGTCAAACTTATAGCCATCCTACACCGAGCGATAATCTAACAGGAACCACATCAAATGTCAATCTGCGTTCAAAGGAGATTCCCAAATATATTCACTGCAGACCTGTATAACCTGTATGGTCTTTTCGTTGCTAGATCTATGATGTATTAGATGCTAATTACCACTTTGTTATGCATTAGACAACTGGTGGGATAACTGAATTAGTTGAGCACTAGCTTTTCATTTTCATTCGGGAGGTCACGAGTTGGAACCCCAGCCGAGTAAAATTGATGAGTTAATGCCAGGTACACACCTACCGTTTATCCGCACCCAGCTACCGTATACGATCTAAAACTGCAGGTTTCGCGCACAAAAGTCGTTAGCCGTGCGATCCCCTAGCACCTACCGATTGCGATTCGCGACTTAAAACTCAGTTTTAGGGCTAAAACTGCTTGCTTACCATTGCAATATACGATTCGAAAAATGAATCGGCCCATTTTCAGTCGTAAGCGGGACGGGACGGGGTCGCAAGGTTTAGTGCGTGAATCGTATATGGTAGGTGTGTACTTAGCATAAGATGTATACTTGTTACTACGTAATCTGGTGCTTCGCATATTTGGGTTTGAACAGTACAGGGAACAGTGGAATGAGGAAGGACACTTTACTGTTGGTGAAATGTCCCCTTCTTAAAGCTGCATAATCTGATGAAATATCAAATTTTCAAAACCAAACCAATTATCTAGATTTGATTTTACATATCTAACTTAGATACTGATGCACTTATTAAGCATTTGTTTCTGCGTAGATGGCAATACTGAGTCAAGTTAACAGAAACTGTTCCTGCAGAAGTCTATGGTGTCAAAGTTTTGGCAAGCTTGCCAAAACTAATTTTCCATCTTTGCACTCAAAATATCTAAAAAGTTTACCATTTTAAATAAAAGTAACTTTGAACTAATGTAATGTAGATACTAGTGATCGATCTACTATATACAGAAATTCAAAACCATCGGACTATGCAACTTTAATCAACGAATGTAAAACAATAAAAGTTGAAAAAAATTGAAAAGGAGAATATATTAGATTGCGAGCTAAATTACCGCACAGTGTACCCCAGGCTTTGATCATCACTCTTACATTCCTCCGTTCCCTCTGTCCCTGGTCCTTGTCGGCGCATGGAAGACTCCCTATCCCCAGATAGATAGAGCCCGAGGAGACACACTCCACACCTAGATCTACTGTCTCAACGTCTACTGAACTGCCACCTCGTCCACAGCCTGGGGATTGACCACATCAAAGAACAAGGTCCGACACAATGCCATCGCGCCAGATCGCGTCAGATTGCGGCAAATCGCGCCAGATCGCGTCAGATCGGAGGGTGTGTTCTACATGAGCCGGCAACAATGTTCCGCCTCCAGCAACTGTGGCCACGATTTATGGCGATGCTCAGAAGTCATGGTCCTCGGGGATTGGGGCCTGCGGAGGTGGGCTCAGAATGGTCTAGGTGGTTGACCTCTATACACAGCCTATGGATATACATGGATATAACTATCTATTTTTGTAACTTTTTACCTTAGATGCCTTTCTAAGTGCTAATTTAATGGAAATTCCTCTCTCCCCACTCCGTCGGTATTTATTTTACTATTCTTTTTATGGAAATATATGTAATTCATTAGCTGAGTTATATTAGTTGTAGAAATAGTAAAACCTCTCTAACCGACTACTCCCATATATCGATAGCTTTATTTGGGTCCTAAACGATCACCCATACAAAACCATTGTAACAATTAAAAAAATCCCTAAACCGACCACCTCCCTAAAAGGACCATATAAAGTCGGCCCCATGGTCCGTCGATTTAGAGAGGTCTTACTGTAGTTTAATTCAATCACATTTCCCAGGAAACATAAAACGACATGGTGTAAGCTCAGTGACCAACATCCGGGAATCAATGGGCGTCAGTGACTCAGGTGTTAGTTTCGATTGCCACATTATGTTATCTATGCCAACAGTAAGCTGCATTGTCCGATGAAAACATCAAATTAAAAAACCCGAAGAATTTGCCTATCTTTGATCCTACATATCTAACTAAGATAGTAAGATACTGGTGCTCTCAGTAAAACACTTAGTGCACTATGGCAGGGATACTAAGACAATGTACTAGAAGCACTCATGTCTAAAGCCTATGATGTTCAACATTTCCAAGTATATACAAACAAAAGTATCATGTTTCCACTTCAAATGTGTCCCGAATTAACCCTTTAATTGTGGTCACCTGTGGTTTTAGGAGTACCTTGAAAAGAACATCTTCTTCAAAGTAACCCTTTAAGTGTGATTACCTGTATGCAGGTATTGCAATACCTCAGGGAGTTTGACACCCCTGCCCTACAGAGTTGTAAACCACTGCCTTGTGGTGCAGGTTCTTGGCAGAACCGAAGTCTAATGGAGCAAACCCTAAACAGAAAACTATGTCACTGTGGCAGCATCAAGGGCAGTTGATGTATGGAACTCCCAACAGCTCCCAACCAGCCACGGCAGGGACACATAGTTGTGCGCCTATGTGGACATGTTCTTGCCAGTGTGAGACCTTGATTTGCTCCCCAAGAGAGTGCCGCTGGTAACTTGCAAAAGCCACTAGTACTTCAACACTTTTGCAGCCAACTTTCATGAAATGTCATAAAGAGAAATCTGAAGCTGAGAGTCATTGAGATATTAAGACTGACTCATGGACATCACTCTCACAGCAGACAGCTAAATGGAGGCCGACAGTCAAGAAATGAAAGCAGTCTTTGTCACATCGCGACTGACAGCATGATGATGATGATGACCTGAGATTTTAAGAGCACCTTGAAAACAACATGTTCTTCAAACTAAAGTAAAATTAATATACAGTCAAACCTCTCTAAACTGACCGACCATGGGACCGACTTTAAATGATCCATCCATTTAGGGAGGGGGTCGGTTTAGGGAGTTAGAATATCCTTACAATGGTCTTGTTTGGACCCGATTAAGGCGATCGATATAGGGGAGTGTTTGATCTGTGGAGGGGTCGGTATAGAGAGGTTTATTGTATTTATATTAAATATATCAGATGAAGTGAAAGCCGTCGGAATGTGCTACTTTAAGTGTTACCATATATTGTTATAACACAACATTAGCTCAGTACCATGCTAAAGACTCCTTCGAGTGCAATAGGATCAGGCAGGATTGTCGGTGTAAAGGGTCCTGGGTTCGAAATCCAGGGCGAGTCAAACCAAAAACTGAACAAAATTAGAAACTTGTCGCCACCTTTCATTTTACTCGGCATATATATATATGATAGGCCAAGGACTGTTTTGCTCTGTGTTTGCGATACTGTGGCTGAGTGGGGTTTCAGGTGATGGCATTCGAGTGGAACAAGACTATAAAGTCATCATCAATGTGCGCTTTGTCCGAAGTTGGTCCACGTCCTGATAAGACCTCAGACATAAAATTCCATTAGCTACACCACCATAGTTACTCTGCCACTGGTTGATGCCGGGCAAGGAGAGGTGGGGGGGGGGGGTATCCCTTAAAGGAATTTAGATTGCCTTCTTGCATTCTGGAAGTAAGAATGATGCTCACAACTTGGAAGTTGTAGCAATACATTGTCAAGATTTCGAAGGTCCCGCAGGACAGGAATAATATATGGTTGTTGAATACTGTGTAGATATGCGGCTCTCCACCACATTCTACTTTAAACTGCAGTTGAAGCCGCGGCTTCTACACGCACCTCACCTCACCCCACCCTACCTCACCTCATCTCACCCCCACCCTACCTCACCTCGCCCTAGCTCACCTCACCACACCTCACCCCACCTTACCTCACCTCACAGTACCTCACCCCACCTCATCCCACCCGACCTCACCTCACCTCACCCCTCCTCATTCCATCTCATCTCAGCCCACCTCATCCCACCTCACCACACGTCACTTCACCTCAACCAACCCCACTCCACCTCACCCCACCTCACCTTACCTCACCCCAACCACACCGCACCCCATCTCACCTAACCCCTACCCACCTCACCTCACCTCACCCACACCACACGTCACTTCACCTCACCCCACCTCACCTCACCTCACCTAACCCACATCGCACCTCACCTCACCTCACCCACACCGCACCCCATCCCACCCATACCCCCACCCCACATGACCCCTCATCCCCACGTCCCCAGCCCCAGCCCACACCACCCAACTACCCCAATATCCGTACCCATCTGCTAACTGACACTCCCTATTTCACACACACCTCTTCCACTACCCCGCCCACCCACCCACCAACCCACCCACGTACAGCACACAGTCTTGACTGACACCCATCCACCCCAAACACTCTGCCCGCTCACACTCCGGCTTGGGTACCATCGACACCTCAACTCGTCAATCTTAACACTTAACACTCAACCACCACTGACATTGAAATTTAGCCTAAAGGCTACTTCATTGATTTAAGCGAGAATAATTTTTCAGCCATACAAAAGCAATCACCTTTTAGTGTGATGGTAACAAAGCATTATTTATGGTAATATGTTGCTATATATTCGAAAGGTTTCCTCAATCGTTTAGCAAAATTTGAAATAATTATTGATAACATCAATACTGAGGTTATAAAATTAATTCCTTGTTTTGTAGTAAATACTTCTTTTGAGGGGATCTTCCTATATTTCATCACGCACTGTGCTTAGTACACATTATGGCCCTTACTGGATGATACTTCAGAACAAAGAATTAAAGTTATAAATAATTCTTTTAATGACTTATTAGCCAATCGTGCATATACCATGTATGTCCAAATAGAAGCACGCTACCCAATAGAAGCACAGCTCCCATTTTAAGATTGAAAGCACTCACAAATTTATGATCATACATATTCAGATTGAATTCATATAAAATAAGACAATCCCATTTATTTCAGAGGCACAACAAAAACAAATCCATGACATTCTTTAACTTCGAATAGATGCGCATCCATGCATCTGCACCCGCGCAGTGCGCATCTATTGGGACATATACGGTAATTAAGATTCACATACAAATATATTACAGCGATTTTTGTGGATTAAATACTGCTGCCTGTAATAATCTCAATAAGACATAACTCCAATCATATTTTTGAGCCAAACACCACCGAATAGAAGGTATTGTGTTATATCTCCTCGCAAGACATGACTCCGATTTCCTGCCCACTGCCGACAACCCCCGCCCTCCCACTTCCCTCGAAAAATTACCCTTATGGTCCCAAGGGGAATTCTCTGACCCCCTAACTACCGACCCCCCCCCCCCCCCCCACCATACTCCCACACACACACTCTCTCTCTACCGGACAACGCGTGTGGGGCAAATAAATGAAATCCCGCAGACAACGGGTGTTGAGGGCGTGAGGGTGGCGGCAGGCCCTTCACCGCACGGCTGCGGCTTAATCAAGGCATTGGCAGCACCACACACACATACTCCCCCCTCCCACCGCCCCTCCTCCTCCCCGCACCCGTCCCACTTTCACTCCCACACACATCCACTCGCCACCCCTGCGTGCGACCGGCTGACAGCGTGCGACTGCCAATTGCGCGGTGTCAGGGGCCGGGCGGGGGCTGGGGACGGGCGGGGACGGCTAAGGACGGCCAGGCGCGCCGTCACCTGCCGGCCACCCCGCGGGCGGCCCACCCACCTGCCGGTACCGGCGCACACCTGCTCCCGGGGCATGCGCACAAGGGCCCGGCTGGGTCGAGCTGGCTCGGGCTTGTCGGTCTGGTTCCTGCTTGTTCGGGCTGGGTCAGGCTAGCTCGGGTTGGTTCGGGCTTGCTCGGGCTTGCTCAGCTTGGTTCGGAATTGCTCGGGCTTGCTCTGTTTGGCTGGGGTTGGTTCGAGATTGTTCGGGCTTGCTCAGCTTGGGTTGGTTGTTGCTTGCTCAGGTTGGTTCGTGCTGGTTCGGGTTTGTTCGAACTGACTCGGGCTTGTTCTGGCTGGTTCCGACTGGCTCGGGCTGTTTCGGGCTTGCTTGTGCTTGTTCGGTTTGGTTCGGGCTGGGTCAGGCTAGCTTGGGTTGATTCCGGTTGGCTCGGGCTTGATCGGGTTGGCTCGGGTTGGTTCGTGCTTGCTCGGGTTGGTTCGAGCTTGCTCTCGATTGCTCGGGCTGGTTCTGGCTTCCTTGGGCTCCCCACCACTGAGTGTAGGGACCACAGGGTGGGCTGCTCTGGTGGTGGGAGTAGAACTGCTAAGTGTTGGCTGGCATGGAACCGGATGTGGCGGTGAAGGTGGGTGTGTGGGTGTAGGTGTGAGTGTGAATGCTGGTGTATAACTGAATGTGGGTGTGAATGTCGGTGTGCATGTGGGGGTATATGTGAGTATAGATGTGAGTGTGAATGTGGGTGTATACCCGAATGTGGGTGTGAATGTCGTTGTGCATGTGGGGGTAGATGTGGGTGTAGATGCGCAATAGATTTGTTTTGTTTGGGGTTTATGTCCTAGCAACATCTATGATCAAATCCGTGGGGGATATGTAGTAGGTGTGATTGTGGGTAGGTGAAAGTGGGTATGGTTATGTGTGTGGATTGTGGATATGAGGGTGGATACAGGGGTGTAGTTTAGATTATATGTGTGTGGATGTGGACCTGAGAGTGTGTCGATCTATGTGTGTGCAAATGCATGTTAATATGAGTATGGCTATGAGCGTGTCCTATTCAGATAATGAACATAATTATTTCAGTTTCGTTTATTGCTGTGTATATTTTTAATACAATATAAAATAACACCAATGCACTCCAAATGTGTCACTGCTAAAGCACTAGTCCTCTGCCAGTATGGGGAAGTTGGTTGCTTGTTGGAGTTTTACATCCTTGCAACATCTAAGGTCATATCAGAACACATACCAACTTGTGACAGTGTGCACTCATGGCGACTTTATAGTGCTGCCCGACCTGGAAATCAGGCCACCCACACCATATCCCAATATCCCACCCAGGCACATGAATTACACAGTCCATGCCCTATCCTATTAATGCTGAGCGCCAGGCTAGGAGTAGGAAGTGACAAGTATCAATTTTATACATCATCAGTTTGACTCGACCCGGAACAAAACCGCACACGAAGACCACGCTCTACCGATTCGGCCACGGCGCCCGATGTGTGTTAAAGTAGTTAAGGTTTTATTTGTTTGTTGTTGTTTTATGTTCTAGCAACATCTAAGGTCATATCAGGATGGGTACCGACTTGTAACAGTGCGCACTCATGGCAACTTTATAGTGCTACCCCACTGGAAGACCAGGCCACCAGCACAATGACCTGATATCCCACTCAGTCACATTATCCTGACACTGAGCCATACAGTCCTTGTCCTATCCTAATAATGCCGAGCGCCTGGCTAGGAAGTGACACATATCAATTTTTAAGTCATTGGTTTGACTCGACCAGGGTTCGAACCCACGATCGCATGGTCTACCAACACGGGAGACGGACGCTTTAACTCATATTCTGCCATCCCATCATAACAAGTATGCAAATGTCAATTGGGAGGTTCTCTTCATATAATATATCCTCCAATCAGATTCGAATGTATGTATATAGGACCTAGATATAGACAAACAGCGTAAATAAACCAATTCATTACATAAACAACATTTGATGCTACCGCTCATACGCAAAGACAAACCCTGGTGTTTATTCAATAGAGGCGTTTATTAAATTAATCATTTCCTTCTATACAAACTACAAATTTACCGACCCCTGCTAATCTACGAAATATGCACACATCTGCGAATGGCGGACACACGGTGTGCGGGAGAATAAACATGCTTCGTGCTCGGGCAGGCTGGGGCTGACGTGGGGCGACGGCGGGGTTTGTGCATTCCGATGGTGTACGTAAGCAGCACTGAATGTGGGTTGTTTATGGGGGTGTACCATGGCGGTGTGTGTCGGGGGGGGGGGGGGGAGGGTCCGCCGGACACGGGCGCAGTGTACATGGGCCTTTATATAACGGGTGTGAACTGTTCACACCTGTCAAACCCAATCACTGCCCCCAATGCGCGCATATTACTGGCACTGCCAACACCTGCTCGCACCCACACACACGTGCACGCCCGCCTATAATGTATAAAGTGTCGCGCCTACCTCCAGGGTTTATTATGCAAGCGCCACTAGCACCGATGCAGTCCTGTTATTTCTCTGTAATTTCTATTATTTCCGCTATTGTGATATTGGTAGATTTTGTAATATGATAATTCTCCACACACAATATAATCAGAAACAGATGAAAACCCTTTTTATTTATTTGTTAACAATTTTGTTGTGGGTAGGATTATAATTATTTTTCAGATATTTACATGACTATTTCCAGTATGTTCACATCTATATATACCAAGTTATGCTATCCATTTTGAATACAATGTCCACTTATGTTTAAATTTCTATACACACTGCTTATATGTGTCCTGCTTAAAGTTGCATAGTCCGATGGTTTTTACATTCTCTCATTTATCTGAGATACATCTATTAAATTGATTGTTATTATGTACATTACTTTAGTTTGAAGTAATTTTAAATTTAAATGGGTAACCTTTGAGATATTTGAATTGGAAACATGTAAAATTAGTTTTGGCAAGCATGCCACAACTCGGACACCATAGGCTTCAGCAGTAACACGTTCTATTAAATTGACTCAGTGTGCAGTCTGGTTACAGAAAGAGAGGGCGCGCTTGTCTCCGGTTTGTAAGGTATGCGTATAGCCGGGACGTGGGTGACGTCACGGGGCTGCTGGTGGTGCTGCCAGCTTGGACCGAAATAAACCATTCACATACTAGACGTCGTTGGGTTCACATGTGCTCATTGGTATTACATGGTGTCAGATTCGGACCGAAACTGCCCACAGAGTCAACATGGCACTGACAGCTCTAAAGCCACCACTGCCGTTAGTTTTAGAGGGAAACTTGGCAATGAATTGGCGCACATGGTACCATGCGTATGAGATATACAGCATAGCGACTGGGGCGGCCACCAAGGCAGAGAAGATTCAATGTTGTGTTTTCTTACATGTGGCCGGACCTGAAGCGCAGAAGCTGCACCTGACTTTCAAAATACCGGAGACTCAAAAAGACAAAATTGACACTTTGGTAAGAACATTCGAAGAATATTGTGTTGGGAAGACCAATATCACCGTTGTCAGATACACGTTTAATTCATTCAACCAGACGACCGAGTCCATAGACACGTATATTCGGGAACTGAAGCACCGAATAGCATACTGCGATTATTTAGAGATGGAAGAGGCGCTATTATGTGACAGGCTGGTGTGTGGTGTGAAGGATGTAAAGCTTCGTGATAAATTGCTGCAGACACCAAATCTGTCCTTAGATAGGTGTCTTGAGATGTGTCGGCTAAGCGAAAACACACATGCCCAGCTTAGTACGGAAGAAACAAGTCAGACCAACGAGGAGCAAGTGGACATGGTGAACAGACAACCACGCAGTTACGGACCACGCGCAGCGAGAGCTCTAGGAGCTACACGTGCACGCACGTGGCCTAGTCAAGGGGCGCGGCCTGCTGCGGCAGGTACAGCGTGTACAAGGTGCGGGTATCAACACGGAACCGCCGTGTGCCCGGCCATGGACAAACAGTGCATGTTCTGTAAGCGATATGGACACTTCCAGAAGGTATGCAAGTCACGGCGACCAAGTAGGGCTCACGTTGGTGAAGTGACCACAAGAAAGGAGGCGAGTGAGCATGAGAGTGACCAAGACGATGAAAATGACCTGTTCGTAGGCGAGATAACGGCGGAAGCAAGAAACAGCAGCAGTCTATGGTACGTTGAATATTTATTACAAGACGTACCTGTGCAGTTCAAATTAGACACTGGCTCAGAAGCCAATATCGTACCTCGTGAAATATACAATAGACTAAAGAACACTGTGTTAGCTCCATCTAAGTGCTGTTTAATAACTTATTCAGGTAGTCGCATACGACCTGACGGTGAGGCCATTATCAACGTAGGAGGCCTACCACTGAAGTTTCAAGTCGCCGCGCAGGGAACACCAATACTAGGGAAGGAAGCGTGCGTCCAACTAAGTCTAGTCAAGCGAGTAGGAGAAGTCAATGTGCGGACAAGAAAGGCAACAACAGCAGGGGAAGTCAACGGGCGGACAAGACAGACGGCTACAACAGCATTGGCAGCAGAGCGTCTGGTAAAACAATATTCAGATGTATTTACAGGTTTAGGCAATATCAAAAGCAATGCTATAATTCATATCGATTCTACTGTTGAACCTGTAATTGACCCGCCTAGGCGAATTCCTCATGCTATCTTAAACCAAGTAAAGCAAGAAATTGATAAAATGATAGATATGGGTGTCATTGTTCCACAACTTGAACCGACCCCCTGGGTAAGCTCCATAACGATAGTGAAAAAACCAAATAAAATCAGAGTCTGTCTTGACCCGACGAAGCTAAACAAAGCTATATTAAGAACCCCGTACCCAACCAGAACTATAGAGGAGGTAATTGCAAAGACCAGTAATGCCCAATATTTTTCAGTTATCGACGCGAACAGTGGATACTGGCAAATAGAACTTGACGCTAACAGCTCCAAATTATGTACGTTCAATACCCCCTGGGGCCGGTTTAGGTACACACGGTTGCCGTTCGGGATTAAAACTGCGGGGGACATCTTTATTGGGGAGATGAATAGAATATTGTATGGATTGCCAGGTGTAAATGTTGTTGCGGACGATATTTTGGTTTATGGGAAGACTGTCAAAGAGCATAATGAAAACCTAGAAAAAGTCTTGATAAGAGCTCGAGAGGCTAATTTACGCCTAAACCCAAAAAAGTCTGTGATTTGTAAAACTGAGGTAAATTACGTGGGACACACGTTGACCCAGTCAGGGCTCAAACCAAATGCTGAGCGTGTGCGAGCCATTACGGAGATGCCCACCCCGACCGATAAAGCTGGAATTCAGAGATTCCTAGGAATGGTCGGGTATGTCGGGAAGTTCATCCCAAATCTATCTGAAATATCCAAACCATTGAGACAAGTGCTATGTAAAGATGTTATCTGGTTTTGGCAGCATGAGCAAGAAAGTGCGTTTAAAAAGTTGAAAGAATTGTTAGTAACAGCACCGGTGCTGAAGTACTATAACGTTCATGAACAGATCACATTGCAAGTAGATGCGTCGAAGTCTGGCTTAGGGGCAGCAATTTTTCAACAAAATAAGCCCATTGCCATGGCTTCAAAAGCATTAGATAATTGTCAAGCAAATTATGCAGTTATTGAAAAGGAGTTATTGGCAATTTGTTTCGGGTGTGTGCGATTCCATGAATATATTTATGGAAAAGAAGTAATAATACAGACGGACCATAAGCCGCTAGTAGCGATTATGGCCAAGCCTTTGCATCTCCTGTCAGCCAGGATGCAACGTATGCGGATGAAATTACAAAATTATAATATTGTAATGAAATATATCACTGGCACAGAAATGTTCTTTGCAGATACTCTGTCACGTGCACACACCACAAATACGGCACCAAATACTTTGTTTGACAAGGATATCTCTATTGCAGCGATAGGCATTGCACAAAATATCGACGACCGTATCCGAGTGGCTACGAAAACAGACACTGTCCTGAGTGAAGTCGTACGGTTAGTGCAAGAAGGGTGGCCTAGCCAAAATAATCTGGTAAAATTGGGGGCAAAGCCGTTTTTTCACTTACAAAGACGAAATTGTTGTCATAGATGGGATGGTATTTAAAGGACAACAAATAGTCATTCCAAGTAATATGCAAAAAGAAATGTTGACCCTTTTGCATGAAACGCATTTGGGGGTCATCAAATGTAAACAGTTAGCAAGGGACACGGTTTTCTGGCCGGGGATGAACCGCCAAATTGAGGACGTAATAGCACGTTGTGTAACATGTCAAAATCATAGGAAGGCTTTAAGTACGGAGCCAATGAGGGCGCATGAAATACCCGATATGCCATTTTCCAAAGTCGGAGTTGACCTATTTCAGTATCAAGGGATCACGTATCTCATATTGGTAGACTATTATTCGAAATTTCCGGAGGTGGCAGAATTGCACAAAACGGATTCAAAATCAGTAATTAAAGCCCTCAAAGAGATTTTTGGAAGGCATGGGATCCCAACAACATTAATGTCTGACAATGGACCCCAATTTACAAGCCAGGATTTTGACAAATTTGCTGAGAAGTATAAATTTAATCACATCAAGTCAAACCCTTATTACCCAAAAAGTAATGGTCAGGTGGAACGGTACGTTCAAACCATCAAAAATATGATGAAAAAAGCCAATGAAAATGATCAGGATTTCAACATGTATTTGTTGAATTATCGTAATACCCCGTTGACACATATGAATGCGTCGCCAGCCCAATTACTGATGAGCCGGCGGCTGCGAGCTAAATTGCCAACTAGTAAAGCGCAGTTAAAACCGCATGCACAAAAGTCAAAAATAAAATCGGTGAGTCGAGCACAGGGAGAACAAAAGTACTATCACGACAAAAGGGCGGGGAAACCTCACACTATGCTAAAGATTGCGGATAGGGTCAAGTACAAGACACATGAAGGGGTTTGGAAAGCTGGTACCATTACGAAGATAGACATGAGGAAGCCCAGAGACTATGAAATTCTAAATTGTTCGGGAAAGCTAGTGCGCAGAAATAGAATTCACATGTTCAAAGTCCCTTCAGCGGGGGCGTGCACAGACAAACCAGAAATCAACAGGGGGGCGCAGCATGGTGAGACGCCTAAAAATAGATCAGCCGAGTGCAAGCAATTAGGTGCAGGCAGAACAAACAATACATATGTGACTAGGAGTGGGCGCCGGTCATGTCCACCGAGCCGTTTAGGAATGCCAGACCATAGCTATGTATAGTTAACAATGTCGTGGGTTATAATTGACAATTAGTGTCAACTCATGGCATACCAGGTCGATAGTAAGCAAACAGCTATTTCAAGCAGGGAGTTGGCGTTGTTTAAAGTAGACAAAGGAAAAGACTGATAAACATATAATGTAAATGAAGTGTGTATTAACTCGAAATTTCTGTAATATAATTTAAACGTTTAAGATATAATGATTGTTACAGAGCAAAATAGGTAATCAAGTTTGTCCGATGGGACATGTCAGTTATGTCAATTATAACAATGAACTTGATAGAAATATTTAAGGTATTAGTAAGTAAGCATGTCATAGGACATGATAGATGTTGTTACACATGTGTGATAAGACAAGCAGTTGGTGAAGATAAATGGTCATAGTAAACCAAGTTTGTTGTTAAAAAAAAAAAAAAGAATTGAAACTGTTTGTGATGATAATGATGTTACTTGTTGTTTCGAAAAAAAAAAGAAAAAAGGGAGATGTAAGGTATGCGTATAGCCGGGACGTGGGTGACGTCACGGGGCTGCTGGTGGTGCTGCCAGCTTGGACCGAAATAAACCATTCACATACTAGACGTCGTTGGGTTCACATGTGCTCATTGGTATTACACGGTTCAAGGATACCATCAAGAGAAACCTGAAGCTGAGAGACATTAAGACTGACTCATGGACATCACTCTCACAGCAGAGAGCTAAATGGAGAGCGGCAGTCAAGTAATGAAAGCAGTCTTTGTCGCATCGCAACCGACAGCATGATGATGATGATGTGCAATAAATACTTAATAAGTGCATCAATATCTAAGTTAGATATGTTGAGTTAAATCTATATAATTATTTTGGTATTGAAAATGTGATACTTCATCGGACTATGCAGCTTTAATACACACGGTGTTCACTGAAAGGAATGTTCACTTCCTTCATGGTCTTGTCCACAAGGCAAGTACAGTCTAACGTCTTTAAATCGTACGACCCTGGGACCGACTTTAAGTGGTCGAATTAGGGAGGTGGTCGGTTTAGGGAGATAGAATATCCTTACAATGGTATTGCTGGGACCCAAATAATGCGGTCGATAGAGGGGAGTGGTCGATCTGTGGAGGTGGTCGGTTAGAGAGGTGTTACGGTACTTGTATAAGACTTGATACTGATATTACTATCCTCATTGCCTGCAGTGCTCACTTCTTATGTTATAATTTTGTAATTGCTGCAATTTTTTAATATCAATCTTGACACGTCCCACAAAACTCCCTCAACCTACTCCCGACCCCTAACAACCCACTCGTCACCAATACCTGAAATACCCTCCTCCAACCCTACGTTGTTCCCCATCCCAAACCCACCTCTCACTCTCAACCACCCATGCCACTACCACATTCCCCACCCAAATGCTCCATAATTGTTAGCAACTGACATTTACAAACCTCAAAGCGCTAACAAAGAATCCCGTGTCATTTCAAACACAGGTCACACAGGCTTCATCCCAATCCATATCCCACCCCAACGGGGCTCACGGTGTCCGCTCACGGGCAACTCACCCACGCCCTCAATTCGCACTAC
The DNA here is from genome assembly GCA_030323885.1 of Branchipolynoe longqiensis. Lineage (NCBI taxonomy): Eukaryota > Metazoa > Annelida > Polychaeta > Phyllodocida > Polynoidae > Branchipolynoe > Branchipolynoe longqiensis. The sequence continues at coordinate 42,001,805 of CM059188.1, forward strand.
CCCCACCCACCCACACACACACACACACTCTGCATTCACACCACTGCGCATAATTGGTGCGCACCGACTCGGGGCGCTCCTTCTCCCACAAGGCCACTCAAGGAGACCGGCTCAAGTCTGCGCACACATGCTCAGTGCGGGTCACACCTGTTCACAGTGGCTCCTTTCCCACCCGCGTTCCTGTCAATCGTTACTGTCTCGGACCAGCCAGCCTGCCCGCCTAGCACCCCACCCCGCCGCGCCCCGCCCCGTCATGCCCCGCTCAGCCCCATACTGCCTCGCCGTGCTCCACCTGATCCCAAGCCCGTCCCACCAGCCCCATACCGATGCGCCGCGCCGCGCTTCACCCCATCCCCAGCCCGTCCCCCCAGCCCCATACCGATGCGCCGTGCCGTGCTCCACCCCATCCCCAGCCCATCCCATCCAGCCCCATACCCCCATGCCATGCTCCACCCCATCCCCAGTGTGTCCCGCTAAGCCCCATACCGCCGCGCCGTACTCCACCCCATCCCCAGCCTGTCCCACCCTGCCCCATACTGCCGCGCCGTGCAACGCTGCACCCCATCCCCAGCCCATCCCACCCAGCCCCATACCGCTGCGCCGCGCCATGCTCCACCCCATTCCCAGCCCATCCAACCCAGCACAATACTGCTGTGTCGTGTTCCAACCTATTCCTAGCCCATCCCACCCAGTCCCATACCACTGCGCCGTGCCATGCCATGCCATGCTCCACCCCATCCCCAGCCCATCCCACCCAGCCCCATACTGCCGCGCCATGCTGCACTCCATCCCCAGCCCGTCCCCACCCAGCCCCATACCGCCGCGCCGTGCTAAACCCCATCCCCAGCCCTCCCACCCAGCCCAATACCCCAATGCCATGCTCCACCCCATCCCCAGCCCATCCCGCCAGTCCCATACCGCCGCGCCGCGCCGTGCTCCACCCCATTCCCAGCCCCATACTGCCACACGCCCCCCCCCCCCCCCATCCCCAGCCCATCGCACCCAGACCATACCGCCACACCGCGCCGTGCTCCACCCCATTCATAGCCCCTCCGAGTCAGCCCCATACCGCTCTGCCACGCTCCACCCCATCCCCAGCCCGTCCCACCCAGTCCCATACCACCGCGCCGCGCTACCCTCCACCCCATCCCCAGCCAGTCTGGCCCAGCCCCATCCCGCCGCGCTCTACCCCATCCACAGCCCGTCCCAACCAGCCCTATACCGCCGCGCCACGCAGTGCGCCATCCCATCCCTAGCCAGTGCCACCCAGCCCCAGACCACCGCGCCATACTCCACCCCATCCCCAGCCTGTCCACCCAGCCCCATCCTGCCGTGCCGCGCTCCACCCCATCCCCAGCCCGTCCCACCCATCCCCATACTGCCATGCCGCACCATGCTCCACCCCATTCCCAGCCCCTCCCACCCAGCCCCATACCGCTGTGCCGCGCTCCACCCCATCCCCAGCCCGTCCCACCCAGTCCCATACCGCCGCGCCGCGCCGCGCCACGCTCCACGCCATCCCCAGCCCATCCCACCCAGCCCCATACCACCGTGCCATAATCCACCACATCCCCAGCCCGTCGCACCCAGCCCCATACCGCTGCGCCGTGCTCCACCCCATCCCCAGCCCGTCCCACCCAGCGCCATACCGCCTCACCCACGCCCCCCACCCCGCCTACTCAGCCCATCCCCACCTCTTCCCACCCTGTCCCATACCGTCGCACCCTCGCCCCGCCCTGCCCCGCCCCGTTCCACCCAGTCTAGCCCTGGTCCCATCGCATCCTACCCGCCCCACACCGCCTCGCCTCGCTTCGCTTCGCCTCGCCTCGCCTCGCCTCGCCTCGCCTCGCCTCGCCTCGCCTCGCCTCGCTTCGCCTCGCCTCGCTTCGCCTCGCCTCGCCTCGCCTCGCCTCGCCTCACCCCGCCTCACCTCCCCTCCCCTCTAGTCCGGCCCTGCCTCGCTCCATCGCGCCCTGTCCAGTCTAACCCCCGCTCTGCCTCGCCACACCCAGTCCTACCTCGCCCTGTCCCTCCCTGTCTAGCCCTGCCCTGCCCTGCCTCGTCCAGCCCCGCCCCGCCCGGTCTAGGCCCGTCTAGCCCCGCCCCCGTGCCGCCTCTCCCCATCATGCCGTCCCCCCGCGCCCGCGCCGCCCTGCCGTTAACACTTGAATTCGTGACGGCGGGCAGTCGACGGTGCGGTGATATATATATGTGCTCTATAATCTATTATGGGAATATAAACAAGGAGACTACCACTGCTTCTGCCACTATGGTGCCACCTGTGAGTGGCTCTAATATATATATAGCTGGGAGTCTGGGAGTGGGTGGCGCCCCTCTGGATGTAAAACTGAAGAACATGACCCCCTCCTTCACCCGGCTAGCTTCGCCTGAGCTGCTCATCGTTTTACTCGCAATTCCTGTTCACTAAGCCATCAGCAGCCGGCAACCAGCAAACATTCCACACCCACCCAAAATACTCTCCCTGCTATCTACCCATCCATCTATCTATCTCCCTCTCTCTCGCTTTCTCTCTCTATATGTATATATATAGTATAAATATACGAAGGTGGGAGGAGAGGGGCTGATGGTGGGGGTGGGATGAGTGGGGGTGAAGTGGGGAGAGAGGGGGTGATGGGAGAGGTGAGATGAGAGGGGGTGAAGGAGCAGGTGGGGGGGAGAAGGGATGATGGGGGAGGTGGGATGAGATGGGGTGAAGGGGCATGAGGTGGGGAAGTTGATATTCGGTGCACAGTACTCCGTAGGTGATCAACAGTCGGTTTCTTATAGAGCGTCATGAGCTGGGCGACACTTGGCGTGACCACCTCGACGCGCGGGGGTTGGGGACATGTTGAGTCACGTGACACCAGTCACGTGACTACCCTATGAGCACCAGGCCAGTGTATGGGAAGGGGTAATGAGGACTACAATACTGGTGGTGCCCTGTACTACTATTCCACACTACTCCTGTGGTGTGTGGGGTTTTAGGCCCAGTCTGTCTGAGTTTACATAATTTAAAGTTGCATTGTCCGATTATCTTGAGCTTCTGCAATTTTCTGAGGTCATTATTTTAGATTGATCGTTATTACTTTAGTTTGAAGTAACTTAGCTTTAAAATGACTAACATATGAGATATTTGAAGAGAACACCTACCAAACTTCCTAGCCTGGCACTCTGCATTACCATGATGGGGCAAGGACTGGTCATCTCAGTGTCGGGATATTGTGACTGAGTGGGATATTGGGTCATGGTGCCGGCGGCCTGACATCCCAGTGGGGCTGCACTATAAAATCACCATGAGTGCACATTGTCACAAGTCGGTACCCGTCCTGATATGACCTTAGATGTTGCCAGGACGCAACACTCCAACAAACAACCAACCTATGTCAACACATGAAACTTGCTGAGAGCTGATGCACACATTTTGAGGTTTATAGATAATAATTAGGTAACATTCTAAGCTACGCATGGGAATAAGAGAAAATAACCACAAATCAGGTAATATTAATAATATTTATCTTATCTATCATATATATATATTATGCAATTTATATATATATATATATATATATATATATATATATATGCAGTAAGGCCTCTTTAAATCGACCGACATTGGGACCGACTTTAAGTAGTCCATTTCGGGAGGTAGTCGGTTTGGGAGTTAGAATATGGTGCTGTTGGGATCCAAATAAAGTGATCGATATAGGGGAGTGGTCGGTCTGTGGAGTTGGTCGGTTAGAGAGGCTTTACTGTATATATACTTATTAGCGATTGTATTTGAGACCTCCACTCCACTGAAATAACAGTTCGCTTTAAATTGTAATTACACATCTAATCTGACAGTAATGTGAAGAATATTCTTATCACACATATTTATCATAATCACGGAGTGGTTAGAGTGTCTGACTTTTTTCTAGGTCGGACTCCTAATCTGAAGGTCGGTGGTTCGATTCCCCGTCCCCCCATCTCTGCCAATTTGGATTTCCACCGCTGTGTATAACTTACAGCGACATCAAAGCTGGTTGCTCTCATACCATGTCTATGTGGTGTGGGAGGTTAAAAATCCCTTGGTCGGTAAAAGTGTAGGCTCGGGCTTTCTATCGACAAACTGTCTAATGGTGAAAACAAGCCTATTCAGGCTTATCCATGATAGGCAGTATAAATCTTCAACAACAACAACGTGACCAAAATAATGCTCAACGTTTGGCTGAGTGCCTTCTTCTCTGGGCAATTTACTATTTATATTTAACTACCCACTTCAATTGCTGTCGACATGACTATGAGAATTATTTTAAACCAAGCGATTCAGGGTTGGCGATTATTGTACACTTTTGTCAATGCGCGACTCAGCATCCAAACCAATGTTGTTCTGACATAGCAAGTGTCCTGTCATCGAAGGGACAGTCAAATAGTACAGAAACATTTAGTAGATTGAAAATGTTTCCGCACATGGCAGGAGATTGTCGATCACAGGGTTCGCTCAATACAGGTGCTACTGTACATATAATTGACCACTTTCCAGAGTCCTCACATTTTGGGTGTGGCACTCTATTACCTGATTACCATCATTCGCAATCAATCCATCAAGAACCAATCATTTGGCTGAAATCCGTAAGTGGGATCGCTGGTCACTGCTCAATGAGGTTCGAGACAAATTACTCGATAGCATGTGGTGGCTTTCCGCTGAGTGAGTCTCAGTTCATTTTCAAATAATCTTCACATGGAGACCAGATGGGATGGCCGAATAAGTTGAGCGTCCGTCTCATGGGTTCGAACCCTGCTCGAGTCAAACCAATTACTTAAAAATTGACACTTGTCACTTCCCAGCCAGGCGCTTGGCATTGTTATTATAGGGTAAGGACTGGTTTGCTCGGTGTCAGGATAATGTGACAGTGGGGTATAGGGTCATGGTTGTGGCGGCCTGGTCTTCCAGTCAGGCAGCACTATACAGTCCCCATAAGTGTGCACTGTCACAATTCGGTACCCGTCCAGACATGGCCTTCATGTTACCGGGAGGTAAAACTCCAACAAAGAACCAAGTCATCCACATGTTTACGAACAACAACCCAACACACACCCATATAAAACCTAGGTCAACCCATTTCATTTTTAATATTTTGTATGGACCAACGTAACACGAAATCAATACAAAGTCAATACAAAGTCAATACAAAGTCAATACGTAATCCATACAATGTTAATGCAAAATCAACACAAAATCAATATAAAGTCAATACAAAGTCAGTAAAAAGTCAAAAAAACATTATTACAAAATCAATGCAAAATCAATAGATAATCAATGCAAAAACAAATAAATGGAATCAAATGTTGTCATTCATTGTGTAATGAATAAGGGCCAGACAACCCGAAGGAGTAAACATCTAAATTTAGCCTTCCTGCTACCCCTCAGTACGTGTTTTCCAATTGGGCGCCGGGAGCTTGCATTCCTTAGTCATGGTTTTCACTGGGAACTGAGTAAAATATTAACCACTGACCAATCGGCACGTCATTGAGAGGACACCCCTGTGCCAGTTAATTCTAGTGGGGTTGAAATGTTGAACTAACTAAAACAAGACAGACAGGCACAGCCAGCACGACAGGGTGGCATATTCTATAGCAGAGCTCGCACTGCAACTTGCAAGGGCCTTCCAGACACGCATTGCATCCAATGCTGTTTGCGGGAACCAGCAGCTTCGTTAGAATGGAGTCAGGCGATCTGGAATGTGCTGTTTGAGGGTTTCCTGGGAATTGATGCTTAGTGCATAGCGATACCGACAGGGGACGTGGTCACTAATAATGTAATGTTTATATATGTATATATATATACAAATATTTGTATAAATGCATATATATGTAAATATACACAGATAGGCTATATATATATGTAAATATATGTATATGTATGTACATATATATAGCCTACCTGTGTATAGGGCCTATATATATCTATATGTTTATATATGTCTATATATGGCTTATATAATAGTGGCCCCCAAGGTAAACTGACATAACTAGAAAAGGGGACAATATTTGGTTGAGTAACTTTCTTCTGTGGTAAGGAATAATAATGCCATATATATACTATCTTTGCGAAAATAACATTGATTCCATGTGCGATACTTGCCAGGACCCGAAACCTGCTGCAGTTCAGGAAAGACAATAATAATACTTCAGTAATTTCAGCGGTGTGCTTGAACGATCATGCTTTCCACATGACCCCCCGTTTCCAACGACCACCAACCCCACCCCAACCCCCACCGGCCACCTTTGTAAATCCGTGTTGGTAGATCGTGCGATTCTCCCCCTGGTCGAGTCAAACCGATGATTTAAAAATGGATACTGGTCACTTCCTAGCCAGGCGCTTGACATTATTAGTATAGGGCAAGGACTGGTTGGCTCGACCAAGGAGATAACAGGTCATGGTGATGGCAGCCTGGTCTTCCAGTGGGGCAGCACTATACATTCACCATGAATGTCACTGTCACAAGTCGGTACCTCATCCTGATATGACCTTAGATATTGCCAGGACGTAAAACTCCAATAACCAACCAACTCTCTCCTAGCTTCGGCCGGCCAAACATCGAACGTAGACATCGAACGGAGGAGGGGAGGGCGGAGGGGGAGGGGCGAGGGGGGATGGGGGGAAGGGGGAGGAGGACAAACAATCTCTATCACATACTAACTAGGTAGAGAAGTAGATTTTTACTGCCTATCATGGATAAGTCAGAATAGACTTGTTTTCACCATTAGACAGTTTGTCGAGAGAAAGCCCAAGCCTACACTTTTACCGACCTAATCAATTTTTAACCTCCCACACCACATATACATGGTATGAGAGCAACTGACCTTTGTTGGCGCTGTAAGTTATACACAGCGGTGGAAATCCAAATTAGCAGAGGTGGGGGCAAGGGGAATTGAACCACCGACCCTCAGATTAGGAGTCCGAACTATAAAAAGTCAGCCACTCTAACCACTCTGCCACAGAGAACACCACCAACCAACTAAAACCTTTGTAAATTGGTCGCACTGATCGGTTGCTTGTTAGTGCGGGGCGCGACGCGTTCCATTACGTCCGGTGGGGTCCGGGACGCGGGATGGCCGCCGTAAATCACAGATAAGAGTTAGAATAAAACACCAGGGGGCGTGATGCATTGTCTCGTGCAGGAGATAGTGTATGTTCACCGATAAAACAACACCAGTGACGTAAATCTCTCACCAATCCACGGCGTGCTGACTGGCCGCTACACCTATCTAGACATGCCTTATATTCTGACATTTCACACAATTTTTTTAAATAGCATTTTAACACAGAATTTTAAACATCTCAGAGTTAAATATATAGGTTTCATGTAAATGTCACTGTATTAAAGTTGCATAGTCCGATGAAAGCATCACATTTTCAAAACCAAAACAATTACCTAGATTTGATCATATATATCTAATTTAGATATTGATCCACATATTAAGCATTTGTTGCCTCATAGCTGAGTCAATTTGATCAAATCTGTTATTGCGGAAGCCTATGGTGTCAAGAGTTTTGGCATGCTTGCACAAATTAATTCTGAATGTTTGCACTTTAAATATCTCCAAAGTTAGCCATTTAAAATAAAAGTCACCTCAAAGTAGACTATAAGAATCAATTTAATATATCTATCTCAGAAAAGTGTTAGAAACCCCCCAAAACATCGCACTCTGCAACTTTAATCAAATTGATACATACAATCTATGTTGACAAAGTGACGGAATAGGTTTTTACATGATTCTAGACGTTAATTTATACTTCCGTTGCCGACATGACGTTACAAAAGAAAACCATCCCAAAACACCACTTACTCATGAATTCTCCACTATGCCATACAAAGAAGTTATTGTAGGACATGCTCTGTGTTTATTTTCTTGAAGATTTACACTGCCTATCATGGATAAGTCTGAATAGACTTGTTTTCACCATTAGACAGTTTGTCGATAGAAAGCCCGAGCCTACACTTTTACCGACCCAAGGGATTTTTTAACCTCCCACACGACATAGACCTGGTATGAGAGCAACCGGCCTTTGATGACATTGTAAGTTATACACAGCAGTGGAAATCCAAAGTGGCAGAAGTGGGGGCATGGGGAATCAAACCACCGACCTTCAGCTTAGGAGTCCGACCTAGAAAAAAGTCAGACACTCTAACCACTCTGCTACAGAGAACACGCGGAAATAAGCAACCTCATCCCTTAAGATAGCAGAGTCCGATTCTTGTGAGTTTCTATCATTTTCTGATACAAATATATAGGTCTATCAGAATAATATATTGTACTTTAGGTTGAAGTAACTTTGATTTAGAATCACCAACTTGGGAGATGGTTTGACTGTAAACGTGCTTAATTAATTTCAGCATGCCCACCAACAAATTCTGACTCTGTTGGCTTCAATAGTAACATATTCCATTAAATGCATTTAGTGCACCCATTTATACAGCAGCAAAGGCTTAATACAAGCAGCGTGATCTGGCTAGATATGTAAGATGGAATATGGATAATTGTTTTATTTAAACAAGGTGAATGCTTTCATCGTGTAATATTTCTGAAATGCCTGGCCATCAGAGCCCCAGAAATACCACTTACTCTTCTCAGATGCGTTCTAACAACTGTGTGTCAGTTCACACCTGATGCCCCTCTCCAAGAAACTCATAAGCAAGAAAGGGAAGACAAGCCACACAAGATTGACAGTGAAGAAGTTGTGCTTTATTGGCATCACCTTCTGTTCACCTACTAGCGACCTATCACCCTCACTCCTTACCTTCTGTCCACAAAGAGCCTCATTACTCTCTTTAGTATGTATAGGAATCAGTGCCTACAACCCATTGAACCGGATTCCCATGGTTGTTGCATCTTACACGGGACACCGCCTCCTCCTCTCCATCACAATACCAACAGAAATACACACTGCATCGCTACATCGCCGACAGAACCCCCACTCTCCACCTCTTCCTTTTCACAACCTGCTATAGAGGCTATGCACTGACGTCACGATAACCGGAAGTGCAGCCATTGTGGCGAAAGTAACCACAATAATAGATGGATTGTCATTGTCATTGTCAATGGTCTTGAGCAATCTTCATACAGAACAAGTGAAATATCTCTAAAACCACACCACCTAGACACAAACCGCTTGGAACACATATAGAAAACATATTCAACAAATAGATTATATTAAATGCATAAGGTTAGGCTTCTGCATTTCTATTAATTTGGAATAAATAGACGTTTTGCACTGCGTGTGCCGGCAAACTCAATGCATTATCAATGACAATGACCAATCTTCATACAGAAAAAGTTAAATATCGCTAAAACCACACCACCTAGACACAAACCGCTTGGAACAGATATAGAAAACATAGTCAACGAATAGATTATATTAAATTTATAAGGTTAGGGTTCTGCATTTCTATTAATTTGGAATAAAATAGACGTTTTGCACTGCGCATACCGGCAAACTCAATTCATTGTCAATGACAATGAGCAATCTTCATACAGAAAAAGTGAAATATCTCTAAAACCACACCACCTAGACACAAACCGCCTGGAACACATACAGAAAACATATTAAACGAATAGATTATATTAAATTTATAAGGGTAGGGTTCTGCATTTCTATTAATTTTGAATAAAATAAACGTTATGCACTGTACGTCTTGGCAAACTCAATGTATTGTCAACGGGTTGTTTACGAGTTGATATCGCCACAATGGCCGCACTTCCGGTTGATGACGTCACGGGAATACCCTCTATATGGCACTTGCAAGATTTTTGAGAATTTCTAAGTGATCCTTAATGCAGATTATAAGTTATCCCGTGTGCATTGTCCATGATGTGCGCAACATGGGTAATTGAATGAACGAGACTGTGAATTTCAGTAGATTAGGGCACCATGGCGCCGACTATATTCTATTCTTAGAACTAATAACTTTGGCCGCTGATCGACACGCCATCTACATGATACTTCTTGAACTACGAAGTTAGATTAAAATCAGACTGTTGGCGACATCTATATTCGCTTTTAGAACTAAAATGGTCACCGATTGATGCGCCACCTATAGTGATTTCCAGTCAAAGCCGATGACGTGGCACTGGAGATATTCACTTCGACCAGACTTTTCAAACCGAGAGGACGTACTTCTGCCGCCCAGATTTGGACTATAACTGGAGCGAGCATGGAAGTTGAAAGAAAACAAGAACATCAGGTCGGAGTCAGTGGCTATACCCTACAATATCCTGAATAGCTAGTCTTGTTCAAGTCAGACAACTTTGGCTTAAGGTACGCAGACGAAGCAATACAAACAAATGGATCTGGCAGAGAAGCCTGGAGGCGGCCATGACAGCATGCTCAACGGATCGCTACAGGGGAGATCGCTTGAGTCGACACGTCATTGCTCCTCTTTTGTACGATCGGCTGAACTCTCCTCTGATCCTGGATACCGGCATGAACGACGGACTTGTGGGAGTCATGGGTTCAGATCTTTTTTCAGCCGATAGCCCGGAGTGTCGGACGTGTGCCGGCAAGGGAGGACGTATTATCTATGATGCAGTTTCTGCCAGCCGGTGGTGTGCTGACGTCATACCACTTGGAGGCGGCCATGACAGCATGCTCGACGGATCGCCACGAAGGCGATCATTTAAACCCACAAACCATCGCTCCTCCGCGGTACAATCCGCTGAAACCTACTATTACCAAAAAGTGGACGCGATAAAGAACCCTGTGGAGGTAGGATTAATCGTGGCTCTGGCTACAATAAAGAACCACGTCGCTGAGGGCAACCTTGGCATACATGCATATATTCATGAACTGCAGAAAAATGCAGATCGACGGAAATCCGGCTCCATTGCGCTTCACCACTGGAGTGCTGACGTCATGCCACATGGAGGCGGCCATGACAGCATGCTCGACGGATCGCTACACAGGCGGTCGTTTGAGCTGACACGCCGAATCGAGGCGATAAAGAAGCCTCCGGATGTAGGATTAACTGTGGCTCTGGCTGCAGTAAAACACCTCATTGACGATATCAAACCTGGTATTAATGCATGTATCAACGAACCGCACGAAAATGCGGTACGACAAAAATCGAGGTCTGCTACCCCGCACTACCGGTGTCCTAACGTCAAACCGTGGCGAGACGGCCATGACAGCATGCTCGACGAAAACTGCATATACAACCGCCAGTGCTGACATTACAGAAATCGTGACCAACATCAAGAAACAAAAACACAATAAGTTAAGTAACAAAAGCTGACAATCTACATTATAATTCTCAATGCTGACATCAGCGAACCTCACATGCAACCGACAGCTTTGATTGTATTGGAATGGTGACCCACATTAAAGTTGGGTAAAAAACAAGGTAATCGGAAAATAACAACCCTGTTGATTTCCACAATGCAACAATGTAACAACTATTGCACCATACATATGCCAGACACCTCTTTTTCACCCACTACCCTGCTAATTACACTGAACTGTACATAAGCACCATGGACCAGACGCTGACCCAGATCTCGCACTCGGCCAGACAAAAGTTATCAGTACGCAGAGTGCATGCAAACTACACCCAGATCTTGTCTGGCTGCTGTGATGGTGACCGTCTAGACGTTGTCGCAGACGCAAAGTCTCAGGGAGTGCTGACATCACCATGACCTGGAGGTCGGGCAGTGCATGGGATTTGAGTAATGACATGAAACCGCAAAGCATTCTTCATCCGTCTAAAATCTTACCTCAAATGCTGACGTCGGCAAATCTCCCTGACAACCGCCAGTGCTGTTAATGCGGGAATGTAACAACTCTTGTAACATACATGCCCAGACTCTTTTTTCCCGCTGTTGGATATACTTGTGGAACAAAGTGACACAGGCTTAAGTATACATAGCCACACTAAACCACGAGTAGATATGCCAGAGATATAACTCAGGTAACGCGGCCATCGACCAGACGGTGACCCACATCGAGGCCATAAAACATAAAACAAGGTAGAAAACGTTACCCTTAAGGACATCATTCTCCTGATGCTCTAGGTCATATGTGTTTCGACTTCCGTGCAAGGAGTCTAGCCAAGAGACTTGTTGCTGAGGCTGGCCTGGAATCGGTGATTGTGACACATGACAATGCGTTGACCCCTAACCTGTAACCTGGGATCGATAGTTAAATTTTTGCCTTCTCTCCCCAGGTTACTCACAACATCACCATCAGCGGCTTATTGCTGCCATTAGGGCGGGGCTGGCAATTGGGACCTGGAGGAATAAGGCAGCCCAGGCAAGGGAATACTACAGTTATATGCAAGAACATCATGCAGACCCACTGCGACCGTCGCAGCACCACATTATGTCGTATCTAATACACCTCAAAGATCGACTCACATTACCAAGTGCCATATTGGACTACCGGTGCTAGCAACTATCATCGCACACTCCTCCGACAGAGTAGCCTTTTTTCCTGAAATTGGCAGCTCTGACCCTGGCCACTATCTTCGGGCCAGGGATGTGAGGCTAACCGCGGTGGGCATCAATGTCCGAGTCCGGTAATCAAAACGCAATACAAGTCATCGTCTCCAAGAGACATTTCTCATTCCAGCGATACCTGGATCGCCCTACTGTCCACATCAAGCGTGGAAGGATTACGTGTCCAGGACACCATTTCACCCCGATGGCCCTGCCTTCCTGACTACCAACGGATCACCTCTATGTGCAACCGTGTTGCTTGACACCATACCACTGGCCCTGTCCGTGGCAGGTCATCCGGCCCCAGTGGCAATGACACTGCATAGTCTGAGACGAGGTGGTGCACAAGCCTGTGCTCTGCAACGATCGTCAATCAGCAACATCAAACAATTGGGTCATTGGACCTCCGACGCAGTGCATGATTATCTACCAAGGCAGTTGGTTTCATCGGATCCCAGGACACTTGCTCTATTTTTTTGGTTAAGTGCCTGTAATCCTTGAAATATCTAAGGTCATCCCATCATGAAAGAGTAATGTAACAAGCTAAGATAGAAAGAATTAAAAATTGCCACTTTATACTACTGTCTCGTTCTGTTTTCAATTGTCCATGATGTGCGCAACATGGGTAATTGAATGAACGAGACTGTGAATTTCAGTAGATTAGGGCACCATGGCGCCGACTATATTCTATTCTTAGAACTAATAACTTTGGCCGCTGATCGACACGCCATCTACATGATACTTCTTGAACTACGAAGTTAGATTAAAATCAGACTGTTGGCGACATCTATATTCGCTTTTAGAACTAAAATGGTCACCGATTGATGCACCACCTATAGTGATTTCCAGTCAAAGCCGATGACGTGGCACTGGAGATATTCACTTCGACCAGACTTTTCAAACTGAGAGGACGTACTTCTGCCGCCCAGATTTGCCGTCCCACCCACCCAACTAATATGATGTATTGATAGGTTTAAGTGCCTGTAATCCTTGAAATATCTAAGGTCATCCCATCATGAAAGAGTAATGTAACAAGCTAAGATAGAAAGAATTAAAAATTGCCACTTTATACTACTGTCTCGTTCTGTTTTCAATTACAACATTCCGTGGTATTTTGCGCTTATTTGGGTGTCTTCTCCGCCGTTAAATAACCATTGCCTTTGGCATCAAGGTTGCCTCGAGACCCTTAACTACTTCGCTTTTCCTGCGCAGGGGTCTCTTACCGAGGGGTTACTTACATTTGCGCAGTTATACTAAAACGCTAGTGTTTCACTTCCCAACACCGGACGTGGTGGCCGAATCGGTACAGCCCAGGCATCTTGCGTAAGATTTGAGCGGCTTGTGCTGCAAAGTGGTGAAATACATTTTCTGAGAACGCAGTTCTTTCATCAACTTCCATATATTTGTTTGATTCTTCGTTTGTGGTCGTCTGTTTTGCTGCTTCTTGTCATTTTCCAACCGGACGCCATTGTCACATCGGTAGAGCGCAGTCTTCCATTGCGGAATGTCTAGTTTTCGAATCCCAGCTTGTACAAACTAATACTTGTCGCTCCCTACCATGGCGCTCAACATTACTAAGATGGAACAAGGACTGGTTAGCTCAGTCTCAAGATAATGTGACTGAGTGGGATATTTGGTCCTGGTCCTGGTGGCTTGGTCTCCCCAATGGGACAGCGCTGTAAAGTCACCATCAGTGCGCACTGCCACAACTTGATACCAGTCCTGACATGACAATATATGTAGCTAAATTACCTTAGATATTGCGAAGACGTAAAACCTCAACAAACAACAACCCTTCTCAACACAAAGAACTAGACCATCCCGATGGAAGTGTGCTTTAACTGCATTACCAGATCGTCTTTATTACCCAGATTGATATCGCAGGTAGATAAGCAGAACCCGGCATCACTTTGCAACAGCCAATGAAATTTAAGCATGGGATATGTTAATGAGCTGACATAATCTAAAAAAAATCACGTTCTATTCAGTTAATCCATTTGAAGTTCGCTACGTAGGCTAAATTGTCTTGAGGCGACTTTGTTTAAAAGTTGCCTAATCTGTTGGTTTAGATTTTCGTTTTCTTCAATAGATTATGTTGACATTTTATAGCCTAGTCTACTTTAGCTTGGACTAACTGGTGTGATAAGTGGAAAATGTTGGGAGATATTTGCAGTGCAAGTAAACAAATTAATGTGTGTGTGCACATGAGTCGAACCTAATGGGGCTGTCACACTACGACGTGACTACGTCAGCGTAACCACAACGTGAAAATAATGATATCACGTCGAAGTTATCGGCGTAATATGCAAATTGTGGACGTGAATGCCGCGTAGTTGACGTGACCGTAACGTGACCGTAACGTGACCGTAACGTGACCGTAATGTGACCGTAACGTGACCGTAACGTGACCGTAACATGACCGTAACGTGACCGTAATTTGACCGTAACGTGACCGTAACGTGACCGTAACGTGACCGTAACGTGACCATAACCGTGACCGTAACGTGACCGTAACGTGACCGTAACGTGACCGTAACGTGACCGTAACGTGACCGTGACGTGACCGTAACGTGCAAAACGCGGCCCACACGTTGCTCCCACCCGGGCCGTCGGTCTGATGTGACATAACGTGACTCTAACATCATTTACGCTGCTATAACGATCGCGGAACGTCTACCTAACGTCATTGTCACGTCATCCCGACGTGACGGCGTCACGTCGAGATACGTCGAAAGTTTTGAACAGGTTCAAAACCTAGACGTGCGCCGACGTAACACGACGTAACATGACGTAGCTCGACGTCACTCTAACGTCATTATGACGTCATCATAACGTAACCCAACGTACGGCAACGTAATGACGAAAAATGATCACGTTAGGCTCACGTTGGCTCGTTACGTCGTAGTGTGACAGGGGTATAAGTGCAGTGCACCATTTCAATATAAGCAAGGTCATGACCCCAATCTGTTGAAGCCAGTAACTGTAGACATTCGCCTCCCCCCAAGAAATTATTAGTGAGTGCACCAGAATCAATGTAAGATATGTACTATCAAACCCGAGAAAGTCTTTTGGTTTTGAAATTGTTATGCTCCTTTTGGCGCTCGGCATTATTAGGATAGCGCAAGGACTGTTTGGCTCAGTGTCAGGATAACGTGACTGAGTGGGATATCGGGTCATGGTGTCGGCGGCCTGGTTTCCCAGTGGGACAGCACTATAAAGTCGCCATGAGTGCACACTGTCACAAGTCGGTACCCATCCTGATATGACCTTAGATGTTGCTAGGATGTAAAAAAACAAACAAACAAACAAAAACAATGTTATCCTTGCATCGTATTGTGCAAGTTTAACAATTAATACGCAGAAATAGGCTTGAACACAAACTTGTAGTTATTGTTGGTTGTTGCTTTACATCCTAGCACCACCTAATGTCACAGCAGGACAGGTACCAATTTGTGGCAGTGTGCACTCATGGCAACATTTTAGTGCTGCCCCACTGAGAGACCAGGCCGCTGGCAAGATGCTCCGAAATCCCACACAGTCATATTATCCTGATACTGTGCCAACCATTACTTACCCTATCTGAGTAATGCCAATCACCAGGATAGGTAGTGACAAGTATAACTTTTTTACGTCATCAGTTCGACTCGTCTGGCATTCGAACTCCCGACCTTCCAAACGGGAAATCTGCGCTCTACCGATTCGGCCATCGCGTCCGGTCTAACACAAACTTAGAAGACAGCGAGCATGAATGTGTTGATCAAATGAGCCTCCTCCTCCTCCTCCTGCTCCTCCTCCGTCATGCCTCCTAGTGGCGGATCAGCGTCGGTTGGAGCTGAGCTTCGTCTGAAAGCCGCTAGAGGTTTTAGCGATATGGCTGGCTATGATTTGTGGTGGTCATGTTATGTATGTGTTGTGGGCGGGTGACAGGTGGAAGGGTGGGAGATGGAGGCTGACAATCCTTACCTCCCAGATCTGCTGTCACGATATGTAAGGCTGCTGGGTTGCTATTGGAGTGTATAGGAGGGGTTAGAGCCTGTATAACAAGATCGGGCTCTGGTTATGAGTACTGCAGGGGTTGGAAGGGTGGGAGTTGGAGGCTGACAATCCTTACCTCCCAGATCTGCTGTGTCATGGCATGTAAGGCCGCTGGGTTGCTATTGGAGTATATAGGAGGGGTTAGAGTCTGTATAAGAAGATGGGGCTCTGGTTGTGAGTACTGAAGGGGGGTGGAAGAGTGGGAGAGTGGAAGAGTGGGAGATGGACGGGTGTGGGTTGGAGAGGGTGAGGGATAACGGGTTGTGGGATGTTGGGTTGGGGGATGGAGGGTGGGGACGGAGGGGTGGGGGTGGAGGGTGGGGATGGAGGGGTGGGGGATGGAGGGTGGGAATGGAGGGGTGGGGATGGAGGGTGGGGACGGAGAGGTGGGGGATGGAGGGTGGGGACGGAGGGGTGGGGGATGGGAGGGTGGGGATGGAGGGGTGGGGGATGGAGGGGTGGGGGATGGAGGGTGGGGATGGAGGGGTGGGGGATGGAGGGTGGGGATGGAGGGTGGGGGGATGGGAGGGTGGGGACTGAGAGGTGGGGAGTGGAGGGGTCCGGGATGGAAGGGGGGTATGTATAAGAAGATGGGGCTCTGGTTGTGAGTACTGAAGGGGGTGGAAGAGTGGGAGATGGACGGGTGTGGGTTGGAGAGGGTGAGGGATAACGGGTTGTGGGATGTTGGGTTGGGGGATGGAGGGTGGGGACGGAGGGGTGGGGTGGGAGGGTGGGGATGGAGGGGTGGGGGATGGAGGGTGGGAATGGAGGGGTGGGGGATGGAGGGTGGGGACGGAGAGGTGGGGGATGGAGGGTGGGGACGGAGGGGTGGGGGATGGAGGGGGGGATGGAGGGGTGGGGGATGGAGGGTGGGGGATGGAGGGTGGGGATGGAGGGGTGGGGATGGAGGGTGGGGATGGAGGGGTGGGGGATGGAGGGTGGGGACTGAGAGGTGGGGAGTGGAGGGGTCCGGGATGGAAGGGGGGTATGGAGGGGTGGGCGATGGAGTGGTGGGGTGGAGGGATAGGGTGGGGTGGGAATGTGAGGTGGGGAATGGAAAGGTCGTAGGATGGAGGGTTGGGGATGGAAGGGTGGAAGGGTGGAGGGTGGATGGGGTAGAGATGGAGGGTTGGGACGGAAGGGGTGGATGGATGGGTAGGGGATGGAGGTGGGGGATGTAGGGGTGGAGAGATGGGGAGTGGAGGGTTGGGGATGGAGGGGTGGGGATGGAAGGTGTGGATGGATGGGTAGGGGATGGAGGGTGAGGGATGGAGGGGTCGAGGGATGGGGAGTGGAGGGGTGGGGATGGAAGGGTGGGCGCGGGGAAGGCACAAGTGGCGGGATGGAGGTGGAGACGGGGGTTGTGGATGGGATGGGTTGGAGGTGGGGGTGAGGTGGGGCAGGGCTGGGATGGAGAGTGTACGTGTGGGTTAATGTAAGTGCAGTGGCGCTGTCTGTAGGGTGTTGTGCTCTGTGTGCATTGTGGGTAGAATGGTTGCTTGGCGTGTCAGGTCAGGCTGGAGTGAGGCTTCTCTTGGGGGACATAACAAACAACACACAAGGAAATAAGGTGTATTTCTTTACACTGGGATTAAAGCTTCTGACGGTGTGCTTAATCACAAGCGGGTCAGTTAGATCACCTGAACATAGATCAGCATTCTGCCATTATCATTAGGAAGTTACCAGCCCATAAACCATTCTACCAGACACAACCATGAAGGGGGGGGGGGCATACATACTAGAGAAGCCACACTGGTACCAGGGTCCGGCAGTGTCATTCCGCTTTAAAGTGTGGGTGAGCAGCGTTGTATACGTTTACAAACTTAGATGTTTCTATATAGTGATTCCCCACTCGATTATGAAATATCGAAGCACATTTCATATAATGAAGGGGGTGAAGGGAAAGTCAACACAGAACAGAATAATAACACAAATGAGGAGTTCAGGCGCAAAACCAAGTAAGTCCATTTTCATGAAAAGTGAGATAACCAATGGAGACACCACTTCTTAGTCCCTATTACCCAATGAGCAAATCAGTTTTGTTTCAAAACCTGGTAAGTCCTATGTTAAATTGGCCTTAAAATAGGGTTTGGTTGCAAAACCTTGTAAGCGCCATTCGAGTTTGTCTGCAAAACCACGTAAGATGTAGCTGGCCAATCAGCTAAGCGTGTCAGGTCACATGACGCACAAAATGGCGCTGCCCAGATTCCCGAGTTTTAAGCGCTGATTTGGCTTGCTTCCTTCGGTCTACGGGTGATTTGTCTACGTTTATGATGGAAACCTATGATGCAATTGATGAAAATGTGATGTTATCACCCTCGGGAAAGCGTAAAACGACGTCAGCCACAAAATTCCACGCGTGCTAGGGCCAAAGCAGCTCGCTACAGTGGAGTAGGTTTGATTCCACGTGTCAAATGCGCACATAACAATACCGTGTGCTCTGCCCAAACTTTGACCGAAAACGATTTACAGTACTTAAAAGGGCAGCTGTTTGTCACCTCAGATAAAGTGAAGCAAGATGCTATCCTTGTGTCTCACATGGATATAAGCCAGGTCCATCGCCGAAGGCCAAGAGAGGAAAATGAGGAAAGGGCACACAAAAGAGGTGTGTCTATCAAGTACAGCTTTGTGAAGGAAGATAAAACGAAGATTTCAGTCTGCCAGGCTTCATTTCTCAGCATATTGTGTAAGTATAAAAAAATAAAATAAATTAAAATATGACTGCCCCTAACCGTCCGTGTGCTAAAAATAAAATATGAATGCCCCTAACCGTCCGTCTGCTAAAAATAAAATATGAATGCCCCTAACCGTCCGTCTGCTAAAAATAAAATATGAATCCCCCTAACCGTCCGTCTGCAAAAATACAATATGAATGCCCCTAACCGTCCGTCTGCAAAAATAAAATGGTTACCTCTAAGAGATGCACTACACTAAGAATTGTGACGCGACATTAATTTAATTAATTCTTTCAGGTGTCAAGGAATATCGACTCCAGAGCATCGCGAGGTTCTGGCTTGAGCACGGTAGATCTCCTCCGGAAAATCGAGGTGGTTACAGGAGAGCTGCAGAAAATGATGGGAAGAAGGAGAGAGTTCGAAATCATATCAAGTCCTTCACGTGCAGAGCTAGCCACTATGCTCGTCGAGGAGCACCAGGGAGGAAGTACCTTCCTAGTGATTTAAGTGTTGCAAAGATGCACAAATTGTTCCAGACGCAGAATCATGACAGGATAACGTACTCACTGTATTGGAGCATTTTTGTGTACGACTTCAATCTATCATTTGGTCACCCTGCCACAGATGTATGTTCCACATGTATGAAATTCCGCTTGAAAATTAAGGATCTAGAGCAAACCCCTGATGAAAAGCGAGAAAATCTTCTGCTGTATGGGTTTGCATCGTCGCCGTGCCCGTCAATTTTACACCAAGATGAATGAGGTGGGAGATAGTTTCACTGTCTGTTTTGATGTCATGGAAAATCTGGTACTTCCAAAGTCCCCAATAGGGCAAACGTATTATTCTCGCCAGTTATACATGTATGTGTTTGGGATTGTTCGTCACCGAGGTAGAGGAGAACCGCAGGGGAAAGATGACATTCATTTATATACATGGCTTGAACATCAGAATGCCAAAGACAGCAATACAATTGCTTCTGCATTACGTGATTACTTAGGTTCAGTGGTTAACATGGACATAAATCAAACTGAACTCCTACGTTTGTTCTCAGATTCTTGCTACGGCCAAAATAAGAACATTAACGTTTTATCCATGTTGTTTGCTTTGTGCAACCAGAAGTACCCAAATCTTACTGTTGAGTACACTTTCCCAATACAGGGACACAGCTTTCTTCCTGCAGACCGAGTGTTTGGAAGGATCGAGCAAGAAATCCGAAAGAAGGAAACAATATTAATGCCAGAGGAATACTGTGAGATTCTGAGGAACCATGGTTCTGTTCATGTGTATGGAAAGGATTGGATGTGCTATGATTACAAAGCAGAATCAGCCAGTTTCACAAAACGTCAAAGATCTTTCAAAATTAGTGAGGCAAGAGTGCTACAGATTTCTAAGAAAGATTTGGGGTTCAAAAGTGCATTTGCTGGGGAATATTGTCAACACTCCCTTCTAAAAAGGGGGAAAAAGTGGGCACAGTTCAATCCTTCACTACTGGCTGACATTAACTGCGTGAAAGAGGCTAAGAAGCAGGATGTCATGAAGCTGCTGAAACAGTTGGATGTAAATCAAGAGGTTCGGGGTTACTATGAGAATGCCCTCTCTCATGATGGTGATCAGAACATTGTGCAGGACCTTGAGGATAGTGGTGATGATGAGTAAGCTTATGGTGGAAATTGTGTGTTCTTTGATTCTGCAAGATTTCTATAAGATTAGTCTTTGACAATGGACTTACATGGTTTTGCAAACAAACCGAAAGTGGACTTACTTGGTTTTGCAGAAAAATCAATAAAAGTTGATTAATTAATGAGTTTTGGAATAAAGGTTCATTTATCACTTTCATAGTATTTTGTTCATTGCCCATAACCCTATAATACAAAGAAAAGTGGAATTACTGAGAATTATATTTATGGGCATATACAAATCTTGATTTTAAAACAAAAGAGGTCGGGTGGACTTACTTGGTTTTGCGCCTGAACTCCTCAAATATAGGGAAGTTGATGATCGACCTTAGTTCTCAGAAAATGTGCTTAGCCAATTTACACCACAAACCGCTCAAATCTTATGCTGCTTCCAGGCTTGCTCACTCTCCCTTCAAATATATATATGTGTGATGCATAACGCATTATACAAGTATAAATGCTAAGGGAACATATATTCTTTGCTACTTCCTCCATCGGCGCATTGGTGGAGTGCCCCCCTCGTTGTTGGGTGTTGTGTACGGGTGGCCCCCTCGCACCACACAACACTGTAGGAATATATATATATGAGTCTGTCTCAAGAAAATGGGCCAATTGGTGGTTTTTATAATACAATGCACAAAAGAGTGGGATTGCATCTCCGAAATAGTCTGGATTAAAGTTTTCTGTTGTATTTTCTCTACCATTACATTCAGGATAAATTTATGAACTTTCCAACACCTCTGTCAATGCTAAACTATAATTATACTGTTCAATGCCGACATCCAATGGTCGACGCTGACATCTTTAACAAATGTTGGCATCCTAATTGTTAAAGTGTAGTGCATTTCTTTGCTTCATATAAAATTATCCTAGGAACAAATAGGATTGTTTTATCTACTCTACCCTTACATTCAGGATAAATTTAAGAACGTTCCAACACCTCTGACAATGCTAAACTATAAGTATGCGGTTCGATGCCGACATCCAATGGTCGACGCCGACATCTTTCCCCTATGCATCAATTGGCCTATTTTTATGAGACTGACTCATATAAAGGCTATATATATATATATGCTTTCTACAGCCAATTCCTGCAGCAATCATAAGACCAGTGATTTCAGCCCATAGAAACCTCCCTCGCCATCCACTTCCAAAACACCACACGTCACTGTACTATCATTGAAAATCAACAAGTCCTCTCTATTATATATAATAACACCCAGTCGTTCACGGCCCACTATCCGCCGGCCACCCCCACCCCACCCCGCCACACACACAGGCACACCCACACGTGTTGCAGACTGGACGCGCCCCAAGCAGGCGTAGCTACTGGCTGGGGCATCTAATCGAAGGCCAGGCCTCACAAGACGGTCGTCGCCACCACTCATCCCTCCTCCCTCCTCCCGCTTCCCTCCTCTCCCTCCACCCTCCTCCCTCCTGTCTGTTCCGCTTCCACCTCTCTCCTCCCGCCTCCCTCCTCCCGCCCTTTCCTATTCCTTCTCCCCCCTTTCTGTCCCCCTCCGTCCCTCCTCTCCCTCCATTCACTTCCTTCTCCCTCCTCCCTCCTCCCTTCTCCCCCTTCTCTCTCTCTCCTTCCTGTTCCTCATCCCTCCTCTCTCCTCCCTCCTCTCTACTCCCTCCTCGATCCTGTCTGTTCCACCTCCCACCTCCCTCCTTACGCCTACCTGTCCCCCGACCCCCTCACCCTTCTCACTCCTCTCCCTCCTTTCTCTTCCTCCTCCCTCCTCCCTCCCCCCCCCCTTCTCTCCCTCCTCCCTTCTCTCTCCTCGCTCCTCTCTACTCCCTCCTCCATCCTGCCTGATCCACCTCCCACCTCCCTCCTTACGCCTACCTGTCCCCCGACCCCCTCCCCCTTCTCACTCCTCTCCCTCCGTTCTCTCCTCCTCCTCCCTCCTCCTCCCCCCCCCCCCTTCTCTCCCTCCTCCCTTCTCTCTCCTCGCCTCCTCTCTACTTCCCTCCTCCATCCTGCCTGATCCACCTCCCACCTCCCTCCTTAGGCCTACCTGTTCCTCCCTCTTCCCTCCTTTCCCTCCTTCCTGTTCCCCTCCCACCTCCCTCCTTACGCCTACCTCATCTCTCCTCCTCCCTTCATCCTCCCTCCTTTCCCTCCTTCCTCTCCCTCCTCCCTCATCCTTCCTTCTTCCGCCCTCCTCCCTACTGTTCTCCCTCCCACCTCCAACCTAACTGCTCCCGCCTCCTCCCTCACACCTCGTCCCTCCACCCTCGTCCTACCTCCTCCTCCCTCGTCCTTCCTCCTCCCTCCTCCTCCCCCCTACATCCTAATCCCTCCACCCTCCTCCGCTTGCTCCCTCCCACCTCCTCCTACTTTCTATTCCACCTCCTACCCACCTCTCCTCACCGGCAGACATGCACATCGACCGGCTAGGGACGGTGCCACGGGGTGGCCGGATTGTTTCCCGACAACATTCTCTTAATAACCCCGTTCCCCACGAGGTGGGGAGATGTGAGGTGGATGTACGTGTGTATACGAATCGGGGTGGGAGTAAAGGGCGCATTCCATATACGCGTAATGCGTAATGCGAATGCGAATGCGAATGCGACAAAAAATCGAAACGCCTTGAAACCTATGAGCTACATTCCATACACGCGTAATGCGTAATGCGAATGCGAATGCATCAGAAATTCATTATCCCGATCGGTCCCTGTAGCAATCGGTACGTAATGCGTTATGCGTCAAGCTGGATGTGAATAGAAACCTGAGGCTGATGTCTCCATTAGTTTAACACTAGGAGAGGCGACTGAGCATTACGGAACAGCCTCACAGAGGGGTGCTAATTGGAAACACATGGTGAGCTGGGCACCAGGGAGACATAGGGTTAGGGGAAAGCTAAAAATGCTACCATATGCACAGAAATATGAATACTTATCTATAATTTGGCTATGATAAAGGTAGGAACCCCCAGGTGACATACACAAAGTTACATAGATATACATGCAATATTTGGTCACATACAGAGCAGTATGGAGAATAATTGTTTATTTTTATTTTTTAAATATAGCCAGTCGTGCGCCACATAACGCATTACGCATTATGCGTATATGGAATGCTGGCATTCGCATAACGCATAACGTGTAACGCGTAACGCATTACGCATTACGCGTATATGGAATGCGCCCTTAAGGGTGTCTATTGGCTTATGTGGATTGGTCGTGCCAGTTTCTCTTCTCATAAATCCTCTAAATTAGTTCATAATCAAGTTAGGTAATACATCATGTCTTATCTAATACATCATACATAATGCCAAAATAAATACACTATAATACAGTATTATGCAATGCACCACAGCATTGCAATATATAATTATGAGAATACAACATAAAACAGTAATATTATTAATATGCAATTGTCTCGGGCAAGGAGCCGCAAAAACAGGTAGGCGTGGGCAGTATGATGATATCAGGGAGCCTAGGTGGTGTAATGGTTAGCACACTGGCCCGGAATGCAAATAATTGTGGGTTTGAGTCCCGCTCTAGGCCAAATATTTCCCATTTTCATCACCCCCACAACACATATATATATATATATATATATATTTAACCGTCTGGCTATTCCACCCCCGCTTAAGGCGAGCCTAACGTGTTAATATAATTAATTGTTTCCATGTGAATTTCCTTGGCCCGCCGCCGCCGTCGTAGCCTTACCGCCCGCCTGCGCGTATTCCGTCGTCGGTGTCCGTCCCGTACTGTAGGCGCCAGCCAGAGTATCGTCTAAATACTAGATTTGCCACCGTGCGCATTTATCGGCCTAAAGTGTATTTACATTAGGTTATTTCAACTACTGGCTGCCTCCTTCGTCGTTAGAGATATTATGAATGTTACTAAATGAATCCGAATATGCGCAGTCCAGCACGAGTTGCTGCCGCTGTCACTACTGTTTAATTTACCTTACGTGTCGTGGTTCTAGCCTAAAAGTTACACTACGTTAATTCTGTAAATGCGTCAGTTATTAGATTCCCGCAGAGGGGTGTATTACTTGCAGAAGGCCGACTTAGGCTTAAGGCCTCTCAGTTCATAGAAAGCAATCGAATATAGGTTCCATAGCGGTTAATCTACAATAAGACTGGAGGATAGGAAAGAATGCAAGGAACGTCCTGATTCACCTTTACAAGAGCTCACGATTTATTCTTAACCAAAGACTAACAATGATACCAACATAAATAGTAACGCAGGTCTCCCGTTCCCTCCCATGTGGTTTCTAGGATTTAGTTTAGAATTTTGACCCCAAAAAGCCTAAATATCGGTGGAAAACGACGGAGCGTGTAGAAACACGTCCGCCGGGTCTGGCCCCGAACGCCCGAACCCCTCGTTGCTTAGCTAGTCGCTAAGCAACGCTTTACCACCGAGAACCCTCGCGTGCACAAGTGTTAGCAATTTGCGCGCGCGCAATTTGCGCGCGCGCAAATGGCTTAGGCGAGTAGGCACGCCCACTTCATATATATATATATATATATATATGTAAGAATTCCACGGCAACACAGTATTGGTGGGTACATTATTTATTTACAGGAAGTGAGAATAGTAGAGAACAGTAATGCACCTGGTTGGGCCTCAAATGCCCTACCTAAAAGAATAAGGAAAAAGTTTTGGAAGCAAGTGTGGAGGCTCTGGCTGCCAGGGACAGACTGAGCCAACATCAACAACAGGTGTAGGGAGGCTCCTGCCCCACCTGGTGGTTGTGCATCGCACTATCCTATGAGCCCCCCAGGAGCACCTGGGTGGCAGCACCGTGCAATTCAGTTACATCCGCATATACGTTGTATATACGTTTGTATATATATATATATATATATTTATATATATATATATATATGTATATATATGTAGGTACGCATTAAGCCGAAGGCAGTGTGGTGGATACAGTTTTATTATTAAGTCAGTGTAGAAGTATCTGGCTGGGCTACAAATGCCCTACCGGAATATATAGAATAAAAGGATAAAATAGCAAAAAATAAGAATAAAAATAAAAGTAAATAGAACAGGTGTGTATGAGCCTAGTGGCAGCAAGCAAGTGAGCAGCCAGTGGGATCAGTGGTGTATACATATCACAGGTGGGTAGGCTGGTGGAATAGCCAAACCCCTCCCTGGGGTTCATGGAACCGGAGGGAGGGGGCAGCACCATGCGATTCCTACATCCGCATATACTGTAGTATATACGTTGGTGTAGGTACGCATTAAGCCGAAGGCAGTGTGGTGGATACAGTTTTATTATTAAGTCAGTGTAGAAGTATCTGGCTGGGCTACAAATGCCAAGTCCCCCAGGACCCTCCAGACAGAACTAACTAACACCCCCGAGACAAGACGCCACCCGCATGTCCGAGACTATTCGGTCCGACAGGGGGCGCGCGATATACTTATAAACTGCGTCAGACGACCAATCGCCCCTAAGCCGAATTTCATCGATCGGGGCGCCTTGAAGGGCGAGGTAAGTACACCCGCCCCGGCGGAGAGAATGGCATGAGAAATTCTCACTGTCTAAGCCGGCTAGTGCGGCAAAGTACTTTATAGTGGACTGGAGTGTAGCGTAGTCCAGGGGTGAATAGCCACCTGCCCGGGGCACCTGGAAGGCAGGCTCGCTGGGAGATACTTTGACTTGCGAGAAATGTTTTCTCACCCAGAATACGGCGCACAAGTCCGTATTGGGCACGCAAGCGACAGGAATAAGCAGCTCGCGTTCGGCAAACTGAATGGTCTTAGACCGGCGAACGGTCAGCAACATACCCCATGGGTGAAAGGAGAAGTCGGAACGGAGTAAAACCGATTCGGAATTAGTTAACTGACATTTTCGCAACAGGGCCCTAAACCCGGTCAGTATGGCTGCACGTGTTGCAACATGGCCTTCGCTACCAGACATATGCGAGAACATCCTAATTAATTGAGATGGCAGTAGGGGGAGGGCACGCTTGACTGAGCATCCCAACATACGCTTTGCCCCGCCCATTATGGTTCGGACTTGGTGCGAGGCGAAGTCAATAGGCGCGCTGCCCTCAGATTTAAGAAAGAAATTTAGAGCGCTCAAGTAGTTAGTGATCGATGAATATTTTAAAGTGCGGGATAACCAGACCACGTATATCGCAACCTGAGAAGGGGGGCAAGGCAGGGGCGATAAGATCCCCTTAAACTCGTCTATGAAGCTGAAGTACTTTCGTAGCTGCATGGATCTGGTTGAGCGAGAATTTGTAGAATAGTACTGATCGCTCATAGCCTTAGCCGCCCCTCTCAAGATATCTAGGCCTGCAACGACACAAGGGGAAACAATTCAGGCAAACAGGGAAGCACAACACAGTTGAGCGGTACAGTCCGCCTCAGCTATGCGGGTCTTGCTAGAGGGTTCCCTCCAGCGGCTAAGTGAATCGCAGATTATGTTATCACCGCTGCGGACATATGCGGATTTAATATCGAAATTAAACTGGACAGAGAGCCAGAAGAGCTCTTTGACGTAGACCATAATCTGCTTATTAATACACCTGCCCGTAGAGAGTGATGCGCGCACGGTGTTATTGTCTGTCACAAACACAATGCAGTGGTCCCTCCACAGGTGGCCCCAGCGGCGGGCGGCAGCAACGACCGCCCACATTTCCTTCACGTTAATGTGTGCGCCCTTGCACGCCCAGTTGCCTTCGGCGTAATGGTGTCCCACCTCAGCGGGGAGGTCAGGTTCCTCAATGAAGCTGCCCACAAGCCAATCGCCCGCATGGGCCGCTCCAAACCCCCAGCATGACGCGTCACTATAAACCGCGATAGAAGTCGCATGAACACCCAAAATCTTCGCATAACCGTTAAAGGTTTCAGCGTAGTTCAGCCACCAGTGCAATTCAGAACGGAACTCTGCGTTCAGCCTTAATTTATAGTAGGGGTTCCTTAACTGGCGTATAGCGTCGTATACTCTGGTGGAGAAGGAGCGGCCGCCGCGGACGACCGTAGCGCAATGGGCTAGCAGGCCGCCCAACTTTTCGAGCTCCTTTCGAGTAACCTTCCTGCGGCCCAAGAATTCAAGCAGAATGCGCTTTAGTTTAAGAATTTTGTCAATAGGCAATCTCAGCTGGAGCATAACGGAGTCGATCTCTATACCCAGAAACCTTGAGCATTGGGAAGGGGCTGAAAGCTTATGGTAGCTTAGATAGAAGCCTAAGTGGCGGAGAACTTTAATTACAATATATTGGTTACGTAAACATTCATTATAATCATCACCGAGGACGGCAAAGTCGTCCAAGTAATTCACAATATGGGTAACGCCTTCCTTACGGGCGCAGCGAACAACAAAATCAGAAATTTTGCTAAAAATGTAGGGGCTCGAGGAGAGTCCCATACACAAGCGGTTATCAAAAAATAATTTGTTCCCGCCACCGAAGTTCCATCTGATTGCCTGGCGAGGGCGGTCAGAAGGGTGAATATTAAGGGCCCTATAGGCATCCTTTATGTCTATACAGGTGATGAAGTCACCCTGTGCCATAACCTTCACCAAGTCTCCGACTCCAAGGTATGAACATTTATTTGAAACTTCGGAAACATAGTTATTCACCGATCGCCCGACAGGTTTACTGCAGTCGACGATTGTTCGGTAGCCGCCCCCATTTGATTTCGGAACGGCAAAGACGTTATGAACGCACAATGCCTCGCCACTCGCCCGGCTTATATAATCACAAGAAAGTTTGGTGCGTAACTTTGAATCAATAAAACTGCTCTGGTTGCTCTTATTACAATTACCTGCGTAAACCGCGCAACATGAAGGATTTATAACCTTGAAACCGAAAATCGCCCCATGCAGAACGAATTCGGTGTCAGGGTCAACGTCCCCACCGGCAAAGCAATCACAGAAACAGCGGCATGGTTTAATCTGAGATAAATGATTTGCTATATAGTGCGTGCACAGGCACGTAGCGGCCGAACAAGCGGCAGTGACAGTAAAGGTGACCCTTTCATTAGAGTAAGTGTCAAGGGCGGACACACAAAGGCCTTGCCCAAAGGCCTTAACACTCAACCAGTCAATGTTAGCCGCTTCAAGGGCATAGCGTAACAAGGGGTTGGCTAGTTGGCACGGGGGGCGGGGGCAGACAGCCCCGCCCCCCGTGCCAACACGTGCGGTTATTACCGGCGCGCTACCAAGGCAACCTGCGCCCGAAGGGCCTGATTTGTCGGCGTCGCGGGGGCGGACAATGTGGCAGTTAACGCCATTAGTGTGGCTCACAATGCCTGTGCTGGTAATGACTTGACTAGGGGCGCCTACCTGGCGACAATTAGAGTTGCTGGGACACATACCCACTCCCATTACATCAAAACAATGCACAAAATCGTCAGTACCGGCTTCAGAAAGATGGGGGGGTGTAACAACCGGCGTTATGTCGAGGCCTGGGCGGGAGTCTGAGTCTGAAGCGACATAGTCATCAGTAGCAAATACACAGTTGCGAACTTTTCTCCGACCCCAACCCGGCCTCTCGGTATTCATTCTTTACGACAATTCCCCCTAATGTGTGACTTGCTCCCGCAGCGGGAGCACCAATGCCCGAAATTGCAGCCCTCAGTTTTATTGTAAGAAAAACAGGGCTTCTTCCCGTCTTTAGAGAAAAGTTGGCCCGAGCTGCCCTTTACACCCCTGGTTGTTCTCTGACTGTCTCTGGCAGACTGGGTCCGCATAAACTCAAAAGCGTAATATTTAAGAGCTAGTTCGGGGTTTCCATCACAGAAGGCATCGTAGCCCTCGGCGACGGCAAGTTTCCGGACTGCAAGATCGTACTTAGCATGCGATTGGTCCTGGAACTTCCCCGTTTTCGCTTTCCCGCAAATATACTTCATATGTTTAACGACATGCCTCAGCTCCCGCAAGTCCACATCCTTTTTATCGAGGATCCAACCGCAGCACGACTCCAGCACCTTGAAGGGGGACAATTTCTTTCAGTCCTTATGGTCCTCTAGGTATCTACGCAGAGACCACTTACTGCGCTTCCTTCGTTCCCGACTTGTTGTCCCGTCCGAGGTGCTTGAGCTTGATGAATGTCGGCGCCGTCGTCGGTGCCGGCGGTCATGAGAGCCGCTCCTCCTCCGACTGGTGCTCCTGCCTCTCTTGTGCCTGGTCGTCAGCTCGGCCGCTTCGTCCGCCAGGCGGCGTTCGCGACGGTCGAGTTCAGCGCAGCGTTTCCGGCGCTGCAGAGCCCGCTCCTTTTCAGCTATCGCGGCCTCCCTCTCGTCCAACTCGCTGTCGCTTGGCGGGGCCTTGGACGTAGCTGGCGTTTGAGTCCCATCCGCCATCGGCGAAGATCCGCCATCGTCGGACATTGCACTCACTTTCTCCGACACTCGTTTGGCGTGCCTAGTCTGCATAGCTGCCGTAAGGCAGCTGTCGTTAACCGGGCCCCGGTGAGTAAGGCCGCACGGTCCACAGTACATAAGTATCAGCTGTGTCTAGTAGGTTGATGTTGGGCGATGTAAAATGTCGCAAAATTTATAAAAAAAACAACCAGAGTCTTGCAATCCTCCGAATGTATTTTATATAAGAATAAAATGATATTATAAAAAGTTATGACAATCTTCCCTCAAGTAACACAATAAAATAAATAAAATAAATGATTGTCGAAATATAATCGACCACCACAAGGTTTAGAGTAACTGTGCACGTCGAGACATGGCCGAAATATGCACTCGACAGTCATGAATCAATGCTGCTTTGGTTAAATGCACATGGTTAGAGACAAATCGACAGAGTAAAGGCTTTAGTGTCGAGGCCAATAATCGGCAGAATAGTCGACCATCATGGCGGCTTTCCCGCCGTCCGCCATCTTGGTGTTTCTGGCAATATGCAAGTCGACACACAATAAATATGAAAGCCAAGACTATAAAATGAAATAAATTATCGACAAACTGGACGTCGTTAATTTCAGACCAAAATTAATGCCGCACTACCCGCGATCGGTCCTTAGATTCGACACACTCACGTCGAATTAATATTGATAATCGACCATAAAGTCTATGTAAAATGAATGATTTTAGCTCACGGCACCCAAGCAGGTCGATTGTCCTTTCATGGCGTATTTCAGCTCCAAACTGGAGATCGCAGGATAAAAGAACACAGGTAGCATGTAGACTGTGTGTAGGATCGTCCTGGTACAGGTGCAGGTGTAAGGTAAACACAGATAAAGTTGAAAGTAAATAGAACAGGTGTGTATGAGCCTAGTGGCAGCAAGCAAGTGAGCAGCCAGTGGGATCAGTGGTGTATACATATCACAGGTGGGTAGGCTGGTGGAATAGCCAAACCCCTCCCTGGGGTTCATGGAACCGGAGGGAGGGGGCAGCACCATGCGATTCCTACATCCGCATATACTGTAGTATATACGTTGGTATATATATATATATATATATATATATATATATATATATATATGGGTCACTCTCCTGAAAACTGGTCAGCATGGGATGGGACTTTAAAACATCAATAACAAAATTGCTACTTATTTTTTTCCTTATACTTTTCATATTCATATTCAGATTTGATGTAAGAAATAAGGGAAATAAAATGAACTGTGTGCAACTTTGGTCCTTTTAGTTATGAAGTGTTTTTGTAAAAAAAACACCATTTTACAGTAGGCCATTTATAACTTGACATATGGGACATGGTTGAATCCTTACTAACATCTTGTATTGCATTGATATATCAAACAAAACAGTTCCCAAATCAAAAAGGAAGTATATATTAACATGTATGGATGCTTAAATTTAAAAAGTAATCTTTTGATGTCTTCAAAAATAACATTACAAATTTCGGTCACATATGTAAC
The DNA here is from genome assembly GCA_030323885.1 of Branchipolynoe longqiensis. Taxonomy (NCBI): domain Eukaryota; kingdom Metazoa; phylum Annelida; class Polychaeta; order Phyllodocida; family Polynoidae; genus Branchipolynoe; species Branchipolynoe longqiensis. The sequence continues at coordinate 42,033,473 of CM059188.1, forward strand.
CAGTTGTGTCTGGATGCCACACAAATATTGTACACTAATTATTCAGTGAATAAAGCATGGCTGGGAATTACTTTTTTTTAAACAATATAAGCACTACATATTTCTGTATATTATGCCATGATTAATATGCTTCTAAGTATGAAATTATTTTAATCTGCTTAGATTTTTATTAAGCAGACTGTCTGGTGTCCTAAACATGTGTTACATCTGAGCAACACATGTTATACTGCCATAAGACATAGCTTAATCATGGACTACACCTTTATTTTTTATCTAATCAATTGATATTTTAGATAGATGTAAAGGGGAGATTTCCAGCTTTCATTTGCAACCAAAAAATGTAAAGAATTCAAATATTAGATTTTAACTCGCCATGTGACACTTCTGGCCAGTTTTCCGGAGAGTGGTCCATATATCTAGACTGGACATAAAGCTTCTGACGGTGTGCTTAATATATATGTAGTGGTCTGCACTGACCTCTCAGGCAAGTAACCACATAGACAGGTAGCGTGGGGAGTGTGTTGATATCAGGGAGCCTAGGTGGTGTAATGGTTAGCACACTGGCCCGGAATGCAAAGAGATGTGGGTTCGAGTCCCGCTCTAGGCGCAGTATTTCCCATTTTCATCACCCCCATGACACTGGTTGCCGTGATCAGGATCCTGTACAAGCTTTGCGCTGTATGGTTGTTGAACCTACCCTGTGTATGTATGTGTTAGTGCATTGCCTGTATGTATGTAATTGTAAGCATTACAAGACTTACAATTCCAGGGGGACGAGTGTAGTGGTCTGCACTGACCTCTCAGGCAAGTAACCACATAGACAGGTAGGCGTGGGGAGTGTGTTGATATCAGGGAGCCTAGGTGGTGTAATGGTTAGCACACTGGCCCGGAATGCAAAGAGATGTGGGTTCGAGTCCCGCTCTAGGCGCAGTATTTCCCATTTTCATCACCCCCATGACATATATATATATATATATATATATATATTCCAGTACACAAGTGACAATAGTTGCGGCACTGGTGAGGTGGGGCCGGTGGTGGCGCCATCGGTCGTAGGGGCTGAGTCACCCATATAGTAGTACACATCATAGTAGTGGTTATAACAATACGATAATAATAGATGATATAGGGAACATCCCTTACGCACCTTTAGACTCCCATAATCCTTATACATCACACATATGTGTATATATACAGTTTATAAATGATAACAATCACAGTTAAACAGACCGGATGGCATAATGAGTTAAACGCCCGGTTTCCATGTGACAGTCAGGTGGAGGGAATTGAACCCTGGGTTAGAACCCTGACCTAGTGGCAACACAATAATACAATAATATATCATGCAACACAGCATTACAACAAATAAGTATCAGAGTAGATCCCTAGACAGAACTACTCAATATCGCAGATGAATTTCACAAGAGTGTTGTTATTACCCAGATGCTATTCATTCGCTGGCCCTGTCAGACTACGACGTTTCTCACCAGCGTGCCGGTAATGCGCAAAATATTTGCAACCCGTCAACACACGCCCAACTCTTCGGCGTTTTGGCAGACAGTTTGACGGGATGCAGTGTGTTAGCGTGCTATGAGCGCGCGGCCAACGGGGTTCGACGTGCGGCGGAACAAAGTGTCTGATAAGGTATTTGATTGCCTGCATTTCAGTAGCAGATATATAATTGTTTGGTATGGTTAGTAGCCTATGTTAGTTTCTTTGGATTTTCTTGGCATATATGTATTTTATTTTGTTCTACTCTTATTACTAGACTAGCCTACTCCTATTTACATATCATAGGCTTGTATGTAGCTGTGTGGTGTGTTATCTGGCTATTCTTGGCATGGTTACCTTCCATTGGGCATCCCACTGGTGGGCCGTGACATATCACATGCCCCTATGCAGTGCAGCTTAGTGGGGGTTTCCTAGCTTAATTGCACAGATATTTTTTGTAAGTTTTTAGGTCAGGAATTTGTTGTTCCTTTACCATTTGGGCATTCCACACCTTGGTGGCCATTTCTACCATGCTTCTCTAATGAGCTTTTATTTGGCTTCTGTTCTGCTTCAGTAGTGGCGCATTATTTGCTCTAGTAGACCTTTGAAGTTTTGGTCGGAATTTATTGTTTTGACTGTAGCTATATGCTAGTGTTTTCAAATGAATTATTCTCCTATTTTCTAGTAATTTCACTTTGGTTCTTTTGTGTATGTCATAGGTGGGATGCAGCTTGTCTACTCTACTCTACTCTATATGTATATATCTATATATATATATATATATATATATATGCATGCACTCCGGTCCGGGAGGGCTGAGCAGGGGTTCAGTGACAGACAGATAGCACACAGTGCACACACATTCATTCTTGGCAGCATAAGGCTACAGTTGCCACATATAAGGGGTATTTTGCTAGGACACAATCACCAGATCTTCTCGCTGATCACATAAATATAAAATCAGCAGATGCTTTCTTTAATGATATAAATATTATTTGCCAGTTGAAGAAAACCACCATGATATGATATGTAATACATACAATTCCTTCTGTTTTAATGTAAATTCAATCCTTCATTACTCTTAAGTGAAACACCATATGTGGCTGATACTAGTCACTTAATTGGTACAGCATGTTTCTGTCTTTCTAGTGATATAAATATTTATTGCTAGTTGAAAACAGGTTAACTAGATATAGGTGATGACACATTTTCCTATAGTAAAGCCTACCAATTAACATACTGAAATACATCAATGATACAGATTGTACCAACAGACTCTCATTTCAGGTGTTTCCCCAACCTGGTGGGTGAATGGGGGTGGGCGTTCTGCATGTTATCTCAGTCTGAGGGCTCTACACGCATATCGTGGCCACAGCTAAACGCTCCAAGCATTGTTGACAGCACGATAAGCAGTACACAACAATGGTCCAATGCAGCAGGACCATTTTAGTAATTGCGCTAACATCCCTGTCTTTCATCGATAACACGATGATGTAGATATAACACGATAACATCTAGCTTTGCATCCATCACATTAACCACCACATGATTTGTTTGTTGTTTGTTGTTGTTTTACATCCTAGGAACATCTAAGGTCATATCAGGATGGTTACCGACTTGTGACAGTGCGCACTCATGACGACTTTATAGTGCTGCCCCACTGGGATACCAGGCCACCAGCATATACAACAAGGACACTGAGATCCCACTCAGTCACATTATCCTGACACTGAGCCAACCAGTCCTTGACCTATCCCAATAATGCCGAGCGCCTGACTAGGAAGCAACAAGTATCAATTTGTAAGTCATTGGTTTGACTCGACCAGGGTTAGAACCCACGGTCCCATGGTCTACCAACACGGGAGACGGACCACCACATGATGTTGGTTGGTTGTTTTTTGGAGTTTTACTTTACATCCTGGCAACATCTAAGGTCATATCGAGACGGGTACTGACTTTTGACAGTGCACACTCATGGCAACTTCATAGTGCTGGCCCATTGGGAGACCAGGCCCTCAGCACCATGACCTGATATCGAACTCAGTCACATTCCTGTGACACTGAGCCAACCAGTCCTTGCCCTATCCTAATAATGTTGAGCGCCTGGCTAGGAAGCGACAGGTATCAATTATGGTTTGACTCGACCGGGAGTCGAACTCCCGAGCTTCCGCACAGTGAGCATGCGCTCTACCAAGTGGACCATCACGTCCGGTGATACTGAGTATGCATATATCCATATAATATACATATATTTCATCATTTTAGACCTTTGTTCGAAGTATTTGCAGTGACATGGTTTAGATACAGTAGAACAGAACAATAAGTTGTACTTGATTTAATTAGATCTGTTCAATGGAACATGAGCAGTGAGCTGTCACTGTCGGCCACAATAGTATTTATTGCAACTGCCATCAGAAAGTGGGTTGGGGGTGGGCATCCTATATGATGACTTTTGCATGAAGCATGTTCCACAGCGATTTGCTAGCCATAGCATTAGTTCGTTCACTGATGTAAGAGGGTGGGTTGATGGTGGAAAGTGTTTATTGTATGTCAGTTAGAAATTTGAAGTTCATCCACTTGTGTTAACTACCTCACAATATTTTCTACCAGCACAAAAATTGAAGTATATTCTAATGCAACATACAATTCTTCATGTACTTTACAATGCAACATATTCTTCAGTGTTATGTGTGGTCTACTCTAATGTATGGGGCTGAGACATGGACAATCTTTAAGAAAATGTACAAATGCTTAGCAGCATTTGAGATGTGGACTTATCGAAGGATGATGAAAATATCATGGACAAAGAAGATCACCAACAAAGAAGTTCTCAGAAAAATTAAAAATAAGAAAAGCTTGTTTGCCACTATAAAGACAAAGAAACTTATTTATTTTGGCCACATCATTCGTCAGAGTTCAATATACCATACATTGTTTGAAGGGAAGGTGAATGGCATCAGAGGGAGAGGGAGACCAAGAACATCATGGTTTACAAATATTTCACAGTAGACAGGCTTGAATTATTCACAGTCTATCAGAACAGCACACCATCGGGACAAGTGGAGAACCATTGCATCCAACCCTCGACTAGAGGACAGAACTATTGATTGATTGAACATACAATGTGACTGTGCCTGTTGCCTATATAGATATATATTTGAAGGTTGATCATAGTTGTTGATGTAAGAGATGATCATATCGACCAGTCTACCATTGTTGCTTGTCCTTTCACTGCGTATATACTTGTATATATGGGTGTAGGGTGCATTAGGTTGGGAGCTATTGTGTGCTCCAGTAGAGTTAGGTGTGATCCGCCAGGTTAACGCTTTGGTCGGGCAGGAGAGTTGAGATACCCTAGTCGGTGCCACCATCGGGATCGGCAGGTTCTAGTTCAATCTGCCAGGGGGCGTCTGGTTCCCCTTCCACCTTGGGCTTGGCTTGGCTCGTCACTGCCCGCCCGTCCAGCACCGTAGCCACTTATCGGTGCCCACTCGTCTTGGTTTTTTTTTCTCTTTTTTTTCTCTTTTCTCTTCTTTTTGTTATGTTCTTATTACCATTTATTCTAATTGATCAGTAGGGCGGGTTTGCCCAGCCCATTGCCTATATAGATATATATAGCCCCATAGCGACAACTCATATCGGCCAGTCTATCATTGTTGCTTGTCCTTACATGCGATAACAGTCTTATCACTATCCATGTATATGTATACATATATATATATGTTTGTTGTTGTTTTTTTGTGATGAATTTATTTACCCTCCTCATAACGCTCATAAACATGTTAATACTTGTTTTCACCGCTGGGCAGCACTAGTCCAATTTGATTCAAATCTTTGGAATTTAGATTTAGTAATATACATATGTATACATATGCATACCTATAATAGAATATACTTATTCAGTAACTGTCATTTCATATTACTGATATTGGTGCAGCAATATTTCCAGATAATACATAACTTCTGAGATGACATCCAATTCTTCCTTTGGTTTGCCTCATTGTTGAACTAAATTAGGAAAGAAAGTGAGGTAGTTTTGCTGATAACGCTAGGCCCATTTCAAATTTTGAATCTAATTTCAGCCTGTTTCAAAACTGCTTCTGTAGATCAGTGGCAGAGTAGACCTATCATTCCTAACGTGGCTATAATCAGACTGTCCAGATTCTGCGAAATCTCAATGCCCATGCTTTTCTGTTTGTGGCAAAATACTAAAGTCCCACGTACACTATGCAATGTTTCTTATTAAGAATGCTTTGCGCCTGGCTAAGAACCCCCACCATGGAAGGGAAAGTGACAATAAATGCGTTTTATCAAGACGGGTACTGACTTGGGACAGTGCACAGTTTAAGGTGGTGTGCCACTTGGCGACCAGACCATCAGGACCATGCCCTGAGAGTGTAAGACCCCACTTAGTCACACTATCCTGATATTGAGCCTAAATGAGTCCTTTTCCTATCCTACAAATACCAAATACTAGCGATACATACGACTGTTGTAAATCATTGGCTTGACTCGGCAGGGATTGAAACCCATGAGCTTTCATTTTATGTTGGATTAAATTGTGTGTTCAAAGCAGAAACAATGTCATTAGTAAAGCTAGTTCTTTCTTTGTCTTCTATATCAACATGGAGTATATAATATATACCTGGCAACACACGGTACGTACAGGAAGTCAGGCGCTCTTACAGCTTCAACCATAAGAGTAAAGCCCCAGTCACACATCACCGGATTGGGGGAAATGGACAGAAACCAAAGAAAGTCTGTTTTGTGTCCGTACAAGCTTTGAACATTGCCAAAACTAGGAACGGATGCTGCCGGACTGATGTCTATGGTTGTTGTCCGTTTTGAGTTTGCTTTGTCCATTGGCTATCCATTCATGTCCATTTCATGTCCGTTTCATATCCTTTCGTCCAGCGGCCTTTGACACAAGATCGCAACATTTTGATACATTTTAATACATTCTGAGACTTATGACGCCCAAACTAGACAATTCTGTCCATTGCTCAATCCGGTGATGTGTGACTGGGGCTTAAGGCCAGATCTCAGAACTGGAGAACAAAATATGAATTCAAAATCTCCGATCAAAAACAAGTGAGTGGCCGTGCAATGTCCGGCGGGCTTAACAATATCGATGACGTTCAGTCACCTCAGAGGTTAACCATGCTTCGTGAATGTGCGCACCAATAACCAGCGCGGCGAATTACCTTCATCTCGGGGTGTCACTCCAGCCGACGTACTCATCACGTGCCCATCACATGACCAGTGACGTCATGGCCCGCGCGCCCCGGACTGGTGCTTACGGGCGATCTTCATCTCCCCGTGTCAGCTGGCGGGGAGGAGGGGGAGGGGGTGGCGGGGGGCGGGCTGTGGCCATCTTACCAACAACCTCACACCGTCAAATACAAATGGGTGCCGGGAAGTCAGGCACAATTTGACGGCTTTTTTGTTACAACTTAAAAAAAAAAAAAAATTCACCCTCCCTGACACCGGAAGCTTCGCGCTATACCCAAGAGCCTAAACATTGGGGTTTATATCTAACTGCCGGAAACGCAACCACGAGGATTATTAATTCGCAGGGGCCCCCCCCGATTTTTGCTCCCGCGGCAGGCGAACCGCTGATGTAGTGCCTCACTGTGCCAGGTAACCATGGTTACATACTAGCGACCTCAGGTGAGGCGCGGGACGACAGCCCGCCCGCCCGACCGCCTGCCCGCCCGCCTGTCCGCCTGCCCACCCACCCGCCCACCCGCCTGCCCACCCACCCACCCGCCCACCTGCCCGCCCGCCTGCCCGCCCATCCGCCCGCCCGCCCGCCTGCCAATATGAGTTGTCGCTATGGGGGCGCGCACCAATTCTTCAGACGCTGCCACCAGGCGGCACCGGTCACGTGGGGTAGGGGCAGTCAGGTGACCTCATTCTGAGGCTTATTGAAACTTCAGGAGTGAGGTGAGTTGGAAGAAAAGGGTGCAGGTTGGGTGTTTATTTGGAGGGGGTGGGGGGTGGAGCGGGGAAGGTGGGCCGTTACGAGGCAACTAAGGATTGTTCTCTATACACCATTCGGACTTATTATTAGTAAAGTCTCAATGAATCTATATATACAAGTATATAACAGCTATATGTGCTCTATAATCCATTATGGGAATATAAACAAGGACACTACCGATCTTCAGTTCCCTATGTAATAGTTAGCACTTATCCTATCTAGCTGACCCTGTTATTATGACATAGACCATGGTGGCGCCCCCTGTGAGCGGCCCTGTGCACTGTATGCCAGCTGCGCCTGGCCTTACCGCATTCAATTTTTAACATGTATATATATATATGATAAGTATGCAGGTATTGCAGGTATAGCAATACCTCAGGGAGTTTGACGCCCCTGCCTTGCAGAGTTGTAAACCACTGCCTTGTGGTACAGGTTCTTGACAGAACCGAAGGGTAAGGGAGCAAACCCTAAACAGAAAACCATGTCACTGTGGCAGCATTAAGGGCGGTTGTTGTATGGAACTCCCAACATCTCCCGACCAGCCACTGCAGGGACAAATAGTTTTGCGCCTGTCTTGACATGTTCTTGCCGGTGTGAAACCTCTATTTGCTCCCCGAGAGAGTGCTGCTGGTAACTTGCAAAAGCCAGCAGCACTTCAACACTTTTGCAGGCAGCTTTCATGAAATGTACAACCGCACAAAACACCATTGAGAGCAGCAGTCAAGTAATGAAAGCAGTCTTTGTCGCATAGCGACTGACAGCATGATGATGATGATATATGTATATAAAGTAAAACCTCTCTAAATCGACCGACCTTGGGACCGACTTTAAGTCGTCCATTTAAGGAGGTGGTCGGTTTAGGGAGGTAGAACATATTTACAATGGTATTGTTGGGACCCAAATAAAGCGATCGATATATGGGAGTGGTCGATCTGTGGAGGTGGTCGGTTAGGGAGGTTTTACTGTATACAGAAACATTTAACGCTTTATCGAACCTGATCTCAGCTCAGTGGGGGCGTAATCGATTAATCGACTCTGGTCACCCGAGCCACTTTTTGGCGCATGCGTACATCCTGCAGACTCATGTTGAATAATCAAATACGCTTCTCCATGCTCGGGGTGACAAAAATGGTGTCCCTTTTATTTGTTTTTTAATAGCCAATATAATTACAGCAAAATATGATTTAAATATTTGTATGATGGTATAGTTTAGTGATATTTCCATTTCATTAATCTATGTTATTACCATAACAGATTATGTATGACTGGTACCAGTGGCTGTTATCCTGCAGGACGGTACCAGTGCAAATGTGACGTCATCGCTCCTTGCAAACCCCAGCCAAGAGGTGGGTTACTGGGGTCGAGTTCTTTTGCACATGGCATGTGTATTTGTCGACTCGCGGTGTTCTATTTTAAATTCTGATGACTCAGGTGACCCGAGTCGGCCGGGTCGTGTTAATCGATTACGGCCTGGAATACACAGTAAATAATCTAATTCGAACTTGCATAGCCGAATGAATGATAATGAGTTCAATGCCTGCTTCTCGTGAAGCAGGTCCTGGGCTTCGAACCACTAGAAAGTGTGTCTGTGGTGGTTGTATGTCGTGGTAGTATGTGGTGATGGTGGTATGTAGTGGTGGCGTGTGGGGTGGACTGTGGTGGTGTGGTGGTGGTGGTGTCTGGTGAGAGTGTGTGGTGGTGCGATGGTAGGGTGTGTGTGGTTGTGGTGGGTGGTGGTATGTGTGTGGTGGGGAGGTGTGTCTGGTGTTGTATGGTGGTGTTGACCTGTGGTAGTGTATGGTGTTGTGTTGTGATATTGTGTGGTGGTGGGATGGTGGTGTGTGTGGTGTTGTGGGGTGGTATATCTGATGATGTGTGTGTGGTGGTGGTGGTGGGGCTGTGTATGTAGTGTTGTGTGTGTGGTATTGGTGTGAGTGGTGGTATCTGGTGGTGGTAGCGTGTATTGGTGTGTGGGTAGGGGCCGCCTCTCAATACACCTGCCGGGCGGGTTCGGGCTGCCGGACGACGGTCAGTCCCCGGTAATATGGCGCCGTCCTATGCGCAACCTCTCCGCACATTAAAGGCTATTTCCGGGGCACATGCCAATAACGGATGTTGGGGACGGGTGGAGGGTCAGAGGTGGGTGGGGTACGGAGTAGTGGAGGGGAGGGTCCGATACCTGGGTACCTGTCGAACCAATATTGACGGAAACAACCACCGCGAGTAGGAATATAGCTTGTGATTTGTACTTGATTTTACACATGACTGAAGAGGGAGTGGTGACGAAGTCAACAGTTACAATCTGCATACGACAGGCCTTCAGCGCTTTCCTTCAAGCGACTCCAGCGCCTGCCCATCGGGGGGAACCAGCAGTTGAGCTTGCTTTGAACAACCAGCGGTGTGGACTGGTACTTCCGTACTTCCGGTCGGCCTAGACACCGGTAGCCTTGAGGCAGGGAGATGACCGGGGAAGACTCCGGGGCCAGGGAAGGGGACGTGGCTGGGAAAGAGATCGGAGAAAGGGGCGGGGCCTGGTCGGGTACAATGGCCGGGGAATGGACCTGGCCATGATCGGGGTCGGAGCTAGGGACGGGGGCGGGATACGGGGTCGGGGGCCGGGGCCGGAGCCAGGGCCGGGGCCGGGTAGAGAACCCATCACAATGCATCCCCTCATAGTCGCCCGTGAATTGTAAAAGGGCGGCACTGGCGCCGGTTGTAGGATAGTGACTGCGTGGGTAAGGTGAGGGTGGAGGGAAGCTCAGTACATAATGCTGCATAGGCCGGGTGAGGCGCGCCTGTGTTGGTGGTGGTGGTCGTGGTGTGGTGGTGTGGTGGTGGTGGCGGCGGTGGCGGTGGTAGTGGTGGTAGTACTAGTGCTGGTGACGATGGTGATAGTGGCGGTGGTGTGGTGGTGGTGGCGGCGGCGACGGTGGTAGTGATGGTAGTAATAGTGCTGGTGACGATGATGGTGGTGGTGGTGGTGGTGGCGGTGGTGGTGGTGGTGGCGGTGGCGGTGGTTGTCGTTGTGGTGGTGTTGGTGGCGGTGGTGGTGTTGCTGGTGCTGGTGGCGGTGGCAGTGGCAGTGGCGGTGATGGTGGTGATAGTGGTGATAGTGGCAGTGGTGGTACTGGTGGCAGTGGTGGTACTGGTGGCAGTGGTGGTGGTGGCAGTGGTGGTGGTGGTGGTGGTGATGGTGATGGTGGTGGTGGTGGCGGTGGCGGTGGCGGTGGCGGTGGCGGTGCTGAAAGTGGCAGTAGTGGTGGTGGTGATGGTGGCAGTGGTGGTGGCGGCGGCCGTGGTGGTGGCGGTGGCGTGGCGCTAAAGGTACTTCCACCCTCTCTCTCTTTCTCTGACCGGGGACAAAAACCCGACAGAGATCAAAGTAGCAGCGGGTAAATTTAATAGCGCCAACACGCCCCGGCCGCCCGCTGCATTGTTGCGGTCGGCGATAGTCACGCCAAAAGGTTGCGCGCCGCTTTTTACCCAAATGGGAAGTCTCTTGTCTGAATGGTCACTTAGGGCGGCGGCTGGCAAACGGTCAGTCGCTGCGCGCGCAGCCATTACGGCGGACCGGAAGTAAACCATAATCCAATGTCCACCTCGCATTGAGACCCGCTAATTGAGTGATGGATGCCTCTCTTTTAAGGCAGGCATTTGCCCGGAGGTGGATGGGTGGAGTGTGGGTGTGGGGTGGGTGAGGGAAGTGGGGTGGGGTGGGGGTGGGGGTGGGGGTGGGGGAGGGAGGGGGGTGCGCATTTTGCCGGGTGTTAATTGGCAGTGCCGAGCATCGTACTCGCGCGCCCTCTAGCTGTGAAAGCGCGTGACCTCTACCTCTCTCTCCCTCTCTCTCTCTCTGAGAGCTCCTGTTGCCAAAAAAGGGCACGTTCAACTAACCATCTAACTAACTATACCACACGCATTCCTCCACGATGTCTGTGCAGTTAGTTAGTCAGTCGTTCCCCCACCCACCCACCCACCAAAAACCACACACACACACTCTCCCCCCACCCCGTGTTATCTCGTCGCACACACCGACTAACCGCATGGCAATGGCCGCTTTTAATGGGCTCGTGGGGAATTCGGAATGCAGTTATTTGCATGCAATAGGCTGCTGCTAGTTTCGTTTTGATGACGGACGTCACGCAAATCTAGGGAACCTTCCATCCCACTCGAAGACGCGTTGGTGAAACATGACCGCGTGCAATAGCGACGGGTTCGCTTTCAGCAAGGGTGTGAGTTCATGTGGCCGCCGACAGAGGGCAGGTCGGAGCCAAACTGGTTGTGTACAATGTGGAACCCCATCCATATTGATCCACTCTTGGTTGGGCTATTAATATTAAGCATGCGCATAGTCAGAGAACACTGGCTAGCTTGGCTGGGTTAGTTGTCAGGTTCAAGAGATCCCACTATTTGAGCCTGAGTTGTAATTTTTGTTTGTTTCCGGTGTGTCTGTTGTGACGAGAGTTGGCAGATATATCTCCTATTTGCTGTGCCATGGCCCGGCAGATCTGCACAATATTTGAGATAATTGTGCATTTGGTGATACAAGCATGAGCTTTGGCATACCGTTAGAGGATGCCGTAAGGAATTGTTTCTGGTATTTCTTTGTAAATGCCAGGGAACAATAGGTGATTTTCGTGATGGAACACTTGTTTTTGATCAGGGATCAATTAGGCTGCTTCACCTCTCTATCGCGCGCTCTCTCGCTCTCTCTCACTCTCTCTCGCTCTCTCTTGCTCTCTCTCGCTCTCTCTATTGCTCTCTGTCTCTCTCGCTGTCTCTCTCTCGCTGTCTCTCGCTGTCTCTCTCTCACTGTCTCTCTCTCGCTCTCTCTCTCGCTCTTTCTCTCACTCTCTCTCTCGCTCTATATCTATATATATTGTCGGCTTTAGTCTCAACATAAGGTGTGCACATCGAACAGCTATTATGTAGTTTCTTGGGACGTTATGTCCTAGCTTCATGTGAGGTCATATTAGGACGGGAGCTGCAGAGCTAATTAAGTCAAACTAGGTTCTCGATCCCTGATCAATGAGGCTACCACCCATTCCCCGCCCTTGGTGTCCGTCGGCTTGTGTCTATGTTAAGCCTTATCATGATTCACATGTTGCTATGAAATAAAGAATCCCTGTACCACCATGTGTAACTCATTTTTAGTGAAAACACCTAATGACGCTCTGTCATCATGGCCCAACATGTCAATTACAATTACTCTCGCTTCTTGACATGTTTATCATTACGACACGATTTGACCCGTGGTTTGGAGGGTGGATTCGATTTTTCATCCCATGCGAATCAATTATTCCCTAATTGGTAGAGAGATGACCGGAAGCCAGCTATAATGTCTGCTATGGTTGGTGTATAGCGAGTGAACTGCTGGCGCTATGAAAATATGCAGCGGGTAACTCGGGAACTAATTTTGTCAGCGCAAGAGCACTGATCTTCCAGCCGTGCAATAAAATTGTTTGATACATAAATGAAGCTATAAGTTAGGTTCTATAATTTTATCTTTGTTAAATGCACAATTAATTTCATATGTGGGTATATCTATTTTTTTAATGAGAGAGAAAGGGAGGGGTCGAACCTGTGCGGGGTGCCTCGTTTTGTTTGTTTGTTGTTGTTTTACGTCCTATCGACATCTAAGGTCATATCATGACGGGTATCGACTTGTGACAGTGCACACTCATGGCGACTTTATAGTGCTGCCCCACTGAAAGACCAGGCCGTCAGCACCATGACCTGATATCCCACTCACTCACATTATCCTGACACTGAGCCAACCAGTCCTTGCCCTATCCTAATAATGCAGAGGGCCAGGCTAGGAACCGACAAGTATCAATTTTTAAGTCATGGTTTGACTCGACCAGGGTTCGAACCCACTACCCCACGATCTACCAACACGGGAGACGGACGCTCTAACTCATTCGGCCATCCCCGTCTGGTTCGGGGTGCATCGTAGCCTACATGTGTTGTGTTGAGAAATGCGAGGAGTTGTGTCGTTACCATGCCCTCTGCTGGATGCCGGTGGTTAGACTGGAGTACAGCATCGCTTAGTGTTGGATGGGGCCGCAGTTATTGGTTCGGGACCTGGTCCACAATGGCCGGAAGCAGTCGTTTGTTGCATGGACAGTAACCGTTATCTGAATGGAGGGAGTCGGTCGGCATCGCGCAGTGATAGAGCCCTCTGTATCAGGCACCCACTATCTGACTCGCTCTTAATTCATGGTTTAATCAGGTGTTTGGCGTGACAGGATGCCACGCCTGCGTCAGACAGACCCCCCCCCCCCACCCCCCACCATCGGCACCATGGCTCATTCTTCCTAATTATCGCCCACACTGACCGCGGCGCCAGCAAATCAGTGTAGTAATTGATAAGAATTGCAAGCTTTTTTAATGTTGGTAGAATTGTGTAATTTACCGCGGTTGGTGGTGGATAGTTGAACAAGAGTGTTGTATCAAATTGACATCTAGACCCACTTCTCAGTTCCCCACTCTCACTCCACCACTGAGCACGGTGGCCAAATCGGTAGAGGGCAGGCCTCGCGTGCGGGAGATCGGGAGTTCGGGTCACGGTCGAGTTAAGCCAATGCCTTATAACATTGACACTTGTTGCTTCCTAGCCTGGCGCTCAGCATTAATAGGATAGGGCAAGGACTGGTTAGCTCAGTGTCAGGATAATGTGACTGAATGGGATATTGGGTCATGGTTCCAATGGCCTGATTTCTCAGTGGGGCAGTACTATGAAGTCACCATGAGTGTGCACTGTCACAAGTGCATCCCTGTCCTGATATTACCTAAGATGTTGCCAGGATGTAACACTCCAACAACCAACCACTCCCTCCGCCACCTACCCCACACCACCATCCCACGTCCCTCACGTCACGACCTCCCTTCCCCAACTAGCCCACCAGGCGGAAGTGCTTGGCTTCTGTGCGCGCGCAGGCATGCGCGAGTATTTCCGGTGGTGCTCACAAGCGCCCCCGGTATGCATGGGGAAATGGGGCATTGCGCATGTTCGGGGGAAGGACGACGGAAGGGGGCTGGGCGGGATGGGCAGGCGGGGAGAAGTGGGGGAGTTAAGGAGTTGGGGCAAAGCTGGAGACAGGACGGCGGCGGGTTTGCTTGGATGTGGGGAGTGGGACCGGTGTAGAGAGGTCAGACGTGGTGGTCTCACGGGAGCTGGAAGACTCGAGGGAAGGTGTTTGTGACGGGAGTCGTTAGGTGGGTGTGAGGGATAGCGAATCGAGTGGAGGGAGGGAGTGTGTGTGGGTATGTGGGTGGTTGGGGAGTGTGTGGGGAGGGGGAAGTGTGTAGAGGGAGAGAACGAGGGAGTGTGTGCGCGTATGGAGGTGGTATAGGAGTGTGTGAATTGGAGGGAGGATGGGAGGGAGGGAGGGACTGTGAGCGTATATGGGTGGTAAGGGAATGTGTGAAAGGGAGGGAGGATGGGAGTGAGGGAGTGTGTGTGGGTATGTAAGTGGCAAGGGAGTGTGTGCATGGGAGTGAGGGTGCGAGGGAGGGTGTGGGTGTGGGTATGTAAGTGGTAAGGGAGGGTGTGCATGGGAGTGAGGGTGCGAGGGAGGGTGTGTGTGTGTGGTAGTGGAGTGTGTGCATGGAAGGGAGGTTATTTTGGTGGTAGGGGGGTGTATGCATGGCAGTGATGCTGCAAGGGAGAGAGTGTGTGCGTATGTAGGTGTTAGGGAATGTGTGAATGGGAGTAAGGGTGGGAGGGAGGGAGAGAGGAAGGGAGGTGTGCACGTATGTGTGTGGTACTGGAGTGTGTGAACGGGAGAGAGGGAGGATGGGAGGGAGGGAGTGTGTGCGCGTATGTGTGTGGTAGTGGAGTGTGTGAACGGGAGAGAGGGAGGATGGGAGTGAGGGAGTGTATGCGTGTATATGAGTGGTAGAGGAGCGTGTGAACGGGAGAGAGGGAGGATAGGAATGAGGGAGTGTGTGAGTATGTGTGTGGGAGTGGAGTGTGTGAACGGGAGAGAGGGGGATGGGAGTGAGGGAGTGTGTGCATGTATATGTGTGGTAGAGGAGTGTGTGAACGGGAGAGAGGGAGGATAGGAATGAAGGAGTGTGTGTGTGCGAATGTGCATGGTAGTGGAGTGTGTGAACAGGGGAGAGGGGGGATGGGAGTGAGGGAGTGTGTGTGCGTATGTGAGTGGTAGGGAAGTGTGTGAACGGGAGAGAGGGAGGATGGAAGTGAGGGAGTGTGTGTGCGTATATGTGTGGTAGTCGAGTGTCTGAACGGTAGAGAGGGGGGATGGAAGTGAGGGAGTGTGTGTGTGCGTATGTGAGTGGTAGTGGAGTGTGTGAACGGGAGAGGGGGAGGATGGGAGTGAGGGAGTGTGTGCGCGTAAATGTGTGGTAGTGGAGTGTGTGAACGGGAGAGAGTGAGGATGGGAGTGAGGGAGTGTGTGCGCGTATGTGAGTGGTAGGGAAGTGTGTGAATAGGACGGAGGATGGGAGGGACAGACAGAGGGCGGGCCCATGGTCGGGGGGACGCCGGGGGAGAGTTATAGCTTACTGCACACTTGCCGTGGGCCCGGTCTGGCGTGTTAATGCATGCCACACTGCTCTCCGCCGAGCACATTTCTCAAACACGACCTGGCCACGCCGCCGCCAAAAGCGCGCCCCGCTGCAGCCGCCTATTTATCCACTGCTCTTACAAGCGCACACGTATCGTGGGCGCTTAACTCTATTTACGGCCACTTAATAAGTTATCTATTAAGTGCTGCCACAACCGCCTGCCACCCCTCACCCCGCCACCACAAACACACAGACTCCCCCAGCAACACACACTGTTTCAACCCCCCATTTCATCCACCAAACCACCTTAACTCCCCAACCTCGTAACTGCCCCTCCTCCTCCTCTCTCCCCCAGCAACACACCGGTACAACGCCCCCCCCCCCTCCCCCCCCCACCACCACCATCAACTGTAGCTATCCAACCTCCTTACTCCCCCCCAATCCTCCTCACTGCTTCAGCAACACACTAGAACACCCCCCCCCCCCATCCCCACAACCAACCCCCGTAACTCCCCAACCTCCTACCTCCGCCCCCCTCCTTCTCATTCCCTCAGCAACACACTGGGACAACGCTCCCTACCACCACCAAACCCCCGTAACTCTACAACCTCCTAACTCCCACCCCGCTCCTCCTCACTCCCCCAGCAACACACTGGAACAACGCTCCCCCCCCCCACCCCACCACCAACTGTCACTCTCCAACCTCCTAACTCCCCCCCCCCCCCCCCCCTCCTCCTCACTCCCCCAGCAACACACTGGAACACCCCCCCCCCCCCCCACACACACCACCACCAACCCCCTTAACTCCCCAACCTCCCAACTCCCCCCACCCTCCTCACTCCCCCAGAAACACACTATAGCACCCCCCTCCCACCACCACCACACACCCCTAACAACTCCCCTCCGCATCCTCCTCCTCTTCCCTCCTCCTCCTCCTCATCATCATCCCCATCCTCCCCACCGATGACGTGACAATGGCCGTGTTTGTCGACACGTCAAGGCGCGCATGCGTAAATCGAACATGGCGGCCATTAATTCGGGAGAGAGAGAGAGGCGCCCTCTCGGGAGTCTTTCGGGAACTATCACACCTCGCCTAATGTGTGAAACCCGCGTGACCGGACAAACAGCCAAAACAAGTATATATATAAATATAAATATTAAATTTGCATAGTCCGATGGTTTTGTGTTTCTGTCATTTTCGGAAATAAATGTATTAGGTTGGTCGCTATAATCTACCTTAATTTAGTTGGAAGTACACTTATATTTTAAATCGGTAACTTTTGGGTCATTTGAAGTGCAAACATGCAATATTAATTATGGCAAGGATGCCACAACTTTAACACCATAGGCTTCAGCAGTACCAGATTATATTAAGGTATTCCCTTCTATGTGGCAACAAATGTTATATAAATGCACCAGTATTTAAGCTAAATATGCAGAATCAAAAGGAATCTAGATAATTGTTTTGGCTTTGAAAATTTGATGTTTTCATCTGGACTATGCACCTTTAATTGAAGTACAACAAGAAACAAACAAACTAGACACGCCGACCAACCAATGATAATAATAATAAAAACAACAACAATAATACTTTTTTTATAATAACAATAACGCCACTAATAATAATAACAATAACACCAATAACAACAATAACAACAATAACAACAATAACAACAATAACAACAATAACAACACCAGCAATAATAATAATAGTAATAATAGTGATAACTATAATAACAATAATAATAATAATGCCAACACCGACACTACTAATACTAATAATAACAATACCGATAACACTCACAATAATAATAGTAATAATAATAATACTGATAATACTGATAATAATAATAATAATAATAATGCCAACAACACCAATAATAATAATACTAATACTACTACTAATAATACTAATAATACTAATACTACTACTACTACTAATAATAATAATAATACTAATAATAATAACACTAATAATAATATTATTATTAGTAATAATAATAGTAATAATAATAATAATAATAATAATAACACCAACAACAACACCGATAATAATAACCATAATAATAATAACAATAACAAAGGAAATAGGCAAAATAAAAGGAAAAAGAAAAAGGTGCAGCCTGAATTTCATCTGTGTTATGATTATGCAGGCATTGTCCCGAGAGGCTTGCTGGCGAGCCGCGTTACGCGTTGACTGATGACGTCACGGCCGTGGAGGCCATTGATTATGACGTAATTAAGCCCCTCTAGACCCGCGCAGGAAGGCGACCTATTAGCGGGAACCAGCAATTATTTATCACGCGCGGGTCAGTCAGCGGAATGATTGCATCAAGCTTTCGAAACGAAATGTAGCCAAACAGCCCCAAGCCTGGATGACACTGTGCGACAATCACATGTCGCGAAAATTTAAGGGGGAAGACCAACCTCGAAACTAATGATAAGGGAAAATAGCTTTGTAAACGTTATGCATGAATGATTTTAATATTTCTCACCCGAACCACCAACCCCATACACATATTGTCTGTTTATGTCGCGATATTAGTTCATGTCCATGTTGTTTAATAGTGCGTATTATTGCAGACTTCAAATCCCAATTCTACTATATCCAGTATATCATCGGAATAGACAGATAATGGGGTGTTATACCTATACCCCCTAGTAAGTGCATTCTTTGTTAATGTTGGTTAAATACGCACAATTAAATACCTTTAATAGAAAGAAAGACCCATCTAATCCGTTGGTGTTTCTCCTACACCACTATTTTTTTTAATCCCGTCATTTGGACCCCTTCTGAGCCAATAACGATAGGACATCCAAGGTAATATAGTTCCTGTTACTGTCCGCAAAGAGGCGCCACTGCTGTTATTTCCAGTGAAGCGGATCCATCAAGGAACCAATATTGAACTTTAGGTTAGGTTTCAGGTGTTTAACATTACCCAGATCACCTGTATATCAAACAGTGTAAATAAACTGGAAATATAGTTCCCGCTAGTTTCCGTAAGGAGGAGCCACTGTGGTGGATCATCCAGTAACGCACACCATTAAATGAGCCAATAATGAAGGTTAGGTTAGGGTGAGGGTGTTAACCCAGATCACATGTATCAAACATTGTCAACAATGAAAGGAACACATCAATAATATAGTTCCTAGTAGTTTCCGTAAGGGGGAGCCACTGTGGTGGATCACCCAGTAATGCGACCAGTAAATGAGCCAATAATAAAGGTTAGGTTAGGTTTAGGGTGTTAACCCAGATCAACAATGAAAGGAACACATCAATAATATAGTTCCAGTAGTTTCCGTAAGGAAGAGCCACTGTGGTGGATCACCCAGTAACGCGACCAGTAAATGAGCCAATAATAAAGGTTAGGTTAGGTTGAGGGTGTTAACCCAGATCACTTATATCAAACATTGTCAACAATGAAACGAGCATATCGATAATATAGTTCCTAGTAGTTTCCGTAAGGAGGAGCGACTGTGGTGGATCATCAAGTAACGTGCCCCAGTAAATGAGCCAATAATCAAGGTTAGGTTAGGCTTAGGGTGTTAACCCAGATCACCTATATCAAACATTGTCAACAATGAAAGGAACACATCGATAATATAGTTCCTAGTAGTTTCCATAATGAAGAGCCACTGTGGTGGATCACTCAGTAATGCGCACCAGTAAATGAGCCAGTAATGAAGTTTAGTTTAGGTTTAGGTCCTTAGAGTGAGGACTAACCTATATCACCTGTATATCAAACGTTGTCAATACTGACAGGAACACAGGGGTAATATAGTTCCTCACACTTTCTGCAACGAGAAGCCACGGCTGTTTAACCGAGCAGTGACGTGGATACACCAATGAGCCAATAATGAAGCTTAGGTTAGATTTAGGGTCTTTCGGGTGGGGATAATCCCGGATCACCTGTAGCAAACAGTGCCATTAATGAAAGCGGAACATGGGTAATATAGTTCCTCACACTCTCCGCAAGGAGGAATCACTGCTGTTTCACCCAATGACCTGTAATAATAATAATAAAACATTTATATAGCGCCCGATCCAGCAAGCTGTCCTCAGGTGCTTTACATAACAAACAAATATACAGGAAAATAAATTGCACCTAGTTAAAAGCAGATTTACGGTGCAGCTTTAACATAATTTGAAATACTTTAATTACACATCAATGAGCCAATAATGAAGGGTATGCTAGGTCTAAGGTATTTTGAGTGAATAATGAAGTTTAGGTTAGGTTTAAAGTGTTTAGGGTGACGAACTCAGACCACCTGTAACTAATTGTACCAATTATGTAAGGAACAATGGGTGGAAATATAGTTCCTGGAATTTCTGGTTTGGAGGGGGGGGGGGGGGGGGCTATGAGGGAGGGGGAAGCTTCAACTTTCACGATTTTCTGCATTATCTCCGCCGCTGCTCTCGTTGGCATCGCGCAGTATGCGCCCTCACCGCGCGCATGCGTGGAGAGGTACATCTGTTTGGGGTAAATCATGCAGGAACTTGGGGGTGGATGGGTGGGTAATTAACAGGGGTTTCACACAGGAAGCAGCCAGATCCACGAAGCAACGCGTCAGTCAGGCGCCATGATTAATGGCCGGGTCTCCCCTTGATCATTCTCCTCAATGGCATTATTGCGGTTACTTCTGGTTCCGGCGTGTGAGATAGGCTAATTGATAACTACTTGATAGCGAACTATTTTAAGCAAATGTTATATTATCTGAATGTTGGCCAAAGGTTAGTAAGCGTGACGTTGGTAGTTACTTCCGGTAGTGCTCTAAATATCATCATCATCGTCATCACCATCACCATCGTCTTTACCATTTCCTGTCACCTCAGTGTTAGATTATCATTGTGCTCATCATCGTCATCACCACCATCATCCCCATCATCAACACTACCATTTCATCTCACCTTGGTGTTATATCACAATCATCATCACCATACTCATCATTATCACCACCAACATTATCACCACCACCAGTCATCATTTCTATCATCATCACCATGAGCATATCATCATATTCAACATCACTCTCATCATTGTCATCAATATCACCATCATCATCATCACCATCCTTATCACTATTACCATCTGCATCACCATCACTATCACCATTACCACCATGACAATCACTATAATCATCGTTATCATGATCACCATCATCATGATCACTATCATGTACATCATCATTAGCGTCACCACCAAGACCACTATCAACCTCGTGAAATATATATATATACATATATATATATTTCACGAGGTTGATATATGATATATATATATATATTTTTCACTAATGGCACAATGGCTCGTTAGATTATTTAGACTGTCAATTCCAATAGTAAGATCGCCGGACGACCAGTGCTCCGGCGCTGACAAATGTCATATTCAGATGAATAAATACTTTACCTGAAGAAATAATATGATATATAAGTATACTAATGCATCTAAAAGCACTGCTCTAACGAGTGTTACTAAATATTGAATTAAAATGGTAATATACTATATTATAAATATATATATAAACATATGTGTGTAGGTGCCGTCATACCCTAAAGATAGTTGCCATTTCTCAGAATGAAGCAACCATTAATAATATTTCCGCCAAGTGTGAAATCATATTGTCATTTATCCACTCTGTTTTAATTAAGTAATTGTGTGACTGAGAAAGGAATGTCATTTTCCACAGCGAGAATAAATACATCAGTCAACCGCAGTGGCCTGTATATATAATTATCTTTACATTGGAATCATATGTGAGGCCATGCATAGAGCTTAATATGACCCACCATTCTCAATCATGTGACGTTATTCCGAGGAACACGTCTGTTCACGGAATATGTTTTTTTGCAAAGGATTGAAACAACGACACGAGCGAGATAAATTGTATCAATTAGTTGGGTGGCATCTACAAGCACATGCACAGACAGGAACAATACACATCTCGGGAATGAAGACACATTTAGGTTTGTAAAACATTATCTAATTCTAAATGGCGATTTGGATAGAAACAATATGTGGTGGACATTTAATGTTACCAAAAAGAGTAATGCTAGTACAAATGATCATTGATATCGAACAATCTATTAAAATTGAATGATGAAGAGGGTAGGGGTAGATGCAGGTATGCACGTATGTACATGTGTATGTGTTCATATATGTATATATTATGTATATGTGCATGTATGTATGTATGTGGGTCACTCTCCTGAAAACTGGTCAGCATGAGATGGGATTTGAAAACATCAATAAAAACCTTCCTACTTATATTTTTCCTTATACTTTTCATATTCATGTTCAGATTTGATGAAAGAAATAAGGGAAATAAAATAAAACTGTGTGCAACTTTGGTCTTTTTAGTTATGAACTGTTTTTGTACCAAAAAAACCCCATTTTACAGTCAGCCATTTGTAACATGACATATGGGACGTGGTTGAATCCTTATTAACATCTTGTATTGCATTGATATATCAAACAAAACAGTTCCCAAATCAAAGAGGAAGTATGTATTAACATGTATGCATGCTTAAATTAAAAAAAAAAATTGTTTAATGTCTTCAGAAATAACATTACAAATTTCTGTCACACGTGTAACCGTGGTGTCTGGATGCCACACAAATATTGTACACTAATTATTCAGTGAATAAAGCATGGCTGGGAATTACTTTTTTTTATCAATATAAGCACTGGATATTTCTGTATATTATGCCACAATTAATATGCTTCTAAGTATGATATCATTTAATTCTGATTAGATATTTATTAAGCAGACTGTGTGGAGTCCTAAACATGTGTTACACGTGTGACGCACATGTTATACTGCCATGAGAGATATCTTATTCATGGACTACACCTTTATTTTTTATCTCATCAATTTATATTTGACACAGATGTAAAGGGGAGATTTCCAGCTTTCATTTGCAACCAAAAAATGTAAAAAATTCAAATATTAAATTTTAACTCTCCATGTGACACTTCTGGCCAGTTTTCAGGAGAGTGACCCATGTATACATGCATGGATATATATACATGCAAATAGTGCATATATATACATGAATGTATATATGTGTGTATTAATATATGTATATTTGCATGCATGTATATTATGTATATCTGCATGTATGTATAAAGTAGTATATAGTAATATATGTATTCATATAGGCATGCGTTTATGTATATGTGCATGTATGTATGCATATGTGCATATATATATGTATATATGTATATTATGATTATATGTATCCAGCCTTCAGACAATTAATGTATATATATATATAATATATGCATTTAGCAGATCAGACCTGGAACAAATTATATTTGCTAATACTACTCAAATCAATCGCATCGTGTAATATTATTTGAGGGCTGCATTAAAAAACGTAATACTTTATTGTTCACAATTACTTATATACACACGACGGGAAATAATAAGAAATAAGTGCATAAACGATGGCTATTATAAAATCACCCACTTTCCTGCTTGACTGTAAAGCATTGGTTGCTCTATTATACGCTGTCATTGAAAGAGCCAGAGCTAGAACGAGAGCCTAGTGCCCAATCAGTGAAGCATACAAACTTGATCTAGACATCATATTGCATTGCAGAAATCCTTACAGTTGCAGTCACCCAAACTTAGCATTGCCAAGGCGACCTTTCCATAAACCAGCCAAATAATCTAATGCGCACTTTATTCCAAAATAAATATTGGTAAATGGATCATATACTTTATGATAACCCTGAATTGAAAAATGGCTGGAAGACCAGTGCTTCGGCACTGACAAAAGACTTATTCAGCAGAATAAACATATTTACAAAAACAAAAAAAAACAAAAAATCATGATGGCATTTAGATCAGAAGCCCTCCCTCTTCAGATCTGGTTGGTGAAATATAGATTTGAAGAGGAACATCTTGAAGATAAAGCACATTATCTCAGAGATTGGTTTAGTGGGTTGTGCCAAGAAATAGATAAACCTGCTGGTTTATGGGGGGGGGGTGTCTCACACACGGCTGGAGTCCATTATTATCTCAGGAGGATGCCCCCCCCCCTCCAGTTTGATCGGAAGCTATGATTCTGAGCCAACTTAGAGGAACTATTTTACTCTAGTGGCTTGACCGTCTTTAAAGCTGCACAGTCCGAGGAAAAAAAACTATTTTCAAAACAGAAATACTTACCTAAATTGGATTCAACATATTCAATTTTGGTACTGGTTAGCTTATTAAGCATCTGTCAATTTAATAGAACCTCTTATTGCTGAAGACACATTGAAGATTGCAAGGGAGTGACAATAGGTGGCATGAACGTCAACAATCTTAGATATGCCGATGACAGTGTAATACTAGCAGACAGTGAGAAAAACCTACAAGATATAGTGAATAGAATCAATAAAGCTGGAATACTATTCAACATGAAGATGAATGCCAGGAAGACCAAAACAATGGTTATAAGTAAAAAGACAGATAAACCAAATATCAATATAACCATAGATGGCACAAACATAGAACAAGTATCCGAATTCCATATATCTCGGACAAAAGATTACAAATGATGGGAGATGTGAGGAAGAAATTAAAAGAAGGATAACAATAGCCCAAACAACATTCTCCAAAATGTGTAGAGTGTTAACATCAAGTAAGATATTAATACAAACAAGGAAGCGTATTCTTCAGTGTTATGTGTGGTTTACTCTAATGTATGGGGCTGAGACATGGACAATCTCTAAGAAAATGTACAAACGTTTAGCAGCATTTGAGATGTGGACTTATCGAAGGATGATGAAAATATCATGGACAAAGAAGATCATCAACAAAGAAGTTCTTAGAAAAAATTAAAAATAAGAAAAGCTTGTTTGCCACTATACAGACAAAGAAACTTATTTATTTTGGCCACATCATTCGTCAGAGTTCAATATACCGTACATTTCTGGAAGGGAAGGTGAATGGCAGCAGAGGGAGAGGGAGACCAAGAACATCATGGTTTACAAATATTTCACAGTGGACAGGCTTGAATTATTCACAGTTTATCAGAACAGCACACCATTGGGACAAGTGGAGAACCATTGCATCCAACCCTCGACTAGAGGACGGAACTATTGATTGATTGATTACTGAAGCCTATTGCGCCAGAATGTTTATTTTCATGCCATCATTAATTTGATTAGTTTGTAATTCAAACATTATTTTAATATCTTCATTGTTAGCCATTTATGGTAAATGTTACTTGAAATTAATGTCAGGTCAAATATAGTGATCAACTACAAGTTCCCTAATCCAAGGAAACCATCCAATTTTCGAAACCAAAACACTTACCTAAATGTAATCATATAGACCTATTTCATATGATGTCAGCATACGTATCTAGGTCAGTGCACACACATTTTGGCCGCAGGACGACACAGTGTCACACTGCAAACTCAATCGCGATGAGCAATCTTCATACAGAAAAGGTTAAATACATCTAAAACCACATCACCTAGACACAAACCGCTTGGAACACATATAGAAAACATGTTTAACAAAACAATTCTATTAAATTGATATGGTTAGGGTTCTCAATTTCTATTAATTTTGAATAAAACTGATGTTTTGCACTGCGCATACCGGCAAACTCAATGCATTGTCAATGGCCGTGAACAATGTTCATACAGAAAAAGTTAAATATCTCTAAAGCCACATGACCTAGACACAAACCGCTTGGAACACCTATAGAAAACATGTTTATCACAAAGATTATATTAAATTTATAAGGTATGGGTTATGGATTTCTATTAATTTTGAATAAAACTGACGTTTTGCACTGCGCATACCGGGAAACTCAATGCATTGTCAATGACCGTGAGCAATCTTCATACAGACAAAGTTTAATATTTCAAAAACCAGATGACCTAGACACAAACCGCTTGGAACACATATAGAAAACATGTTTACCAAAAAGATTCTATTAAATTGATAAAGTTTGGGTTCTGGATTTCTATTAATTTTGAATAAAACTGACGTTTTTCACTGCACGTACCTGCAAACTCAATGGCAGTGTGCCTTCATTCTGCATCCAAGCTGAGCGCGCATACACGATGTTAGTAAACATTGAAATAGGTCTCTGTATCCAACTTAGATACTGGTGCACTGATTACATTTGTTGCTGCATAGAAGGGAATACTAAGTCAATTTAATAGAAACTGTTATCACTTAAGCACACGGTGTTCAACATTTCAACATGCAAACCAAACTTAATTTGGCATCTTTTCATTATGCATGTTAACGTAACATGGCTAATTCACGAGGCGGAGATGGGCCCCTCCCCCTACTGAACCATCCGACCCCACATGCCTCCAGGGGAAAGAACACCCATAACCACAGCGCTGATGGTGCCACCTAGCGTTAAGGAGGAACCTCCTCCACCCGGTTACACGAGGAGGCTCACCCTCCCCTCTCGCCAAAAACACCACGTGACCAGTTCGAATCCAAACCGCCTCCACAGCCACACAACTCCTCCAGCTGCCATTCGGATAACTCCACCAGCTAACTTCACCCACACCTCAACCAAAGAGTAACGGGAAGGGTTAAGGGCTCGATTCCGGCCCAGGACCACCATCACTGGGACCATAACCCCGAGGGGCCAGTGACGAACAAAACACACCGACCAGCACCCACAAATGTCAAACCTGAATGAAACGAGCTGAAAATGAAATAAAAACCCACTGTATGGAATTCTGTCTCTGCCCTTAGTGAATTACAAAAATCTCCACTGTTAGAAATTCATAATAAACGATATTTTAAGCTAATGTAAAGTAGATTATATTGCTTGACCTAATATATACTTACATCAAGATATCGCAGAAATTCAAAAACAATCGAGCGATGCAACCGTAATATATTTATCTAAAGAAAATGTCAGGAAGTCAAAAGCATCGGGCTATGCCACTTTAATTTGTAAGCTTGATTCTTTAGCAAATCTGGAAAAGTATGCGATATAAGGGAGACATTAATTTTCTCTGTTTGCGCAGTCGGTTTAGCTTTGGGTTATCACTGAGCCGTGAAGGGTGGTTGCAGAGGCCGGGGTCATTGAAGCGGAACTAAGAAGTCAAACAGCACGTGGACAGAATGGCTTTGGGGGTTTTCTACACGAACATAATAATAATAATAATAACCATGGTGTGTGCTTCTATTAGGCATATACCTAAGATAAACTATGTACAGATAGGGGAGAAAATAAATAAATAAACTAGAAATTACAGGGTGATGCCCTTCTAAAGCCTAGGTCACATCTACCCGGATCAGGGACCGGACGAGCCCTGACCCGTGATCCGGCGTGGTCCGTGGCGATCCGGCGTCATCCGTGGCCCATCCGTGTCTGGTCCTTGGTGGTCTGTGGTGATCCATGGCTGATCCTTGGTATTCCGGCATCATCCGGGGTCAGCCCCATATGTTTTAAAATGTTTAAAACATCTGGGGCAGTCCGGGTTATTTTATACTCCGTGAGTAGTCCGGGGGTTGTCCGGGGGTTGTCCGGGGGTTGTTTGTGGGTTGTCCGTGGCTGATCCGGGGCTGATCCGGGACTAATCCGTGGTTGTGGACCGTGGTTCATCCGGGTAGGTGTGAGAGCAGGGCAAAAACGACCAAATATAGCGATTTTATCCGGGGCGGTCCGGGGTGGTCCGGGGGAGTGGTCCGTGGGTGGTCCGGCTTCAAATCCGGGGCTCATCTGGGTAGGTGTGACTTGGGCTTTACTGGACAGAGTGGAGTGTGATGTAACTCAATACAGCACACATTACTCTCGCACAAATATGTGTAGCCAACCACGATTGGTGAAGAACTGGAAGAACTGGAAGACCTAATCAGTCATTGTCATATCCTATTTATGCTGAGCGCCTTGCAAGACAGCAACAAGTATTACTTTTACAAGTCATTGGTTTAACTCAGCCGGGGTTTCGAACTCCCGACCTTCCACACGCGAATCCAGCGCTCTACTCATTCGGCAACCACATCATAGCCGCATATTGTTGGGATTTTAGATGTAGTAAATATAGTATGGCGGACATGAAGGGTTCGAGTTGTAATAGGCGCGGGGGTAAGGTTTCAATCATGCAAGGGCGTTGTTCTTAGTAGCAAATAAAGTAATATAAGTAATGATATCTTCTTACACATTGGGATGTATAGAGAGTTTGGTGGCTGTGTGTGTAGTGGTGGGGTGGTTGAGTGTTTGTTTAGCATTTGAGTGTATGCAGAGGTGGGCATAGATGTGTGTATGGTAGGGGTGCGCACAGTGCATATGCATAGACGAAGGGGTAGACGGATATTGTGTAATGTATGGGTGTGCGAAGCACTTGTGTGTATACTGCAGGGGTGCGGAGCGATCGTGTGTAAGTGGTAGCTGTGAGCATCTGTGTATGTGCAGTATGAGTGTGTGTAGTTCATGGCTGTAAGGGGGTAGATGTGAAGATCTGTGTATGTGTATTATGAGTGTGTGTAGTTCATGTGTGTTGGGGGGAGATGTGGGCATGTGTCTATGTGTAGTATGAGTGTGTATAGTGCATGGGTGTAAGGGTAGATATGGGCTTGTGTATATGCAGTATGAGTGTGTGTAGTTCATGTGTGTAGGGGGGTAGATGTGGGCATGTGTGTATGTGTAGTCTGAGTATGTGTAGTTCATGTGCGTAAGGGGGTAGGTATGGACATGTGTATATGTGTAGTATGAGTATGTGTAGTTCATGTGTGTAAGGGGGTAGATATGGGCATGTGTGTATGTGTAGTATGAGTGTGTGTAGTTCATGTGTGTAAGGGGGTAGATGTGGACATGTGTATATGTGTAGTATGAGTATGTGTAGTTCATGTGTGTAAGGGGGTAGATATGGGCCTGTGTGTATGTGTAGTATGAGTGTGTGTAGTTCATGGGTGTAGGGGTTGAGATGTTGGCATGTGCATATGTGTAGTATGAGTGTGTAGTTCATGTGTGTAAGGGGGTAGATATGGACATGTGTATATGTGTAGTATGAGTGTGTGTAGTTCATGTGTGTGAGGGGGTAGATGTGAGCATGTGTATATGTGTAGTATGAGTATGTGTAGTTCATGTGTGTAAGGGGGTAGATATGGGCCTGTGTGTATGTGTAGTATGAGTGTGTGTAGTTCATGTGTGTAAGGGGGTAGATGTGGGCATGTGAATATGTGTAGTATGAGTATGTGTAGTTCATGTGTTAGGGGGTATATGTGGACATGTGTATATGTGTAGTATGAGTATGTGTAGTTCATGTGTGTAAGGGGGTAGATGTGGACATGTGTATATGTGTAGTATGAGTGTGTGTAGTTCATGTGTGTAAGGGGGTAGATGTGGACATGTGTATATGTGTAGTATGAGTATGTGTAGTTCATGTGTGTAAGGGGGTAGATGTGGACATGTGTATATGTGTAGTATGAATGTGTGTAGTTCATGTGTGTAAGAGGGTAGATGTGGACATGTGTATATGTGTAGTATGAGTGTGTGTAGTTCATGTGTGTAAGGGGGTATATGTGGACATGTGCATATGTGTAGTATGAGTATGTGTAGTTCATGTGTGTAAGGGGGTAGATGTGGAGATGTGTATATGCGTAGTATGAGTATGTGTAGTTCATGTGTGTAAGGGGGTAGGTATGGTCATGTGTGTATGTGTAGTATGAGTGTGTGTAGTACATGTGTGTAAGGGGGTAGATGTGGACATGTGTATATGTGTAGTATGAGTATGTGTAGTTCATGTGTGTAAGGGGGTAGGTATGGGCATGTGTGTATGTGTAGTATGAGTATGTGTAGTTCATGTGTGTAAGGGGGTAGATGTGGACATGTGTATATGCGTAGTATGATTATGTGTAGTTCATGTGTGTAAGGGGGTAGGTATGGGCATGTGTGTATGTGTAGAATGAGTATGTGTAGTTCATGTGTGTAAGGGGGTAGATGTGAGCATGTGTATGTGTATTATGAGTATGTGTAGTTCATGTGTGTAAGGGGGTAGATATGGACATGTGTATATGTGTAGTATGAATGTGTGTAGTTCATGTGTGTAAGAGGGTAGATGTGGACATGTGTATATGTGTAGTATGAGTGTGTGTAGTTCATGTGTGTAAGGGGGTATATGTGGACATGTGCATATGTGTAGTATGAGTATGTGTAGTTCATGTGTGTAAGGGGGTAGATGTGGACATATGTATATGTGTAGTATGAGTATGTGTAGTTCATGTGTGTAAGGGGGTAGGTATGGTCATGTGTGTATGTGTAGTATGAGTGTGTGTAGTACATGTGTGTAAGGGGGTAAATGTGGACATGTGTATATGTGTAGTATGAGTATGTGTAGTTCATGTGTGTAAGGGGGTAGGTATGGCCATGTGTGTATGTGTAGTATGAGTATGTGTAGTTCATGTGTGTAAGGGGGTAGATGTGGACATGTGTATATGCGTAGTATGAGTATGTGTAGTTCATGTGTGTAAGGGGGTAGATATGGACATGTGTATTTGTGTAGTATGAGTGTGTCTAGTTCATGTGTGTAAGGGGGTAGATATGGACATGTGTATATGTGTAGTATGAGTGTGTGTAGTTCATGTGTGTGAGGGGGTAGATGTGAGCATGTGTATATGTGTAGTCTGAGTATGTGTAGTTCATGTGTGTAAGGGGGTAGGTATGGACATGTGTATTTGTGTAGTATGAGTGTGTCTAGTTCATGTGTGTAAGGGGGTAGATGTGAGCATGTATATGTGCAGTATGAGGGTGTATAGCTTGGTTGGTTGTTAGTAACAACGTTACAGTTTTATGTCCCAAAAATATCTAAGGTCATATCAGGACGGGTACCGACTTGTGACAGTGCACACTCATGCTGACTTTATAGTGCTGCCCCACCTGGAGACCAGGCCATCAGTACCATGATCTGATATACCACTCAATTACATTATCCTGATACTGAGCCAACCAGTCTTTGCGATCTCCTAATAATGCTGAGTGCCTGGCTAGCAAACCACAAGTATAAATTTTGTAAGTCATTGATTTGACTCGAACTACCGCCCTTCCACACGCGAAGCCCGCGCTCTACCGATTCTGCCACCATGCCCGGTGGGTATATAGCGCCTGTCTGTAGGGGTAAATGTGGGCATGCGTAATGCACAGTGTGAGGTGTGTGGTGCATGTGTGTAGTGGGTAAATACAGGCATTTATATCTGCGCAGTGTGAGGGTGTGTGGTACATGTGTATAGGGGTTACATGTGGGCATGTGTCTATGCGCAGTGTCAGAGTGTCTGGTGTAGTGTCTTACGACTTAGTGGTGGGAGTGCGTAAATATGCAGGGTCAGGTTGTGCAGTGCATGTGTGTATGGGAGTAGACGCACCGATGTGTACAGCACATGTCTGCGTGCATGCGTGACATACATGTACCCGCATTTAACCCGGTATGGTTTTGTAATCAGTATTAACATCGCCTTGTGTCTGATCAAGTGTCACTTTGGACCTTGCGGCTCCTTACAAACATGAAACATCTCATGTCATGCAACATTGATCCGTACATAATTAAGACTTCACATTCTGATCCCAAGCCAATTATCTACTACACCCCCCCCCCCATCCCACCCCCATTCCTCCGCCTCTACCCACTCCTCCTTGAAATATTAATCTAAGTTTGAAATTTCTCCAGGGGGGGATGCTTTTAATAGGCATTATGACCCAACAAAAGCTATTAGCTTCAGCATGGATCGACCCAGCGTGCCAGCAAGAAGGATTCTTTGTCATACGATACAAGGACTTTGTGGCTCGAAAATAAGAAGGAAAGGGGAAGAAAAACACACACATAAGAGAGAGGGAACACAAAGAGGTGGCAAGCAGCAGGTTTATGCTTTAGAAGCACCACCGGAATGTGATATAGCTGCTGTGTAGATGCATTAAGTTATGACCGATGTTACAGGTGTCCACATAATATGGTGGTTTATAATCATTAGCTTGTCGTGGGTGGTGTATATTATGCTTTAATGGGGAGGTGTCATCTGAATAGGTTGATGTTTCATGAATACTGATCGGATGGGGTGCTCGAATTGGTAGACTGCACGCTTCCAGTGCGAAAGGTCGGTAGTTCGATTCCTGGTCGAGTCAAACCAATGACTTACAAAATGTATGCTTGTTACTACCTAGTCCTGCTGCTCGGAATTACTAGGATTGGGTAAGGAATTTTTAGCTCAATATCAGGATTGAGTGGGAAAGTGTGTCATTATATGTTAGACCATGCCAATTGAACAAAATAACGATATATATATATATATATATTTATATATGGATATTTGTCTCATATATGGAATTCATTATTTAATTATACTAATGATTTTTTTTTTTTTAAAGAATGTAAGTAGAAAAAGTCACCGTGCCAGGCAACCTCATGGGATCATACATTCATGCTATGTATTAGATCATGTCAATTAAACAAGAAGCCGGTGTGTAAAAAACTGTACCATACATGAAGATCATTATTTAATTATACTAACCCTGCAAGATATTTTGTTCGCACTATCATTGATGCCGAGTGGACTGCAGCTATAGACGGTTATATGTTTACAATGGCCGGCCCAATGCACCATACTTTCACTAATTGGACCGAGCGCGATAGCCGAATCGGTAGAACGCGGGCTTCGCGTTCGGTGGATCAAGAGTTCGGTTCCAGGTCGAATCAAACCAATAACTTAACAATTTATACTTGTCGCTTCCTAGCCAGGCGCTCAGCATTAATATACTAGGGCAAGGACTGGTTAGCTCAGTGTCAGGATAATGTGATTGAATGGGACATCGGGTCATGGTGCAAGTGGCCTGATTTCCCAGTTTGGCAGCACTATAACGTTGCCATGAGTGCGCACTGTCACAAGTCGGTGCCAGTCCTGATATCATATTTTTTCCTCTTTTTATGTGTGATGAATTTATTTAACTTACTAATAACGGATAAGTATGTAAATACTTGTTTCACTGATGATGTTACCTTATATGTTGCCAGGACTTAAACCAAGAACCAACCAAGCAGTCCACTAAGTGGTTATGCTATTACAATTCTATTGTGTCTATCTATAATGCAGCGCCCCGTAATTGATACTAACAAGGTAGTGTTACTGTTAGTCACCAATCAGTGCAAGAATTCTTTTCTGGAGTGCAGTGTCATAGAGGAGGCGACACAAAAAGAAGCCAATGTTTATTACCCGGGTTAAATAATAACTCAATATTTCTGCGCGTGGCTTGGATAACCTATTATGACTCGACACTATGCAGTGTGTTCCATTGGGTGTTGGCAATTATTAATGATCAGGGCCAGCAGATCTATGCACCCGCTAAATATGGATACGTTAAGGCAGGCCATGAAAATGGATTATTGCAGATGATAAGTGACGTTCAGTAATTGCTGTATTGTTATATTATTACACGAAGCTGCAGCGACAGATTTGTTATTCACTGCCTGAACTCCAAAGTGTTTTGCGCATTGCTTAGATAATCTATTATGACTCGCCACTCTGTTCCATTGGGTGTTGGAAATTATTAATGATCAGGGCCAGCAGATCTATGCACTCACTAAATATGGATATGTTAAGGCAGGCAATGAAAATGGATTATTGCAGATGATAAGTGACGTTCTATAATTGCTGTATCGTTATATTTTACACCAAGCTGCAACGATAAATTTGTTATTCACTGCCTGAACCCCAAGGTGTTCTGTGCGTGGCTTAGATAATCTATTATGTCTCGCTGCTATGTTCCATTGGGTGTTGGCAATTATTAATGATCAGGGCCAGTAGATCTATACACCCGCTAAATATGGACACTTTAAGGCGGGAAATGAAAATGGATTATTGCAAATGATAAGTGACGTTCTATAATTGCCGTATCGTTATATTATTACACCAAGCTGCAGCGACAAATTTGTTATTCACTCTCTGAACCCATATCTTAGTTGTACAGGCTTGAAGCAGAGCCAGGCTAGGAAGAACAGAAGAGGCCAGGTGGCAGCACCTGGCGAGGCAGAAGGCCTGACGAGTCGCTTGAGTAGATGAGTGTCATTAGTTGTGTAGTGTCAGTTGGTGTGAACTGATGAAACAGTTTACGGATATTTATACTTGTGTACTTGCTTATACAGCATACATATATATATATTTGGTTGCCATTTATTCATCAGAATATATTCCTTTTTCCAAGCTGCAGCTACGAATATGGTATTCATTGCCTGAAGCCCCGACATATTTGCTTATTATGCATCTAGGCTCCCTGACGCAATCACCCTACTCACGTCTACCTGTCTATGTTGATCCTTGCCTGAGAGGGCAGTGCAGATTACTAAAATAGCGATGGTTTTTCAGCACCTACAACCGTTAGGATTAGGCTTGAACTCCTCCACTTCCCGTAGTCCTAACGTAAACAACATTGATCCAATGTGTCTAATGTCATAGCCTCAAACACAATATGTATATTACTTGTCGCTCCCTAGCCTGGCGCTAGGAATTAATAGCATAGGGCAAAGATTGGTTGACTCAGTGTCAGGATAATGTGACTGAGTATATCGGCGCATGATTCTGGTTGCCTGATTTTCCAGTGGGAAAGCACTATAAAGTCACCATGAGTGTGCATTGTCACAAGTCGGTACCCGTCCTGATATGACCTTAGATGTTGCCAGAACGTAAAACTCCAACAACCACCAAACTTAACAAAAGAACATTGATACAATCGCTATGGACTTTTACCCCCTACCACCGTTGGGATTCGGCTTCACCTCGTCCACCTCACATAACAATATTGAACCAATGTGTCTGATGTCATAGTCTCAACAACAATCCGAGCATAAAAACTAAGCCCAGCTGGTGACCACCTTCCGAAAAATTAATTGTTTTGAGGGTGAAAGACATTCATGTTTATAGACCGTCCATTGAGCAATCCAAATCTGATACAAAATATGATCCACTATGAAGTTGGCTGCCTGACCCCCCAACCCCCAACCCCCAACCCCCACCCACCCAAAACAAAAAACAAAAAAAACAAAACAAAAAACACCACATCATCGCAGATCTATTCAGAACAGGCTTGACACATATATACAGGAAGTCACGTGACGCCCATTCCCCACCCTACACCCTCCCCCCACCAAAAAAAGGGAAAGGAAGAAAGAAAAAAAAGTGGCTGTGGAAACGATAAGCCGCCCGAATGCCATGATATAATATCCGGTGCAAATATAATACTCGTCCTGCCTTAAGTCGCCACGTATAAATGCCAGCGGACTCTTTGCCGCCCATTCCATCAGTCTCTCCTCTCGCTCCATTCCGGATGCGAGGGATGGAGGCAGGAACAGTAACCAGGCAATGACAGCCGCATGACGCATTGCCATGGCAACGGAGGATGCAAGCAGCAGGTTGCAGTAGAAACGGTAACGTGTCATCGGTCTGCGGTCTGACGGCTCGAGGTATGGTCAGCCTTAGGCCTGTCCTCTGCGAGTTATGGATGAGCAAGGGATCTAGTCCACAAGACGCCTCCGACGCTCACCAACCCCCCCCCCCCCTCCACCCCGATCCCCCGACCCTCCTCCACCCGCTCATAATCTCCCTTCTCTCCTCCCTCCCTTCCTCCCTCCCTCCATCCTCCCCCCCCCCCCCATCTCCTATCGTCTAACTTCCCCCACGGAACCTACGATTGGGGATATGGGGGTCAATGGTCGCCTCCTCCCTCCCCCAGACCCCAATCTCCACTCTCTCCTCCTCCCTCCCTCCCTCCCTCCTCCCTCCCTCTCTCCTCCTCCCTCTCTCCTCTTCCCTCCCTTCTTCCTATCATCTAACTTCCCCCACGGAACCTACCATTTGGGGATGTGGGGGATCATGGGTCGCCTCCCACCTCCACCAGACCCCAATCTCCCCTCTCTCCTCCCTCCCTCCCTCCTGTCGCTCTAAACCCCCCGCCCCCCCAATCCCTCTCCCCCTCCCCCCCCCCCCCACTGAACCTAGCATTAGGAGATGTAGGACCCTAGGTCAGCTCCGCCCCCCCCCCCCCCCCCCCCCCCCCCACACCCACCCACACCCACACCCACACACTCCGCCACCCCGCCTTGGGGGACTTCAGGCCCATCACACCGGCCAGAAGTATACTTGTATGTATCAAAACTGGAGTTGATGAGGATGAAGAGGTTGAGGAAGTTGTGTTGGGGTGGGATATGGGTAGTGGCGGGCTAGTGGTGGGGCAGGGGTGGAGCGGAGAGTCGGTTGCTGATGGTTGGAAATGGGAGTTGTTAAATGTAGGAGGGTGTATGTGGGTAGGGTATGAGGGCTAATGGGCGGAGAGGAATGGGTGGTAGTGCTTGGTTAAGGCCCTGTCACACTACGACGTAACGACATCAGCGTAGGGAGAATGTGAAGAACGTTGAACTTCTTGGCATAGTATGCAAATTTGGGCACAAGTTGAACGTGGATGCAGGATAGTTGACGAGACTGTAACGTCGGTAAAGCGTAGTGATACCGTCATTCAATGAAAGAGGACAACGTCATTATGCTCACAGAATCTTATGAACGTTATTCGATTGCCAGAACTACGTTACGTGACGTTACATATGTCAATGGCTAAACATTGAACGTACATTGAATGTATGTTCTTCTGACATTCTCCTGACGTTCCCATTATGCCGCATGGACGTTTCCACCGGGTTTAATGTGGGTCAACATAGTGGAACGTAGTTGAACGTCATGAGCAGCGTTTGACTAATGTCCGTTTAACGTCCTTGACGTTCGCCGAACATGTACAGAACATACGGTGAACATAAACCCTGATGTTCACGTTACGTCGAAAGTTTTGAACAGGTTCAAAACTTTGACGTGCACCGACGTAATACGACGTAACATGACGTAGCTCGACGTCAGTCTAATGTCATTCTGACGTCATCATAATGTAACCCAACGTACGTCAATGTAATGACGAAACGTGATCATGTCAGGCTTACGTTTGCTCGTTACATCGTAGTGTGACAGGGGTATTAGAGATTGAATTTTTGTGAAGTGATAGGTGAGTGTGTGTGTCGGTGGTGAGGGGAGTGGAGAGGAGTGGGTGGTGAGGGGAGTGGAGAGGAGTGGGTGAGAGGGTTGGTGTTTGGTTGCAGATAGGAGTTAGAGAAGGTAGGAGAGTGGGATGTTGAGGGATGATGGGTGGGGAGGAGGGGGAGTGATGCTTGGTTGGAGTTGGGAGTTGAGCTAACATATTAGGGTGTCTGTGTGTTTGTGGTGGGGTAGTGAAGAGTGGAGATGAGTGGGTGGTGGGGGGTTGGTACTTGGTTGGAGATGGGAGTTAGAGAGAATGTAGCAGGGTGTGTATGTTGGGGGTGGGGGTTACGGGTGATGGATGCAGAAGAGAAAATTGATATCATTGCCATCCAACTGAGTTGCCATCACTTAAATAATTAAATATTTAAATGCACCCCACTGTGCGAAAAGGGACGTCTGCACAATGATCCAGCTATCGAGAAAACCGTTCTTTAAATGTCTTACATGTGATGCACTTAAAGTTGCATGATCCAACGGCGTGTGAATTGTTGTCTTATTCTTTAGATAAATATATCAATTTGATTGTTATGAGCAACTAATCATTAGTCCAGAGTCATTTTGATGAAAAATGACTAGTTTTGAAGCAATTTGAGCTGAAATAACCCAAAATAATTTCGACAAGCTTGCCAAAAGTCCTGTGGCTATGACCCAGATAGTCATCTCGCAGTGATAACATGATGTGAGATGATCTACTAATCCTGGAACCTGATATGGCTGTAGGTAGGTATTTCTGTTTGGGTTGTGAACATTCTGGGAACGGATTGGTGCCATAGGCCTGTGGCACTAGGGATTTTAACAAAATATTACTTTGTAGAAATATTATTTTGTAGAAAGGTGAATTTGATTTATATCTATCGAATTGACCAAGTAGCATCGAATATCCAACAGAACATATTCATCGATATATGATTGACATCGTCCCAATGGCAGAAATTTCAAAACATCAAACTATGCAACCACCCACTAAACTGCACATTCTATGATTCAGCCAGGCCTGAGCCTTGATGACGGGATTTTGACGGGATCCACTGAAATTGCGCAGGTTTCTGGGTTTAATGCTATGAGTGCAGCAGCCATTCTGGTCGTGCCTATGTGTTATCATTTAGACGGGATCCATTGCAAATGTGCTGTTCCACAGCGTATGCGTTGGAGGATGGTCTGGGATCATAGCACCATATCAGTTTCTACACTCATCTAGGACAAACTGCAGGCTTTGCGATCCCGGCTGCTGCCATCATAATGCTAAGCCCAGAACCTGGCACATTTGCAATGGATCCAGTCCAAACGATAACGCATGACCAGAACAGTTGCTGCCATCATAGCATTAAACCTGGAGATCTACGCATTTGCAGCGGACCCCGTCAAGCCAGTGATGCTCAGCTCCGGCTGGATCGTAGACTATGGCTGCTACCATCTTAGCATTAAGGGCAGAACTCGGTGCATTTGCGATGGATCCCGTCCAAATGATAATGCATAGGCACAACCAGAACCATTGCTGCCATCATAGCATTAAAACCAGAAACCTGTGTATTTGCGGTGGATCCCCTCAAACTACTAATGCTCAGGCCCAGCTGATGTGGCCAGCATCGAACGGCTGCTGCATTAGCTAATACAAAAGATCTGAAAGTCAAAAACTGTCAAATGCACATGTCTCACTCCATGTGGTTCACTCCTTTTTACATTCAATAACAAAAAAACGTTTTCCTTTTATATACAGTTTAACTCACAGATTTCAAACGGATGCTCACAAAACACATGCATGCACATCCTCACATACATTTAGACCACCAAGGATATGCATACTTCTTGCATTTCTCATTTACATATTATTGCTCTGTTATTATTTACTGTTATTTCACCCATATGTCTCATCCTCCCTCATACCATACATAGTCCTGATGGCAGATGCAATTCTAATTGACAAATGTAAAGATTTCAAAATTTAAATTACCAAAATTGATTAATTATATTTATAGAATTGACCAAAGAGCATTGAATATCCAACATGGCGAGAAGGCAACATCCACTTCATTTCTCCTTCCCCTCTATGACCATGTACAGTAGGCCTACTTGGTCGGGGCAGGCTAATGAGGTCACAAGAGTGGCCTAATTGGTTAATGGCCTCCCTGCATAATGGGTGTTTCAAAGTGAGTGTCCAAAGGGGTGCGGTTATAAATTCACTGGTTATTCTGTATATGCTGTCCCAAATCATTAGCTAATACACCAGTATCTAAGTTGGATATATATGATCAAATGTAAGTAGTTGTTTTAATTTTGACAACATTTTATTTCATCGGACCATGCAACTTTAATTGGCTGAATGGCGAGCGGAGAAGAGTTGTACCCACTGGAGATATTTTGAACAAAATTAATCATTCCTGAAAGTACAAGAAGCAGAAGTTGCGTTGGTACCACTCACATCCCTATCATCCACTTTAGAAGCTATGCCTTAAACTCACTTTCCGTCTCCAATCACACACCTTGTGATGACGAACCTTGGCATGCTTAATACAATATAATATTTCCTAATCGCAATAAAATTGTCCTGGTAAATATTTTAGATGACACAATACTACCACTTCCTGTATAATGTTCTATGCGTATTAACCACCTCCCCCCACCTTCCACCGTGAGAGCTGTAGCTGTGACCTGACATGCTGGGTCACAGCGTCAGTCCTTACTTCGGGACCAGTGGAACTAAAAATACCTGCATTAATGCCATTCAGTATTACATAATTCTCATTAGGCATAATTACTGATCCAAAATGTATTATTTAGTCATTACTGAAGTAGCATGTCAGAAGCCTGTAACAGAATGTCCATGGCATCTTGTCTTCTTAGGGGGCGACCCAGACAATCATCTTGACGAAGGTCAATTTCGCTTGTTTTTTTTATATACAATTTTAGGATCCAACAACATATTGGCCATACTATTGTATGATCATACTATTCTGCGCTTAGGTTCACTGCAGTATTGACCTACAAATCAAGAAGTCGGACATAACTCTATAAGCGTAGACATTTAAGGCTATCTTTCTTCTTCTTTGTCGTCATCTTCTTCATCTAGAGGCTGCAATAAATCTATAAACATAAAGATTTAAAACTGCCTTTATTCTTTGTCTTCTTCTTCGTCTAAAGTCTGCCATAAGTCTATAAGTGTAAAGATTTAAAACTACCTTTCTTCTTCTTTGTCTGCTTTTTCTTCATCTAGAGATTGCCATACATCTATACATGTAAAGATTTAAAACTACCTTTATTCTTTGTCTTCTTCTTCGTCTAAAGTCTGCCATAAATCTATAAGCGTAAAGATTTAAAACTACCTTTCTTCTTATTCTTTGTCTGCTTTTTCTTTGTCTACAGTCTGCTATAAATCTATATGAGTATATATTTAAAACTACCTTTCTTCTTCTTTGTCTTCTTCTTCATCTAGAGTCTACCAAAGATCTATAAAAGAAAAGATTTAAAACTACCTTTCTTCTTCTTTGTCTTCTTCTTCATTTAGAGTCTGCCATAAATCTATAAGCATACAGATTTAAGACTACCTTTCTTCTTCTTTGTCTTCTTCTTCTTCATCTAGAGTCTGCCATAAATGTATAAGCGTTAAGATTTACGGTTACCTTTCTGCTTCTTGAATTTGAATGTGGGTGCTGATTCTGTTTTATGACTCCTGCACGGTAGCAATCTGTCACAAGTTGTAGAGCAATCCAGCCGGGACAATGATGGAGTGCAAAATTTCCAGATCTCATACCCTGATCGAAAGCTAAGGTTCAAATCTGTACCCTTCAAATCAGTCAGTGTGTGTTGCTGCTACCTGAGTTCAAATCCCCACAGTTTAAGTAAAGAAACCAACATTTGAATTAGAAATGGAATTAGGATATATTAAGCGGGGGATCTGATAGCAGTTTGTTATCTCAATGTTGTTTTTAGTAGCTG
The DNA here is from genome assembly GCA_030323885.1 of Branchipolynoe longqiensis. Taxonomy (NCBI): domain Eukaryota; kingdom Metazoa; phylum Annelida; class Polychaeta; order Phyllodocida; family Polynoidae; genus Branchipolynoe; species Branchipolynoe longqiensis. The sequence goes on from CM059188.1 coordinate 42,074,448, forward strand.
TTAAGGGACTTCATGGCAATGAGCTCTAAAAGCTAACATTTATCGAACATGTAATGATAGAATACTACAATATATTCGAAGACTAAGTGAATAAATACATACACACGCAGAACTTGTTCACATTATTAGTTCTCCACTTGCATTAGCATAGGTTTCCCATAAATAATGGTAATGATCTGTTGGTAGATCAAGGGATCGTGGGTTCTAATCCTGGTCGAGTCAAACCAATGACTTAAAAATGTATACTTGTCGCTTCCTAGCCTCGGCATTATTATGATAGGGCAATGAGCAGTGGAATGAGGCAGACCAATCGTCCACGATTTAAATTTCCCCTGCTTGAACAACTAATGTGGTGAGTAAATTAGGTGCTATCCTAGCTTTTATCAAAATACTTTTTTTAAGGATACAAAAAGTACTTCCGTTCCATCGAATTTTAACAGCCTTGCAAGAGAATGCAGATTATAGCTATAACTATCAGCAATTTCTGATTAGAAGTTAAATTGGATTATCTACATTATCACAAGTGCATAAAGTGTACATTATTTATTCCCCCCCAAAATAAATGCCACATGGAAAGCAGGCGCTCCTACCCATTAGGCCATCCCGTCTGTTGTCCCTCATACCTCCCTTTCAGCACACAACTGTATGTGTTATACTGTTGAGAATTGTCATTTTCCGCATAATAATTATCGATATATTTGAGTTTTTCTTCATTTTTTTCTTCAATTTTCTTTATTCCAGTTGAATATCTTTTTTGTCAGCACCGAGGCACTGGTCTTCCAGCCCTTGCAATTCTGGTGGGTATGAACTATTTATGGATGAGATTATCAGATGGTATGAACAATATAGACATATCCAGCGTTACAAATATAATGGGGGGATCTTACTTTGTACATGTAGACTGGAGAATAGGCATTTCTTTTTCCAGTGTTGGCTTAGCTTCAAGACCACAAGAGGCCATTTTCCCGGCCCACAAACCGTGACATACAAGGCAGTTCGTGATCTATCTATATATGACGTGATATATATATATATATGTAATCATTCCCGCTTTTCATCATGTCCTTCCGCAATCATGCTGAGTGTTAATTAACACGACCCTTCCACCCCTACATCAGCCAGGAGAGAAGTGATGGAGGGTGAGGGGGGAGGAGTGGAGGGTAGGGGGAGGCAGGATGGGCTAGTGGGTGGGGGGCTATATGTGGCGCATCACCATTGTACTTTCACTTTGTAATCATAATCTAATCTAGCAGCATCACCTTCTCTCCAATGTGTCGCCAAGCGTGCTACTCACAGAGTAAAACTAGAAATTCAACTTTTGAACTTGACGACTCTGCTGATTACTCGGCCACACAGCAGTGCGCAACATCACGCAACTAGCGCGCACCGTGTCTGCGTGTTACTAACAAAACGCCACCATATTAAAACAGTAAAGGTTGTTGGTGTTGTTGATAATACACCGGAAATAAACCACCATCCACTCAACGGGGCATAGACGTGGGTATAATTATACTCGTATAATTATTATGCATCTTATATATACGGATTCTTACTCTTAGAATGCACTATTAATAAATAAATATATGTATACATGTATATACATATATGTATATATATATATATATATATATACACTGCCCGTATGCATCAGTCATCTATTAAAAAAAACGCACTATGCATAACAGATTACCTCCTGTAAATGCCTCAGCCATGTTATGGATTCTATACATATAAATATACATATTTATATGTGTAGTGCATACTAAGTGTTGGAAACAACTGCTTCAGCAAAAGTCCTGTCCACTCTTTGATAATATGCTTCCACCTATTCTGCTCTACCTACCCCTCCTAACATTTAAAGTTGCATAGTATGATGGTTTTGACTTGCTGTATTTTTTCTGAGATAAATATATTATATCAATCACTAGCATCTACTTTACATTAGTCCAAAGTTACTTTTATTTGAAATGGTGAACTTGAGATATTTTGAGTGCAAACATGGAAAATTAGTTTTGGCATGCTTGCCAAAAGTCTGACACCATAGACTTCTGCAGTAACAGGTTCCGTTAAATTGACTCAGTATTGCCTTCTATGCATAAAGAAATGCTTAATAAGTGCATCAGTATCTAAGTTAGATATGTAAAATCAAATCTAGATAATTGGTTTGGTTTTGAAAATGTGATATTTCATCGGACTATGCAGCTTTAATACCCCTGTCACACTACGACGTAATGACATCAGCGTAGGGAGAACGTGAAGAACGTTGAACTTCTCGGCGTAGTATGCAAATGTGGGCACAAGTTGAACGTGGATGCAGCGTAGTGGACGAGAGCATAACATCGGTAAAGCGTAGTGATACCATCAATCACCGAGAGAGGACAATGTCACTACGCTCACGGAACGTTATGAACGTTATTCCATCGCCAGAAGAACGTTACGTGATGTTATGGGGCTGTCACACTACGACGCTTCTCGCCGGCGACACGGCAACGTGTAGTGATTTTGGGCGACAATAAGTGAAACGTATGGACGCGCTGGGGGCGCGTTATGCGCGCGTCGGTACACTATCCTTGACGTTGACGGTCGTCGGCGAAAGTCGGCGCGCGTTATTGGTCGCTGAGTGTTTTGAACCTGTCCAAAACAAGCCAACGACCGCCAGCGCGCGCAAATATATGGGTAAGGACGTGAGGCGCGCGTCGCGCTGCGTTGGACGCGCCGGCATAACGTTATGGGAATGCTAGAAAGATGGCACGCGCGCGGGAGGGTCGTTGCTCACGCGTTGCGCAAACTGGGGCGTTTTTGTTTTACGCCCTAGCACCATTTAAGGTTAAATGAAGACGTCGCGCCAAACTTTTTTTTTTTTTTCCCCAGCGCGTCGACACACGTTGGCCGCGCGCGCATAACGCGCCGCGCTGACGCCGATCTTTTTCCTCAAACTGCCGAAAAGTTTGACGTTTCTCGACGCGCAATGTTTTATTTTCAACGCTGACAGGTCGCCGGGAGAAACGTCGTAGTGTGACAGGCCCATTAGCTATGTCATGAGATGTTGAACATATGTTGAATGCACGTTCTCCTGACGTTCTCCTGACGTTCTCCTGACGTTCTCCTGACGTTCTCCTGACGTTCCCATTAAGCCTCGTCGGCATTTGCACTCGGTTTAATGTGGGTCAACGTAGTGGAACGTAGTGGAACGTAGTGGAACCTAGTGAGCAGCGTTGGAATAACGTCCGTTTAACGTCATTGACGTTCACTGAACGTGAACAGAACATACGGCGAACGTAAACCCTTACGTTCGAGCTACGTCAACAGTTTTGAACATGTCCAAAACCTTGACGTAACTCGACGTAACACGACGTAATGTGACGTAGCTCGACATCATTCTAACGTCATTCTGACGTCATCATGACATAACCCAACGTAATGACGAAAAATGACCACGTTAGGCTCACGTTGGCTCATTACGTCATAGTGTGACAGGGGTATAAGATAGCTCCTTGCAGGATGGTCTTTGCAAGATCTAATGATCATGATACATGACAACTAGCCATCTATATAAGAGGATTGCCTCCTATTTTTGTATTAGTCACACACATATACAGTATAGTCCCGTTAAACAAAGCTCGGATAAACCAAACGATCGGTTAATCCAAACTTTTTTCGGCGGCCCAGCAAAATACTATGATTTATCATATAAAAAAGTTGGTTAAATCAAAGTCGGTGAATCCAAATTATTTGTAAATCCAAACAAAATTGTCAGACCGCGGGCCACTCTGGTATGGTTAAAACAAACTTTCATGTGGTTATGAGGTCATCTGAGACACCACTGACTTTTGTATATGCTAAATTGTAGTATTTTGCAGGGCCGCCGAAAAAAGTTTGGATTAACCGATTGTTTTATTTAACAGAGCTTGTTTTAATGGGGATATACTGTACATAAATAAAAACAATAATCAAAGTGTCCACATAGATTGTATATTACATGTACTATACACACTTACTCAAAGTCACAGTCAAAACCGAATATAATAAAACATTTAGTTTAATAGAATTTAAATGTGAAATCGACGGCGTTCTATGGCCGCCATCTTGTTTTTTTGCATTCTCTCCCATTTCACCAACTCTATGCTAATATAAGCGCCCATTTGATATTGGAGCTCGGCATTCCACTTCCTGTTCCATATTAAAGCTATTTTCGCCCATATTTAGACTACGTTGTCGTTCACCCATGTACTGCGAGTAGGGGTGAATCTGTTATCTAGGGTTTGGTATGCTTCGAACCAAAAAGAAAACCCACAACAAATGTACATCTTCCATTGACACGTGACACTTATAATAATGATCTGCGCAATAATGACAACTGATGATATGGTAATTAATTATGTCATTGATCGATGCTCTTTGGTATAACAATAATTAAGTTGTTTCACAATCAGGTGACTGTATTTAACCACTAAATGCAATACTTCATTTGTTTGCTGAATTCCAATTTACCCTTATGTTTAATATCATAATTCTAACCTCATAATTAATTTACACATTTCATTATGAGCCTCGCTCTCAGTTTTAATTACCTGTGTTTCCCATGTCGCATGTCGATGACTACTCCAAAATCGCATGTCGATGACTACTCCACAAATCAATCAATACAAAAAAATATAAACCAATTATAATATAAGACTAACAACACTACGACTGGAAGGTCCGAGAGTAGATATCGTGCGTGAAATCCACATTAGCTGAAATTTAATTTGAGACCCAAATCGACATGCCCCGAAAAACATACTTGCATTTAGTAGCATGCTTTTCATTTCGCCTAGATTTTCACCTTGATCAGCCTCACCCCCGCCAGCTATTTGATCGCGATAGCTGTATGTGTAGTGCAGTTCGGTGTGTCTTGGTAGCCTATGACGTGACTGACGTGACTATGGCGTGCCTATGACGTGACTAAGACGAGATTATGACGGGAGTGCATTGTGACTTTGATGTATCTATAAAATGAATATGATGTGACTATGGTATGACCATGATATGACTATGCCATTACTTTGACTATGATGTGACCATGATGTGACTATGATGTGATTATGATCTCCCAAGGATGTGACTATGGTATGACCATGATATGGCTATGATGGTACTATGATGTGACTAATATGCGACCATACTGTGACTGACGTGACTATGATGTGACTGTTGTGGCTGATGTGACGATAACAATCTGGTTTCACTATATTGTGACTATGATACGACTGATGTGAAGATGGTACGGATATGATGTTACTATGGTGTTACTATCATGTGACTATCATGTGCCTATCATGTGACTATCATGTGACTATGAGATGACTATCACATGGCTATCATGTGACGATGATGCAGCTCTGATTTTACTATGATGTTATTATGATGTGACTAATATGTGACCATGATGTCACTAATATGTGACGAAGATGTGACTGTGATGTGACGATGATGTGACTGACGTGACTGATGTGACTGATACAATGCGGGCTGGTGTTGCGGGGTGCCGCCTTACTAAGAAACTGTGACGTAGTGACGTAGCGACGTGGTGACGTAGTGAGGTGGTGACATAGTTACGCCGGGCGTGGCGCTCGACGCAGCAAAGTGGGTGTGTTGTGACTCGTTGGGCTATCAGCCAGCCGTGGCGGGCCGGTGGGCGGGTAAAAAGGCCCTAATGACGGGGTGGTGCGGCCGGGCTTGGGGCCAGGGACCGGGGCTGGCCGCCCGCCGGGTGCCGACCCAACTCGCGTGCACGCCGTTGAGGAACGTCGGGGTGAGCCGGTCCAGATTAGAGCCTCGACCAGGGAGGAGTGAAGAGGGAGAGTGTGTGTGTTAAGGGTGGGTGTGGGTTACCTACAGCTCACCAGGTCATCCTACAATATGTGAGCAGTTGGAATTGAACCTGGGATACTCCCAATTCCAAAATCCACATTACCCCGACATATATTTAGCGAATTTAGTGTATATTTGTCAGATCCAACATAAGCTGTGTTCACACCTGCAAGTTTAGGCCGAACTAGATGAGGCGAACTAGATGAGGCGAACTAGTGTCCTGTCCACACATGCAGTACTTTTAGCCGGAAATCGATATCTGCACATGAGCAAGTCCATACTAACCAGCGCCAGTTTCAGTTAGTCGACATTGGCATGAGAGAGTGTGGGTTCGACCTATATCTGTTTCGACTGAATCATATTGTTTTGGAACGGTCAAAACTTCTGCTGGGCAGTGAAACCCTAAAAATAAATGATGAAAAAAATATCTGTGCAAAGCTAGCAGTTTCATAGAGAAAATTTACCGGAAAGTCAACAAACTCAGGTCTCGACTGTGACGTCCTTAATCCGCCTCATCTAAACCGCTACCGTCCACACAGGCAATATGGGCCGACTTAAGCTAGTTTGTGTCATATGAGCTACCGCGGTTTACATGAGGCGAACTAGTTGAGGTGAATCAGTCCTAATCCGCCTTAGCGTCGCGTCCACACGGCGAAAGTGAGCCGAACTAGACAAGGCAAATTAGTTGAGGCGACTTAACGCCCGTGTGTGAGCACGGCTATAGAGTTGATACACAACTTGTGGGAATGGCGCTTAGTAGGAGGTACTTATTTATATTCGCTGTTCCAATCGATGTTCTGAATGCTTTCAAATAAGTATAGGGTGCTTTGTTGGTAACGTGGGGCGCTGGGAGGTTAACACGCCATGCTCGACTTGTGGTCGCCAGTCGGGAACCTGATCAATTTCACCGTCACAAACTAGGTGACTACTGCTCCACCACGTATGCCATGTAAACATGCACTCATTGAGGTGGCCGTGCGTGGGTTCACCCTTGTAAACTACCCATGTAGCCGGCAAGGTAGCACCACCAGACGGCGACACGTGTGATAGTTCTTGTTGCTTTTGGCGTTATGATCCCATGGAACTCCTTAGTGAATCACTCATTGAACCACCCACCAATGGAACCACCCATGGAACCACCCATGATACCACCCATGCAACCACCCACCCATGGAACCACCCACCCATGGAACCACCCATGGAACCACCCATGATACCACCCACGGAACCACCCATTTAGCCACCCATTGAACCACCAATGGTAGCACCCATGGAACCACCCATGATACCACCCATGTAACCACCCATTGAACCACCCATGATACCACCCTTGGAACCACCCATGAAACCACCCATGATACCACCCATGGAACCACCCATGTAACCACCAATATCGATGCGCCCATTGAACCACCCATGGAACCACCCACCCATAGAAACTCACTCATGGTATTACCCATCTAACCACCCATGCAACCACCCATGAAACCCCCCATGTCACCACCGATGAAGATACCCATTGAACCACCCATGAACCACCCACTCATGTAACTACCCATGGAACCACCCATGACACCACCCATGGCACCACCCATGACACCACCCATGGAACCACCCATGAAACCACCCACTCATGGAACCACCCACCCATGGATCACCCATGTAACCACCCATGTAACCACCAATGTCAGCGCCCATTGACCCACCCATGGAACCACCCACCCGTAAAAACTCACCCATGGTATTACCCATCTAACCACCCATGAAACCACCCGTGAAACCACCCATGAAACCACCATGGAACCACTCATTGAACCACCCATGGAACCACCCACTCATGTAACTAGCCATGGAACCACCCATGGAACCACCCATGAAACCACCCACCCATGGAACCACCCACCCATGGAACCGCCCATGATACCACCCATGGAACCACCCATTTAGCCACCCATTGAACCACCCATGGTAGCACCTATGGAACCACCCATGTAACTACCCATGAAACCACCCATGGAACCACCCATGGAACCACCCATGATACCAACCATGGAACCACCAATGAAACCACCCACCCATGGAACCACCCACCCATGGAATCACCCATGTAACCACCCATGTAACCACCAATGTCAGAGCCCATTGAACCACCCATGGAACCACCCACCCATAGAAACTCACCCATAGTATTACCCATCTAACCACCATGAAACCACCCATACAACCACCCATGAAACCACCATGGAACGACTCATTGAACCACCCATGGAACCACCCATCCGTAGAAACACCCCATGGAACCAGCCATGGTATTACTCATTTAACCACCGATGTGGCCACCCTTGAATACCAGCCAGCAAACCAACCAAGTAACCATCCATGGTTGTTTTTGTTGTTTGTTGTTCTTTTACATCTAAGGTCATTATAGTGCGGGCACCGACTTGTGACACTGCACACTCATGGCGACTTCATAGTGTTACCCTGTGGGGAGACCAGGCCGCCGGCACCATGCTATGTTAATCCCAGACAGTCATATTATCCTGATACCGAGCTATCCTATCCTTATCCTATCCTAGTAATGCTGAGCGTCAGGCTAGGTAGCAACACTTATCAATTTTGTAAGTCATTTGTTTGAGTCTGTTGGGATTCGTACTCCTGATCTTCCGTACGGGAAGCCTACACTCTACCGATTCGGCCATGCGTCTAGTCACCATCCCTGGAACCACCTATGGAACAACGCCATGTTAATTACCCTCACCTTCCCAGGTGGAATGTCACATACACAGGTAGGTGTGGGTAGACTGATTTGCATTCTGGAGCCTAGATAGGCTAATGGTTACGATGTTCCCCTCGGAATGGCAGAAATGTGAGTTCGAGTCCCATGCTTGGTATGATGCTTCAATTTGATGCAGCACCTCCCCTGACCATTCATTATGATAATCAGATTCAAATCTATATCGAAGTCGCAGTGATAATTACTATTTTAAGATATTGAAATTCAAAATCTACATCGAAAGTGCTTCTATAAGTTCTAATGGGTGATAATATTTTAGGATATTCAAATTCAAAATCTACATCGAAGGTGCGCCTAATAGATGATACTGTTTTAGGATATTGAAATTCAAAACATAGGTGATTTTATTGGGTGATAATATATCAGGATATTCAAATTCAAAATCTACATCGAAGTCACAGCTAATGGGTGATAATATATTAGGGTATTCAAATTCAAAATCTACCTCGAAGTCACATCTATTGGATGATAATATATTAGGATATTCAAATTCAAAATCTACATTGAAGTCAAATCTAATATCAACAAATCAAATGGGGTATAATATATTCGGATATATATTCAAATTCAAAATCTACATCGAAGGTGCTTCTTCTAATGGGATGATCATTTTCTGCTATAGTTAATGTTCTTAGTTTACTAATACTAGGCTATATCCAGCCCCTATATGTAAGCCGCTTATCGGCTTCTACATGGTCTGACTACACTTGTATGGGAAGTGTCCTCAGTAGCTTTGTCCGAGTCAACATACTCTACCATGCTGATCAAATAAGGATTGAATCCAGCCCAGACTGTGTAGTGAAGCTAAATTAGGTGATTTGCGGCACTTAGATCTAGCTGACATTTCAGAGGGGAGGCACACTGCGTAGTGCCTCCCGAGGTGATGTATATTATATAAATACCCCTTAAGTGAATCTAGGGTATGCAGGTATTGCAATACATCAGGGAGTTTGATGCCCCTGCCCTGCAGAGTTGTAAACCACTGCCTTGTGGTACAGGTTCTTGACATAACCAAAGGCTAAGGGAGCAAACCCTAAACAGAAAACCAAGTCACTGTGGCAGCATTAAGGGCGGTTGATGTATGGAACTCCCAACATCTCCCGACCAGCCACTGCAGGGACAAATAGTTTTGCGCCTGTCTGGACATGTTCTTGCCAGTGTGAAACCTCTATTTGCTCCCCAAGAGAGTGCCGCTGGTAACTTGCAAAAGCCAGCAGCACTTCAACACTTTTGCAGGCAGCTTTCCTGAAATGTAAAGCAGTCTTTGTCGCATCGCGACCAACAGCATGATGATGATGATGATGATGATGATGAATCTAGGGGTTGTCTTCAAACTTTAACTGAACATCAAAATGATGCACCAGACGCGGTGGCTGAGTCTGTACAGCACAGGCTTCCAGTGCGGAAGGTTGGAAGTTCGAAAACCCGACCGAGTCAATAAATTACAAAATTGATACTTGTTGCTACCTAGCATGGTGCTCGGCATTACTAGGATAGGGCGAGGACTGGTTAGCCTCAGGATCAGGATAGTGTGGGATATCAGTGGGATATCAGGTCATTGTGCCAGAGTTTTGTTTGTGGAGTTTGGATCTGCAAGGGTTGTGATTTGTAGGAGCTGTGGTCTGCAAGGGTGTGATTTGAAGCAGCTGTGCATTGCAGTGGTGTGATCAGCTGCTCTATAGGAGGTGTGTTCTGTAGGCGGTGCTAAGTAGGAGGTGTGCTCTGTAGGAGGTGTTCTGGATGGGATGTGTTCTGTAGGAGGTGTTCTGTAGGAGGTGTCCTCTGTAGGAGGTGTGATCCGTAGGAGGTGTTCTGTAGGAGGTATTATGTAGGAGGTTTTGTGTAGGAGGTGTGCTCTGTAGGAGGTGTTCTGTAGGAGGTGTCCTCTGTAGGAGGTGTGATCCATAGGAGGTGTTCTGTAGGAGGTATTATGTAGGAGGTTTTGTGTAGGAGGTGTGCTCTGTAGGAGGTGTTCTATAGGAGGTGTGCTCTGTAGAATGTGCTCTACAGGAGGTGTGTTCTGTAAGACGTGTTCTCTAGGACGTGTGCTCTGTAGGAGGTGTTCGGTACGAGTTCTACTCTGTAGGAGGTGTGATCTGTAGGAGGTGTTCTGTACGAGGTGTTGTGTAGAAGGTCTTCTGTAGCAGGTTTGCTCTGTAGGAGGTGTGATCTCTAGGATGTATTCTCTAGGAAGGGTTCCATAGGAGATCTGTAGGTGGTCTTCTATAGGAACTGTCTTCTATAGGAACTGTGCTCTGTAGGAGGTGTGCTCTGTAGGAGGTGTGCTCTGTAGGAGGTGTGCTCTGTAGGAGGTGTTCTGTAGGAGGTGTTCTGTATGAGGTGTGCTCTGTAGATGTTCAATAGGAGGTGTACTCTGTTAGGAGGTGTGCTCTGTAAGAGGTGTTCGGTACGAGGTGTGCTCTGTAGGAGGTGTTCTACAGGATGTGTTCTGTAGGAGGTGTGATGTAGATGTTCTATAGGAAGTGTGCTCTTTTTAGGAGGTGTGATCTGTAGCTGTAATAGGTGTTCAGTAGGAGGTGTGCTCTGTAGTAGGTTTGCTCTGTAAGAGGTGTTCTGTAGGAGCTGTGCTCTGTGGGAGGTTTTCTGTAGGCTGTGTTCTGTAGGAGGTGTGATCTGTAAATGTTCTATAGGAGGTGTACTCTGTTAGGAAGTGTGCTCTGTAGGAGGTGTTCTGCAGGATGTGTTCTGCGTGTTCTGTACGAAGTGTTCTGTACGAGGTGTGCTCTGTAGATGTTCTAGAGGAGGTATACTCTGTTAGGATGTGTGCTCTGTAAGAGGTGTTCTCTAGGAGGTGTGTTCTGTAGGATGTGTTCTGTCAGAGGTGTTCAGTAGGAGGTGTGATCTGTAGGAGGTGTGCTCTGTACTAGGTGTTCTGTAGGTGCTGTTCTGTAGGTGGTGTTTTGTAGGAGGTGCGCTCTCTAGGAGGTGTGCCCTGTACTAGGTGTTTTGTAGGAGATGTGCCCTGTAGGAGGTGTTCTGTCGGAGGTGTTCAGTAGGAGGTGTGATATGTAGGAGGTGTGCTCTGTAGATGTTCTAGAGGAGGTATACTCTGTTAGGAGGTGTGCTCTGTAAGAGGAGTTCTGTAGGAGGTGTGCTCTGTAGGAGGTGTTCTGTAGGTGGTGTTCTGTAGGAGGTGTGATTTGTAGGAGGTCTGCTCTGTACTAGGTGTCCTGTAGGTGGTGTTCTGTAGGAGGTGTGATTTGTAGGAGGTGCGCTTTCTAGGAGGTGTGCCCTAGGTGTTTTGTAGGAGGTGTGATCTACAGGCTGGTGCCTGGCGAGTCACTGCACACTGGTTGTGGCAAATTGCCGTGGGTGTGAAGCACTCCGGTGATTTAGCCATCTGTGAAACTGTCAGGTGGGGTTGAGTGTGAAGTGGTGTGGCTTTGCTCATTGGCACACACTGGCCCCTGCTAATTGAGTTGGCTTGCTGTGGTCCCGCCGGGACCCAGCGACCTCCCCCACCCCACACACACCTACATCTACCATCCCTGACCTCCCCCCTCCCCACCCAACCAATCACCACCGCCATCACTGCTACCACCAGCAGCAGTTGGTCCCCCATCTGTCTTAAGCCGGGGACTTTTAGAGTGACGGCTTAAGTGAGAGAGCAATGAGCGGACGTACACTTCAACCAGCGCGCTGCTTAAATATAAAAATAACCCGCTAAAAATAAAGTACTAAAGCAACAACAATCCTTATCTACTCGAAGGCCTATAAAACATCGCGACCTAAAGATAGTCAGACGAGAATAGAGAAGAAGGAGAAAAACACCTCTCGAGATAAGCTACTGACGCCAGTGGAATCCCACTATGCCTTGTCATCTTATTTATATACCCCGCACACCATGAGGACATGCACAATGGCAGATAGACAGTGGGAGGTTCAGAAAGGAATTCCTAATCACACAAGATTGGTCGGTTGGGTGTTGGAGGCATACATCCTGGCAACATCTAAGGTCATATTAAGGATGGATACCGACTTGTGATAGTACCCATTCATGGTGATTTTATAGTGCTGCCCCATTGGGAAATCAGGCCACCAGCACCATAAGCCGATATCCCACTCAGACACATTATCATGACACTGAGCTAACAAGTCCTTGCCCTATCCCATTAATGCTGAGCTCCAAGCTTGGGAATGACAATTATCAAGTTTGTAAGTCATTGGTTTGAATCGACCGGGAATTGAACTGCCGATCTCCGGCATCGGAGGCCTGCGCTCTACCGATTCGGCCCCCCGCCCCTGGTCAAACACACATGATATATATGTGTATATATATGTATATATAAAACAAAGTGCATTCAAATTTGACGCATGTTAATGTCGATGAAAGGGGCCTCTCTATTTGAGAGTTTACGAGTGTAGTTTGTAGTAAGAAGACTCCTGTGGTTGACTCCAAGGCCATGTCTCTACGGCTGTCAATAATGCACTGAGACTGTGGGAAAAGGGGGAGGGGCTGGGGAGTGGTGACTGCTCAGACGTGAGTGGTGAGTGGCGAGTGGGTGGGAGCTCCCGGCTAGTTGCAGACACCGCTTCGCAAAAATCACTGTCTATAATTTTTTTTTTTTAAATCCATAAAACAAAACAAAAATCCATACTCCAAATTATATTTTGATCTAGTCTGTTGCATTCACATATTCAATGGCTGATTTAAGTAAGGTAGGGGAAAATTCCAAGAATAAAACATACCCATGTTATATGGATTCAATACTTGGTTTATGTGGAAGTGACGCTATTAGTATTACATTGTGTTTGGTGTGACATGGCGGCGAAGTGTTAGTCGCACAGGGTACAGGGGTGGGGCGGATCACGTCACTAATGAGTTGATTACTGCGCCCCTTTGATCAGTGTCTCTGCTCGTTGATTGGCTGGATAAGCGCCACACCTGCGCGCCCCTGGTGTCGGTCAGCAGAACTAGTAGCAGGACTAGAGGCAGGGGTGGGAGTCCACGCTACTGTAAAGGAAGGCCCAGATGAATGAGTGTGAGTGGTAGAGATGGGGTGTTCAGTGGTTAGAGGGAGTGGACGATGTTGGTATGAGGAGGATATGGCCGTAGTTAAGTTCAGATGGAATGTGGGCAGAAGTGTGGTTAGGTGTAGGTGGACGGTGGGTTTGAAGAGATAATAGGCATGGTTAGGTGGCGATGGAATGAGGGTAAAGAAAGTTGTAGGTGTGGTTAGGTGGGGATGGAATGAGAAGTTAACGAGGTTATAAGCGTGGTTAAGTGGGGATGGAATGAGGGTAAATAATGTAATAGGCTTGGTTAAGTGGGGATAGAATGAGGGTTAAGGAGGTTATAGGTGTGGTTAGGTGGGGATGGAATGAGAGGCTAAGGAGGTAATAGGCATGGTTAAGTGGAGATGGAATGAGGGGAAGGAATGTTATACGCATGGTCAGGTGGGAATGGAATGAAGGGGTTAAGGAGGTTATAGGTGTGGTTAGGTGGGGATGGAATGAGAGGTTAAGGAGGTTATTGGCGTGGTTAGGTGGGGATGGAATGAGGGGAAAGAATGTTATAGATGTGGTTAGGTGGGGATGGAATGAGAGGTTAAGGAGGTTATAGGCGTGGTTAGGTGGGGATGGAATGAGAGGTTAAGGAGGTTATAGGCGTGGTTAAGTGGGGATAGAATGAAGGTAAAGAATGTTATAGGCGTGGCTAGGTGGGGATGGAATGAAGGGCTAAGGAGGTTATAGGTCTCATTAGGGGGGATGGAATGAGGGGCTAAGGAGGGCATAGGCGTGATTAGGTGGTGATGGAATGTTACAGGTGGGGATGGAATGATGGCTTCAGGATATAATAAGTGTGGTTAAGTGGGGATGGAATGAGAGGTTAAGGAGGTTATAGGCGTGGTTAGGTGGGGATGGAATGAGGGTTAAGGAGGTTATAGGTGTGGTTAGCTGGGGATGGAATGAGGGGCTAAGGAGGTCATAGTCGTGGTTAGGGGGGATGGAATGAAGGGTTAAGGAGGTTATAGGCATGGTTAGGTGGAGATGGAATGATGACTTTGGGATATTATAGGGGTGGTTAGGTGGGGATGGAATGATGGTAAAGAATGCTATAGGGGTGGTTAGATGGTGATGGAATGAGAGGTTAAGGAGGTTTTAGGTCTCATTAGGTGGGGATGGACCGATTGCTTCACTATCTAATAGGCCTGGTTAGGTGGTGGTAGAATTAGGGTTAATGAGGTTATAGGCGTGGTTAGGTGGGGATGGAATGAGGGTTAAGGCCCTGTCACGCCTTACCGGACTGGAGAACCAGACACTGTCCGGTATTGTACAGCGATGTCTGGTACATGTCTGCTACCCATCCGGCGGTGTCCGGTGGTGTCCAGCGGTGTCCGGTACAAGTTTTGAACATGCACAAAACTTCTACCGGACACCGCCGGACTGACGTGTCCGGTTGGTGTCCGGTATGTCCGGTACCCATCCGGTACCCATCCATACATGTCCGGTACCCATCTGTTGGTGTCCGGTTTGTCCAGTTTGTCCGGTACATGTCCGGTACCCATCCATTACATGTCCGGTTCTCGTCCGGTACTCGTCTGGTACATGTACGGTACATATACAGTAATTGTCTGGTCGCTCGGCGCCAATTGACCCAATTCCGCTCCATTTCGATACATTTCGATACATTTTGTCACCGGAAAGCACCGGACTAGACAATTCTTTGTCCGGTGGTCTCCGGTGCTCAGTCCGGTGAGGTGTGACAATGGCTTTAAGGACGTTATAGGCATGGTTAGATGGGGATGTGATGAGGGTTAAGGAGGTTATAGGCATGGGTAGGTGGGGATGGAGGCTAAGGAGCTTGTAGGTGTCGTTGGGTGGAAATTGAATGAGTGCTAAAGTGGGTTTAGTGTGGTTAGGTGGGGATGGAATGAGTGTTAAGGAGGCAATAGGCGTGGTAATGTAGGGATACAATGAGTCGCTAAGCAGGTTATACTAGGCATGGTTGGGTGGGATGGAATGAGTGTTAAGGAGGCAATGGGCGTGGTAATGTAGGGATACAATGAGTCGCTAAGCAGCTTATACTAGGCATGGTTGGGTGGGATGGAATGAGTGTTAAGGAGGCAATAGGCGTGGTAATGTCGGGATACAATGAGTCGCTAAGCAGCTTATACTAGGCATGGTTGGGTGGGATGGAATGAGTGTTAAGGAGGCAATGGGCGTGGCAATAGGCGTGGTAATGTGGGGATAGAATAAGGGCGAAAGAGGTTGTAGGTGTGGTTAAGTGGGGATGGAATGGGGTTAAGGAGGTTGCGGGTGTGGTTAGGTAGGGATGGAATGTGGGGTTAAGGAGGTTGCAGGTGTGGTTAGGTAGGGAAGGAATGTGGGGTTAAGGAGGTTATAGGCATGGTTAGGTGGGGATGGAATGAGGGTTAAGGAAGTTGTAGGCTTGGTTAGGTGGGGATAGAATGAGGGTTAAGGAAGTTGTAGGCGTGGTTAGGTGGGGATGGAATGAATGTTAAGGAGGTTATAGGTGTGGTTAGGTGGGGATGGAGTTAGATAAGGATTAGCTATCTAGTTGCTTAGAGGTGGAATGTGCGGTATTAGTGCCTGATCCTAGGTATGGATGTCTGTGTATGTTTGGGGTCATTCAAACCTTGACAGTTGTGAGCTTAGTCGGGGTTATCCCGTCTATGAGATTGAATGGGCGCCATTTTGGCATGGGGCATTATCGACTTCTTAAGAAATCATTGGTTCGTGTTTTGGGGGTAGAGAAATTTGGGGTTAGTTTGAACGTGTGTTGTGAAATTGTTATTGTGATTTTAATTTAGACATGGTTAGCTAGCGACTGTAGGGAGGTTCAGTAATGGGCATACATGTCATTACATGAGCGTATATGAACATATATGTTCCATTATGAGCATACATATGTTAGTATATGAGCATATATGAACATATATATTCCATAATGAGCATACATATATGTCATCATATGACCATATACAAGCATATCTGTTCTAGTATAATGAGGATATATGTCATTACACGAGCATGTATGAGCATATATGTTCTGTAATGGTCATTCATGTCATTACATGATCATACATGAGGATATATCTTCTATAATCAGCATATTGTAAAATATTTCGACTTTCTACACATAATTACATTATAAAATAGATTCCATATAAAGTACCAATTTGTTTTATTTAACAGATAGAAGAATGTGTAACTCATTGCTGAACCCAAAGTGATAGGGTGGGAGACAGTTATGTTTGGTATTTAATGCTTAATGTGTATTGGATCCAGATTGAATTTGTATGTAGTGCATCGGATATGATAGAGGTGTCTGGTCAAGTTTCCATGACCTGGTGATAGCTGGGATGTGGGAATGAGGGGTGCACCTGAGCTGCACCCATCTCTATTGTCCTGGAATCTCAAGATGGCTGCCATAAAGAGTAAAATAACAATATGCCATGGATCAATGACATCATGCACCTTCAATAATACCCTGTACCTTCAATAACATCATGTATCTTCAATGACATGCCTGTAGGAGTTTTGGAGAGATTATAAGCCTGGGAGAGCTGTCAGTCACCACTGGGCCTTTACTTTTGTGTCCATCCTCTATTATGTGCTCTACCCACTGTAACCACTTCACTATAATAGCCAGGCAACTATGGGACTCAGCTACACCAAACCATTTCCTATACTACACCCTGTGGTACTTTATGGTATTTTATATATATTTAACTTGCATTTCATTATAGCTCACTTCGATTTTTGACTGTTTTTGACTGTTTTTGACTGTTTTTGACTGTTTTTGACTGTTTGCGATTGTTTGCGACTGACTGTGACTGACTTACGAGGTGGATGAGGTTTTTTTTGAGGAGGACATAGAAGAAATCTGGGATGAGGACAATATAGTGTGGGAATTTGGAGGAGAAGGACTAGTGGAGGTAGAGGAAAATGAAGTAGAGGCTATTCATTGATAATTGGAAGATAATTTGGAATGGGAAAGGGACAATTCAGTAGATGGGAAACTAGAGAGCATTAGCTGGAGTTTGAGTTCGAAGATCGGGTGGAGGAGCAAAAAGAGTTATGGAGACATGGGTACAGGGGGATTTTGACACACTTAAAGTCAAACAATAGCCCGAACAACATTCTCCAAAATGTATAGAGTGTTAACATCAAGGAAGATATTAATACAAACAAGGAAGCGTATTCTTCAGTGTTATGTGTGGTCTACTCTAATGTATGGGGCAGAGACATGGACAATCTCTAAGAAAATGTACAAACGTTTAGCAGCATTTGAGATGTGGACTTATCGAAGGATGATGAAAATATCATGGACAAAGAAGATCACCAACAAAGAAGTTCTCAGAAAAATTAAAAATAAGAAAAGCTTGTTTGCCACTATACAGACAAAGAAACTTATTTATTTTGGCCACATCATTCGTCAGAGTTCAATATACCGTACATTGTTGGAAGGGAAGGTGAATGGCAGCAGAGGGAGAGGGAGACCAAGAACATCATGGTTTACAAATATTTCACAGTGGACAGGCTTGAATTATTCACAGTCTATCAGAACAGCACAACATCGGGACAAGTGGAGAACCATTGCATCCAACCCTCGACTAGAGGACGGAACTATTGATTGATTGATTGAAAGTATTGGAAATGGAGGCACAACAACAGAGGGAAAAGGTAGAGGGGGTAGAAAAGTTATTCATGAGAAGGAGGAAGTGATTAGGATAGCAAGAAGGGAGGAATTAGAAAAAAAGGGAGAGAAATGAGGAGCAATAGATTAGGGGGTAGATGTCAAAATTTTGGGCTAAAAATAGTTATAAGGGAGTACGTAATTATTTTGTTAGGGACAAGACAGGGTCCTCCCAGTGCAGTGTGACTTGACTGTGACTGTGAGAATCACTGCTGGTAAATGAGGGCATATTCAGTTAGGCCTGGGTAGATAGAAAGAGTAGAAATGGAGGCAAAATGACAGGATCATGTCTATCAGACATGGTTTGCTGAAAGGAAAGCAAGGGGTGAGATTCCAGCTGATGCTAACCCAGAGGATCTTGCAGGTGTATATTTGGGGGATTTGTTTGAAGGATTTAAGCTAGCTACAGGAGCAAAAATGGCTGGGGTAGAGGAAAAACCATTCAGGTTCAAGATAAGTGAATTTTCTACACTGGTGGGGGTCACAGATGGATCTGTAAAAGGGGCCCTGAGAAAATGGCTAGATGGGATAGATGCAGCTACAGCACATGGAGGAGACAGGTTTGATGACTCAGTGACAGTGGCATTTGCTTTGACACATGCACATGGCTCTTTAAGAGATATCTTGAGATCACTCCAGCGGAGACAGCATGATAGATCATGGGAGGTTGTTAGAAAAGAAGTTATGGGAACACTGTTGACAGCAGATGAGGAGGAATTCTTGCAGGATGCAGTGAAGCGAATGACTCAGACTAAGCATGAGACTGAGGTGCCATACTGTCATAGATTCTGGGATGCAGTAGCTGAGGCGTGGGAACCTATGGATTTGCAAAGGCCTGGCACTACCAACAGATTAATTAAAACCTTCATTAATTCTCTCAGATGTGCTGATGTTAGATGTGCTATTCGCAGACAGAAGCCCACTACTATAGAAGAGGTGGTAGTTCTAGTGAAGACTGAGGGGATGTCAAAAGAAGCAGAGACGGCCCTGGGAGAGGATGATGAGGGGGAACAACCAATGGATGTGTCAGCAGTGACACATTGTAAAATATTCCGCTAAATCGGCTGAGGGGGGAAATGGAAATGCTCTATTATTATTATGTGTGGCCGGCCAAGAGTGTGTGTATATGTCTGTTGTGTATATATATATGGCTTGGCCCATGCTTGCGGGCAGGTAATTATAGCATTAGGGATGATTGGCAGGTCTGGGTGATTGCACTCAGGGCCTGGCTGTCTGCTGAGGTAGGGGTCAATGCACACAGGGGTCAGGGTTGGTGGTGGCCACAGGTCAACCAGCTCTGGAGGTGGGCAGACCACTGGAGGTCACGGTAATCAGGAATGCTGAGTCCCTATTGGAGGAGCTGGGAATGCTGCTTCCCTATTGGTTGAGAGAATGGCATGATCCTATGCTATCCATGTACTATATATAATAAACCAGAGGGGCTTGGGCTCTCTCTTCTTGCACTCTTACTTGGCTTCACTTTCTCTCTTTCTCTCTGTCTGTATTGTTTTTCACTTTAGCCTACATACATAGCCACAGACTCGAACACCAACCCTACAACATGGTCGAAGTTAGTGGGGACAGGTGCAGAAATCGGGAGTATAAGGGAGATGATTAGACAGGAGATAGGTGAAGTAACTCAGGCATATACAACTATACAGGGGGAGCTTAAAAGCATAAGAAAATGCATTGATAAACCTGTCATGTATTCTACCACTGCACCTTGTGCACCTGTGGGCTACAGCAGGAGTTCACCACACATGCATTATCCCCCATCTAATGGTTGGCCCTCAGCCAACATCCATGCTCTTGACACACAGGAATACAGTCCAGAGCAAGGTAGGGGGACCTACCAGGGGAGAGAGCAAGCTAGGGGGAACTACCAAGAGAGAGAGCCAGGGATAGGGAACTACCAGGGGAGAGAGCACGGCAAAGGGAACCACCAGGGGAGAGAGCACGGCAAAGGGAACCACCAGGGTAGATTTCAGGGCAGGCGATGGCCTAATTTTCACCAGCAGAGTCAAGAACAAGGAGGGAGGTTCTCTAGTGGAGGGGCCCCCACCTGGATCCTCAGGATGCTACTACTATGAGGGTAGCCATTGTGCATTTGAGTGTCCTAAAAAGGAGGAGGTTATGAAGGCTCTCAAACATTTGATGCAGATGGGAGCATCAAGAGTTAATGCGATGCATCAGAACCAGAGAAACTAATTGACACGACCGATCACCGGCCTTGCATAAAGCTCAACCTTGGTTGGGTGGGTTTTGCAACTTTGGTTGATACGGGAGCGAGTAGGTCAATTATTACACGTAAATGTTGGGATCATCTAGTGGGAGCTAAGGTGGTGACTTCACAGTTAGAGCAGGGACAGAGATTGAGATCACTTTCAGGCCATGTTATACAAACAACCTTGGGGGTTGTTCAGGTACCTGTGTATGACAGGGTAGCAGATTTCTATGTTGTAGAAAAATTGCATGGTCATGAGGTCCTGCTAGGTAGTGATGCTTTGGAAGCATGTGGAACGGAAGTTCACTATGAATCAAGAGAAGTGTTGTTAAGTGGGCATATACTCCCTTGGGCAGATGTGGGGCATACTGACCAGAGACTAGAAGGAATGGTCTCAGAAATGGACTATTGGAAGGGGTGCTTTCCTGCTCTATTTCCAGATAAAGGTGCTCCATTGGGGACAGTAAAGGGGATAGAAATGCACATTGACACAGGTAATACACCTCCAATACGTCAGAGAGCATATGATATACCACTAGCAAAGCGTCATATTGTTGAGGAAGAAATAACTCAAATGCTTGGTGATGATATCATTGAACCTAGTTGCCATCAGGAGAGTCAAGTATTCCTAGCTTAACCGAATCCGTTTCTACTCCCTTTCCCAAACACTCCTTTGCGACCATTGTGTGAGTCTTTCCTCGTCGAGTTGAGCACCAAGTGTTTGTGACAGTTTTACCGTGACAGGTCACCATCAACAGATACACAGAATTGGGCACATGCGCAGGAAATCCACACATGCTCAGAAGCGACAGCGGAGAGCTGAAACTGGCGGAGGTCTGAAACCGTGACACGGTTTAATTTTCGCCGGTGCGGGGCGGCGCGTCTGACGGCTGTAACGTGAGATCGCCGCTCAGTTGTGTCTGGCCACCCACCTAGCTCCAGATGTGTCCTAGATTCGCCAGCGATACAACTAACTGCTAGTGACGTCATGGGAGATCATTAATGACGTCACGCGAGAACCGTAATGACGTATTGACGGAGTGTGTGTGTGCGTGAGTGAGTGTGGTGGGGAGAGGGAGTGAGAGAGGAGAGGGTGAAGGAGGTACGGCGGGGTGTGGGTGGGGCTGTGGGTGTGGGTGGTGGTGGTGGTGGTGGTGGGGGGGGGGGTTACTATCCATACTGTGGAGCCTTCCATCATGTTGAAACACCGACTATTCATATGGGTGCAATATGAGAGACCCTCCTCCCAGGCCCCGCCTCCTCCTCTCCTCCTCCCCCGCCCCGCTTCCTCTTCCTCCACCTCCTCCCCCGCCTCATCCTCCACCGCCTCCTCCTCCCTCACCTCCTCCTCCCCTGCCTCCTCCTCTTCCTCCTCCCCCCTCCTCCCCCCTCCTCCCCCCCTCCTCCCCCCTCATCGCCCCTCATCCCCACTTCCTCTTCCCCCCTCCTCCTCCACCTCCCCCGCCCCCTCCTCCTCCCATCTCCTCCTCCTCCCCCGCCTCCTCCTCCTCCTCCCCCGCCTCCTCTACCACCTCCACCGCCTCCTCCCCTCAATACAGCTAGCTAGCCCATAAGGCCACATCTGTCAGGGCGTTGGTAACGATATGAAGCCCTGTGTTCTATGGGGAAAATATGCATATTCATTAAAGCCCCTGTCAGACATCACCGGATTGAGCAATGGACAGAATTGTCTAGTCCGGGCATCATAAGTATCAACATGTATTAAAATGTGTCAAAATATTGTGATATTGGGTCAAAGGCCACTGGACGAACGGACATGAAACGGACATAAAACGGACATGAAACGGACATGAAACGGGCATGAAACGGACATGAACGGATAGCCAATGGACGAAACAAACTCAAAACAGACAAGACCCGTAGACGTCAGTCCGGCAGCATCCATTCCAAGTTTTGTGCATGTTCAAAACTTGTACGGACACAAAATGGACTTTGTTCGGTTTCTGTCCATTTCCCCCAATCTGGTGATGTCTGACTGGGGCTTTAGGAATCATCTCAGATTCGCGAGGAAACTGCTTATGGCCAGATGCTTTCTTCTGGTTCACTGCTTAAGGTTGCATAGTCCGATCGTTTTGAGTTTCTCTCATTTTTATGAGATAAATATATTTAATTGATGGCAATAATCTAGCTTGCTTTACTTCCAAATAACTTTTATGTTTAAATGGCTAACTTTTGAGATATATAAAATGAAAATATATTAAATAAATGTTGGCAAGTTTGCCAAAACTCTGACATCATAGGCTTATGGAGTAACAGTTTCTATCAAATTGACTCAGTATGCCCTTCTATACAGCAACACATGCTTACTATTAAGTGCACCATTAACTAAGTTAGATATGTAGAATCAAATCTAGGTGAATGTTATGGTTTTGAAAAGTTGATGCTTCATCGGACTATGCAGCTTTAAGTGTTTATGTGTAAGAGGTTAGGCGCTTTGAATATACAGTCAAACCTCTCTAAATCGACCCACCTTGGGACCGACTTTAAGTGGTCGATTTAGGGAGGTGGTCGGTTTAGGGAGTTGAAACTGCTTATATTGGAGTTTTCTTTATATGGTTACAATGGTATTTGGGACCCAAATAAAGCGATCGATATAGGGGAGTGGTCGATCTGTGGAGGTGGTAGGTTAGGGAGGTTTTACTGTACACTCATAATGTAGTTTCCTTTTCTTTTTATTTAATTAAAGTTGCATGGTCCGATGGCTCTGAGTTTCTGTCATTTTCTGAGATAAATATGTTAGGTTGATTGTTATAATGTACCTTACTTCAGTTTGAAGTAACTTTTAGTTTAAATGGCTAGGTTTTGAGATATTTGAAGTGAAAACGTGCATAATTAAATCTGGTAAGCATGCCAACATTCTGATACAATAAGATTCTTCAGAAACATATTTTATTTACATTTCTCAGCGTTCCCTTCTATGTAACAACAAGTGCTTAATAAATGTACCAATATCTAAATTAGATATGTAGAATCAAATCTATACAATTCGTTTGGTTTTAAAGATTTCATGTTTTCATCGGACTATGTAGCTTTAAATAATTTTGGACATTAGTTGATTAAATCAAAAGAATTCAAACATACACATTGGTCTCCTACATTCCACTGCTCCTTGCCATTTTCCTATAAGTCCTCCTTACACATTGCTATCGAACATGCATTGAAAAGCAACGTTCACAGTAGTTACGATCAATTAGACTCGATAGTATATAATTGCATTAATGTGTCGAGTGAGAGTTAGGATCTGCTGTATATCACAGTCGGAATTGATTAAATTGTGAAATAGGCGCGCAGGTCAAGAGACCTGACTCCAGTGATTAATAATAACCCAGTCACATTACTTTTGTGAACACTTTGCAACCGCAATAAAGGAGTGGGCGCAAAAAGGTTACAAATGGTGTAAAATGGTCGAAAAATAGTCGCAAGTGGTCGCAAAGTGATCGCAAAGTGGGCACCGCCCTAGTTGTGACTATTTTGGTCATTGATGTCATTGCGACCACAATTTTCGCCCAGAGGTCGGCGACCATTGCTTCGGTCGCAAGGAGGTCACAAGGAGGTGGGTTATTTGATCCAAAGTGGTCGCAGGCGGTCGCGAGCCATAGTGGGACTGGAGCTTTAAGCTATGCTCTTATCAAGAAACCCGAATATATATATATATATATACATATATATGTGGATATATATTACTTGATTTATATAACTAGAGCGGAGCAACAATTCCTTGGACGCTGGATCTTTTTTGTCTCTCTCCCGCCACCATCTGTCTTCATGGATAGACCTACTTTAGCATGTGACAGAGATTGCCTCCCCCACTCCCATTGTTATCTATGGGTTTGGTTTGGGTATGGAGAGTTCCACTCCTTAGCACCAGTGCTCGTAGCTAAATAAATCAATGCAGATAGTGGCTCATAGCAGGGGGTTGTTTTCACCCATAGAATCAAGGCAGCACCTCATCAATCTCCGACAAGTCGGCCATCACCAACATCCTAGCACCTGTCCACTGGGAGAGAATGACCGCGGTAGCAACGCTTATGGTGTGAGCGATTGCGGAGATATTGGTGTCCTGCCAACATGTGCTGTCATGTCAGCAAAGAATGCTGACTGGTGATCGTACACATTGTTCTACCGTTAAGCGGCTGTTACACCTCGCCGCATTGAGCAACGGACAGAATTTTCTAGTACGGTGGTGTTCGGGTGTGATAAGTATCAAAATGTATTAAAATGTGTCAAAATGTTGCTATATCGGGTCAACGGCCGCTGGATGAACGGACATGAAACGGACATAAAACGGACATGACACGGACATGAATGGATAGCCAATGGATGGTAAGCAGATTAAACAGACTCAAACCGGACAAGAAATGTAGATGTCAATTGGCCGGCATCCATTCCAAGTTTTGTGCATGTTCAAAACTTGTATGGACACAAACCGGACATCAACAGACGTTGTCCGGTTTCTTTCCATTTCCCCCAATCCGGTGATGTGCGACAGGGCCTTTACGGTCACAGTACTGCCCAACTTAGATCGTGATATCTCCCACTCAGTCATATTATCCTGTCTCAGGGTGAACCAGTCCTTACACCATATATGCTATTACCGGTTAAAGGCCCTGTCACATTACGGCGTATGGTGGGAGCGTATTGAAAACCTACGTCAAAAATGGGAAAAAAATGCGCGGGATGACGTATCGTGACCTTTGGTGACCTCTCGGGTGTTTTTGAGCGTATGCGTAACCTATGAGGAGTGTAGAAGGAGCGTATGAGAGCATACTGTGACATTTTTTGACGGTTTTGATTGGCATGTGGAGCGTATGAGGAGCCTATGAGGAGCCTATGAGGAGCCTATGAGGAGCGTATGCAAAGCGTATGTGAGAACAATGTTATCTCTCCTCGGTCTGCCACCTGGTGGCTCCTGGGTATATAGTGCGTCACCTTTATATACCGAGACCATAGGTCGGGCATACGCCACCATTCGCTACTCATACGCTTTGCATAAACTACGAATACGCTCCCATACGCAACTCGTAGGTTCTGCGTATGCTTCATACGCCAGAGATACGCCCGTGATGCAAGTTGAGCATACGAGTAGCATACGCCGGCATACCACTAGTGTAAGCCGGCGTACCCCTAGCGTACAAGGAGCGTATGCCGGCGTATGAGTAGCGTATGAGTAGCGTATGAACCATACGCTCCCGTAGGTCGAGATTCTTTTAGCATGCACAAAGAAATTTGGATGGACGGATGTGAGAAAGCGTATGGCCGCATACGACGGCGTATGCTGGAATACACCGGCACATGATGGCGTATGCGTAGCATATGTGTAGCATACGGGTAGCCTATTGTGACATATGGCGGCGTATGCTGACGTATATGACATAACGCGCCTATGCCACCATACGCTCCCGCAAAAAAAACTAATGTGACAGCCTCTTAAGACCGATCGAGGCAGGAACAAGTGGATAATTGCTTTACTTTAAGGCTTCAATTTTTGTTTTAGGTGTTTCTTGGGGTTTTAAATCCTGGCAACATATATCAATCAGTATGGGTACCGACTTGTGACGGTGTGCACTCATGGTGACTTTATAGTGCTGCCCCACTGCAAGATCAGACCACTGACACAATTGCCTGATTTCCCACACAGTCACATTATCCTGATTCTGAGCTAACCAGTCCTTGCCCTATCCTAGTAATGCTAAGCACCTGGCAAGGTAGCGACAAGCATCAATGTTGTATGTTGTTGGTTTGAATTGGCTGGAAATCAAACTCCTGACACCCAACCTTCCGCACGGGCAGCCTGTGCTCTACCAATTTGGTCGCCACATCGAGTCTTAAGGCTTTGACTCGGCTTGTGATTGAATGCAGAATGGTCAACACCGGAAATGGAGACGGCATGGATTCCAGGAGGCGACGTGGTAGAGTGGAGTTGCTATGTGGAATGACCATGTAAAATGAGTTTTTGTAATGTATGGATACAATGGTTGTGCACAATTTATTATGGCCATGTACAATATACAATGGCTATATCCAGTGATATATGCAATTGTTATAGGGAGCTGGCAGTTATAATGGATATGTACACTAATATATGTGATGGGTACAGACAGTGTTAGGAAATGGTTATAGGCAACTGAGAGATATCATTGCTATATATATTTTTTTTAAATAGATTTTGTATTGAGGCTCTCTGCATACTGTCTATAGCATATAAGCCCGGGTACCCAGGCTTATTTTCAATGCTGGCCAGTTGTAGTGTTGCTGTTATCTTACCACACAGTAGCTGCTGATACATTATTTGATTTCCTGCATTTCAGTAGCAGATAGATAATTGGTTGGTATGGTTAGTAGCTTATGTTAGTTTTTTTTAATTTTCTTGGCATATATGTATTTTATTTTGTTCTACTCGTATTACTAGACTAGCCTACTCCTATTTACATATCATAAGCTTGTACATAGCTGTGTGGTGTGTTATCTGGCTACTCTTGTGCATTGATGGGTGTCGCGCTGGTGGGCCATGACATATCACATGCCCCTTTGCAGTGCAGCTTATTGTTATATACACTAATGTAATGTACGATGACTTCAGACAATGGTTATAATCAACTGACAGATATTATGGCTATATACAATTGGTACATACACACTACTGTACTGTACGAAGGCTTCAGGCAATGGTTATATGAAACTGACAGATATTATGGCTATATACAATTGGTACATACACACTACTGTACTGTACGATGACTTCAGACAATGGTTATAATCAACTGAGAGATATTATGGCTATATACAATTGGTACATACACACTACTGTACTGTACGATGAATTCAGACAATGGTTATAATCAACTGAGAGATATTATGGCTATATACAATTGGTACATACACACTACTGTAATGTACGCCGGCTTCAGGCAATGGTTATATGAAACTGAGAGATATTATGGCTATATACAATTGGTACATACACACTACTGTAATGTACGATAGCTTAGGGCAATGGTTATATGCAACTGGCAGGCTGTGATGGCTATATGCTATCATTATATACAGTAATGTAATGTACGATGGGTTTAGTTAATCGTTACAGGCAACTGACAAATCTTATCCCTCCTGCTCCCCAGCACTCTCAAAGTCATCGACTGCTGGAGTATGGACTAGTCATCTGCTGCTCCAGCCTCGTCAACCTCAGCTCCGATCATGGCGCCACCACCCGCTTCAAACCGTACGCGCCACTCACGGTATCACCGACAAAGAAATATATAGGGGTGTTATACATGTATGATTTGTTGGGTTTTGTTTTTACTTTGTGATATGGAATGCGGAAGGATTAGGTTGTGGGTGGAGGTTTATGACACCATATCAGTGATTTGGTTGGGTGTGGAGATTTCCCTTCTGAACAGCCTTACAACGCTTGGCAAAAACAACAATGCCCAGTAATATACTGGCATCGGCCCCTGTCCCCTCCGCCCCCCAACCACCGACACCCCAACCCCTTAGACCAGCCCTCTACCCACCCAACCAGCTCTCGCTGCTTCTCGCGATGACTGATGCCTCTGCTGAGCAACTCGCACCTATATACAAAGGTTATTATTAGATTTCACGGAGCAGATTAATTGAATCATCTACCTCTTTGGAGCTGCTCACCCGGCCTCATTACCTATTGACGACTGCTGTAATTAAGTATTGACTGCGCAATTATGCCGATCTCCTCTGGTTCTGGCCGAGCGCAGAGATGGCTGTGCCAGAACCGAGCCGAGGCCCAGCCGTGCCGAGGCCTGCCGAATCTGCCCGAGTCTGGCCGAGTCGACAACTACAGAGCGGCCTGGGTTCTCTGCACGGGCCATGGAGTTATTGTTTATCCATTGTGCAATGTGGCATGGTTCGCAGGCCTAATCTGATAAGGGCCTGCTGAGGACAGTTTCCGATTCATTTACAATTTATGCATCATGGTCGCGGAATGGCTGATGAATAGCTATAACTAGCCACGGGGAACTGTGAATCTGATCTCGTGTGTTTGGTTATTTCATTGACAATTAAAAAAAAAAAAAAAAGTATTTTTGTTGTGTGTGTGTGTGTGTGGGGGGGGGGGGGAATTAGGTCAATATATACGACATATATTATCTACTATATAAATATAAGCAAGAAGGTATTTAATGGTATGTCTTACTGCTATACTGCTGCACAAGAGAAGTCCTATACCCGTATTATTTTCATGAAAGTATCTTGGATTGCTAATTAGTCACACAGTGTACATGTATATTTTATTAGGGATTTTTCCCCAGCCATGGTTTGCGGATGAGAATTTAATGGGAGTTGTTAATCCCTTCCAGAAAGGTTCAGAGTAGCGGCCTTTGTTTAATCCCTTGCCATAATTTACCTTCTTGGGCCTAAATAACTACCAATTATGTATTCCCTACTATATTTCCTGTGGATGTTGGTTTCTCTTTAATTGCAGTTAACATGTACTTGACCTCCCTCTACAGAGAAGCGAAAGGGTTTGCTAGACTTAATATTATCTTAACATTTACTTACTTTGATCTCAAAATGGGGTCAGTAAATATCGGCTTAATTGATTCTTTTGTCTGTTGTTCTAGTTAGTTTCAGACTAAAAGTGATTTGTCTTACTTTCTTTTACTAGCACAAAGTTTACATACGAGGACACAAGATTAATGAAGTAGCTTAATTATTTAGCTGAGCTGCTCTGGCCATATATATATATATATATATATATATATATATATATATATCAGGCAATGGTTATATGCAACTGACAGATTTTATGGCTATATACAATTGGTACATATACACTACTGTAATGTATATATATATATATAAACTGGATCTAAACAATGTCATACAATGGTTATATGCAACTAACAGATATTATGGCTATATACAATTCGTACATATACACTACTGTAATGTATATATATATATATATAAACTGGATCTAAACAATGGCATACACCAGGTTGTGGTTCGCAATTTAACAATACAGATCTAACTGAAGATGGTAGTGTCCTTGTTGATATTGCCATAATTGATTATAGAGCATATACATATATGTACATATGTATATATGTATATATATATATATACATGTATATGTATATATATGTATATATATGTATATAGATATCTGTATATATATATAGATATATGCATATATATATGTATTTATATACTGGACGAGTAATTCAAGGCAAATTAACACTGAACAGCTAAGTCGCAGTCCACCGACATAATTTAGGCGCGTGTGCGCGTATAAGTAAGCCTGTGCGTGTGCACGTGTGCACGCCATGTGCCGCGCTGTGGAATAGCCCGCTGAGTGACGCGCCTTACAGCCGGGCATTCATTACACATCTACATTATATCTCCCGGCGTGATGCGCCCGGATCCAGAGCTGCACAGGCCGCCGACATACTTTGAATATAAATCACCGCTATCAATTTACAGCGGCGAGGCTTTCCTGAGCCAGGCTTACACTTCATGCACTACTATGTCTTAAATCACGATGCGCCACGCCGGCCGGCCGGACAGGCAGCGCCGTGTGACGGCGACTTGTCCCATGACGTGCAGCATGAAGTGGATGTATAATACATATCCTGCGAATAGATCACGTCTATAATGAATTTCACATATTTCATGGATATATCATGACTATCATGGCTACGTTATGTATATGGTGTATATCAATTATCACGCGTATAATATAACTAGACGGGATGGCCGAGTGAGATAGAGCATCCGTCTCCCATGTTGATAGATCATGGGATCGTGGGTTCGAATCCTGGTCAAGTCAAACCAATGACTCACAAAATTGATACTTGTCGCTTCCTAGCCAGGCGCTTGCCATTATTAGGATAGGGAAATGAGCAGTGGAATGAGGAAGACCAATCGTCCATGATTGAAATTTCCCTTGCTTAACCAACTAATGTACAACAACACGGTATATATGCTATTATACATTATATGGATAATGTACATCACATAGGCCTACATCATATATATTTAATGTGCATCCTATATATCATGCATTCGTTATCTTCCTGAGATGAGAAATAGTGATTATCTCCAGTATTATGATTATTGCTGGTATTGTGACTGGCCCACTTCATGGTCCGTTATTTGATGCTGTCGTTGAAAATAGTCCGAGACGAGATAATTGTTATAATAAATACTTATATCGACTACCTCCTATGCATGCGTTGCCTTGCTAACTTATATATAAATATATGTATATATATATACATATATAAATCAATAAATATATATATAAATGAATATAATTTATATAATCATATATATGTAGTGGAGTTTGAAACGAGCAGAATAACCGTTGGCTCACAGCGTCGAGGAGGCGGGAAGGAGAGAATGCCAGCTCCGCAGCAAATATCATGGAGGTTATGATGCGTACAGAGAAACATTAAGTGGCTGCCGTTATTTATATTCATATATTTATATCCACATAAAACTGATATAGTACATATATAATATGTCTCATATATATCATACATGGAACGATCATTATGCTGAGTTTTAACCGAACGGACAAACAGATAAAACGACGCCGGACTTGTGACAGTCGAGAGTGGCTCATGAGGATTGCTCTTCTGCTAGTTTATAATGCTCAGACGGAGAGGTCCCAGCTGCTGGTGTGCATTCCTTAATGTAATGATACTGTGATGCTAATATGATGCTAATGTGATGCTAATCTGATGTTAATCTTATTCCAATATAATGCTAATCTGATGGTAATCTAATGCTAATCTGATGCTGATCTGATGCTGATCTGATGCTAATATGATGCTAATCTGGTGCTGATATGATGCTAATCTGATGCTGATATGATGCTGATATGATGCTAATCTGATGCTGATATGATGCTGATATGATGCTAATCTGATGATGATCTGATGCTAATCTGATGCTAATCTGATGACGATGTGATGCTAATCTGATGCTGATCTGATGCTGATCTGATGCTGATCTGATGCTGATCTGATGATGATCTGATGCTGATCTGATGCTAAGTTATCGATATCAATGTTAGAGTCGAAAGGGCTATAGGGCAGCATATAGAAGTTGGCCTGGTCAGTCAGCCAACCTCTCTCCGGTTACCAGCGTGCGTAGTTGCCAATTTTGATCCGCTAGGGGGCGGAGGAAGCGAGTCCAGGTGTGATGGAGGGCGTGATTTGCTGGTCTATGATTATGTGCAAATATAGTGTGATGATTTGTAGGCAGGACGACGACAACATTAAAGCCGTCTCACTTCTCACTCTGGCGGCAGCGCAGATCTTATCGGGGCAGCAGCTGGCAATAACAGCTGTGATTATGCAGTATGCCACGAATGAATGTAAGACCAAATAACATGAGGCACCACTAAAGAAGATTGAGTCGGAAATCGTGAGACATCTGTCTAAATATACGAAAAGGGATCAATTGCCATCTGCTATAATATTATGTATACACCGAGAGTCGGTTGAATGAGTGTCGTGATAATGTGACTACGGGGGATATCAGGTCATGCTGCTTGGCGATTCGACACCGTATTAAGGCAGCACCATAAAACCGCCAACAATTAAGACGACACTTGACAGTGCATGTTTGTGGCGGGAAGTACAATGCCGTCTTCATCGGAAGTTAAAAAGGATTGGTTGTTGGAGTTTTACATCCTAGCAACATATAATGCCATATCAGGATGTGTACCACCTTGTGACAGTGCACACTTTATAGTGCTGCCGTATTCAGAAATCAGGTCACTGGCACCATGACCCAATATCCCACTCAGTCACACTGTCCTAACACTGAGCTACCCAGACCTTGCCCTATCCTATTAATATCGAGAGTCAGGCTAGGAAGCTCCAAGTATAAATCTTATCAGTCATTGGTTTGACTTGACGAGCACCCGAATTCCCGACCTACCGCACGCGAGGCCCGCGCTGTACAGAATCGGCCACCGCGGCCGGTTGTTAAGAAGGGTGCACAATGGAGGGATCAAAATCTTCAGGACTACTACGATATTTTGCATTACCGGATATGGCAGGTGACTTGGTAGAGCATTTTGCTCCCATCCGGGAGGTCGGGGGATCAAACTTCAGTCGAGTTAAACAAAAAAAACTTCCAAAATGGATAGTTGTCGCTACCTAGGATGTGATTAGGACTTTCCACTCCCAACAACGGATCAACCCAGCCCTATCGCAATATGTTCCAATACCGCCCCTCCCACCCTCCCACCTACTCTCTCACTCCTTCCCACCCTCCCACCCTCCCACCTACTCTCTCAGTCCTTCCTACCCAGCGTCCCTCCCACCCTCCAGGGCCCGTATGCATGAAGTATTATTTATCGCCCCCGGTGGTAAGGACCGAGTTTGGGGTAGCTATCGCCGGGGATAAGAAATGGGTCATGGGGTATGCATGGAGCAAAATTGGCGAGGAGGTAGCTACCCTTGTGTTTATTTATAGATTTTGGAAATCCCTCTGCGTTTGTAGCCATATATTAGGCTCAAATCTATTAAATGCTATCATATTTAACAGAATTACATACGCAAGAAGTGAAATTTGATCAATTTAACCCTAAATTCGAACCGTTATTAAGTCTACCGCCGCATTGGCGGCGATATTAATAGTGTCGAATCGACAAATGTAAAGTAAACAAATCGCCACCGCTGTCGAATCGGCGGCTATATATTAGGCCCAAATCTATTCAATGCGACCATATTTAACAGAATTACATACGCAATAAGTGATATTTCATGAAATTAACCCTAAATTCGAAGCAATATTAATGCTGCCGCCGCAACGGCGGCGATATTAATATTTTCGAATCGACGCATGCAAGCAACCGCTGCCGCCGCCAGTATGGAAAGCGACATCGATGCGGCGGCGGTGATTTGTTTACTTTACATTCGTCGATTCGACAATATGAATAACACCACCAATGCGGCGGCGGCATTAATAGCGGTTCGAATCTACGGTTAATTTGATTAAATTTAACTTATTGCGTATGTAATTCTGTTAAATATGGTCGCATTGAAAAGATTTGGGCTTAAAACATTGCCGCTGGCGTTATGCCAGTCAGGATACCGACGTCGCGGCGGCGATTTGTTTACTTTACATTCGTCGATTCGACACTATTAATATCGCCGCCAATGCGGCGGTAGCCTTAATAACGGTTCAAATTTAGGGTTAAATTGATCAAATTTCACTTATTGGGTAGGTAATTCTGTTAAATATGATCGCATTCAATAGATTTGGCCTGAGTCGGTCCCTACCACCACCCTTATACCTGCTACGGAATGGGGGTAGCTTACGCGACTTTTACCCCCCGGGGTTTGCCTACCCCGGTCACATGCATAGCGACTTTTCACTGCTACCCCAGATATCGCTGCTACCCCCAGGGGTAGGGCGCTACCACCGCCCCATGCATATGGGCCCAGGCCAGCTTCATCCCACATTCTCTCTCATTCCCTATCACCCAGTCTCACTCCCACCTTCTCTCACTCACTCCTTCCCACACATTTCCTCTCCCATCCTCTCGTATCCTCTCTCATCCTCTCCCATCCTCTCTTATTCCCTCCCACCCAGCCTCCCCTCCCACACTCCCTCCTACTTTTCCCCAACCATTCCCTCTCCCATCCGCTCTGTCATACCCTCTCCACAACTCTGATTCCCTCCCATCCTCTCTCTCTTATTCCCTCCCACCCATTCCCTCTCCCATCCTCTCTCTCATTCCCTCCCACCCAGCCCCCTCCGACTGTCTCACACACTTTTTCCCAACGATGACCTCTCCCATCCTCTCTGTCATTCCGCCTCCCCCACCCATTCCCTCTCCCATTTTCTCTCTAATTCCACCTCCCCCACCCATTCCCTCTCCCATCCTCTCTCTCATTCCCCCTCACCCACCCATTCCCTCTCCCACCCTCTCTGTCAGTCACTCCCACCCACCCTCTCTCCATCTCTTCAATACAGCTAAACAATCCACCCCCGTCCTACCTCCCCCGACTCAGGCATCACCCCAATCCTTCCCCTTCTTCAAACTCACAGCAGCAGCGGGGCGGGGGTGGGGGAGTGAGGGGGGGCTTCTTGGTTGCCGGCCAATCGGCGAGGCTTTTGAGAAGTGTTAAGGCAGATTGGTGCAAATTGGCCAAATCACCGGCTCGGTGCATATTGGGGTTGATTGGGTGGGTGGCTTCATGAAGGTATTTACGGGGAGTGCGGACACTCTCTGCCCAGCTGCTGACACTCACTGCAGCCTCCTTGATTCCGCTTACCATCATCACCCTGATGGGCGTAAGCAGGTGGTGGGCGGGTAGAGGAGCTGGATGTCACTCGGAGGATCACTCACCGCGCTTAAAATGGCATATTATGATGGTTTTTGAGTTTCTACCCCCATTTTTGTGTTTATGGATATACTTTAAAGATATTAGGTTGCTCATTATGAGCGACTTTAGTTTAGTTTTGGTAAGTTTCTATTTAAAGGGTTTATAACTTTGCGGATGTTTCAAGAGAAAAACATGAAAATTAAGATTGACGAGCATATCACCATACTGGACATGATTGGTTTTCAAAGGTTAGAATCTATTAAATTTAAAGTGACTTGGTATTCCTGCTAGGGTGTAATAACTATCTAATACGTGGACCATTGTCTAAACATATATATATGCTGTATAATAATTATACGAGTATAATAACACAGAATACTATGCTATCCTAGCACCCACACACCAGTGATCGGGTGCTGGAACCTCACCTACTCATCTACTGCTCATGCCTCAGCTCCGATGGCGGCGCTACCGCTCGCCTGCTCGCTGTCCTACTCACTTGCCACTGATAATTTTGTCTTTTTAGGCAAGGGGTGTTTTGTTCCCCTAGCCAGATAAAATACACTCTAACCCACTATCATGTCTTTCTTGTTCATTTATGTAGGTAACTATTATAAATATATATATATGTGTGTGTGA
The DNA here is from genome assembly GCA_030323885.1 of Branchipolynoe longqiensis. NCBI lineage: Eukaryota > Metazoa > Annelida > Polychaeta > Phyllodocida > Polynoidae > Branchipolynoe > Branchipolynoe longqiensis. The sequence continues at coordinate 42,109,985 of CM059188.1, forward strand.
TTAAACCTACATGTTTGCTATTCGAAAATCTGATGTTATTTTCACAGATTCTGCAGCATTAAAGTTGTGCTGTGTCTCTTTGTACATAATATATACTGTGTAATGGGTAATACATAATAAATAATATATAATGTAATATTTGCAATATGTAATACATAACACGTAATAGGTAATACCTAACACATAAGACATAACACACAACACATAAATCCATGGTGTTAAAGTGTACATTTTCACTTTAGCACAACATCAGATCAGTGTATTTTTTATATTTTTGTGGGATAGATTAAATATATCTAGTATTGCGAACATACTTGCCACACAGATGCAAGCAACAATGATTATTTGACTTGCTACCAATAAAAGAAAGCGTGAATTATCCCCGTCTTAACATAGATACCAAATAATTTGTGCCCAGTTTTAGAGAATGACCCATATCCATGTATAAATAACAACAGTCGCGTGGTACTGTGATTTGTAGTATGTAGCCATTCAAAGGGGCTCATACATTCTTCCACTGAGATTAAAGGCCCGGTCACATACACATTAGTGGATGTAGTTGAACGTAGTGGACGCTAACGTAGTTGAACATAGTTGAACGTAGTTGAATGTACTAGAGAAGTATTGATGTCAGTATGTTCAACTACATTCAACTACATTCATCTACGTTCAACTACGTTCACCTACGTTCAACTGCGTTCAACTACGTTCAACTACAATCAACTGCGTTCAACTACGTTCAACTGCATTCAACTACGTTCAACTATGTTCAACTATGTTCAACTATGTTCAACTATGTTCAACTATGTTCAACTTCGTTCAACTACGTTCATCTAGGTTAACTATGTTAGTCTCCACTATGTTCAACTACATTCAACTATGTTCAACTATGTTCAACTATGTTCAACTATGTTCAACTATGTTCAACTATGTTCAACTATGTTCATCTATGCTCAACTACGTTCAACTACATTCAACTATGTTCAACTATGTTTAACTATGTTAGCCACCTACTATGCTCAACTACATTCAACTATATTCAACTACGTTCAACTACTTTTAACTATGTTAGCCTCCACTACGTTCAACTACATCCACTAACGTGGATGTGACAGGGCCTTTACAAAGGCAATTTGCAGAGGTTAGTAATATAGCATGGTGGATGTGCAGTAACAGCACCAGCACCAGTATATAGTAGTCATATTTGGATATGGATGGTGAGTGAGATGCAGACAATATTCTTATACACCTCATAATGCAAACAAATGCATTGCTCTGTCTAATATTAACTGTTTCTAGAACATAAACCCCCCAACAAACAAATATTCTAATCTGAATTATGTCTGGGTTAAAAAAAATGCGGGGCACAACACTCTGGTCGAATCTGCGATGTAAGTACAGAAGGACTAGGGGGGAAGATAGGGGTGAGCGGGTGGACATCATATAGTATATATACATCACATGACTTGCAAAGCACCGGAAGTGATGTCATACTATTTTCTACAATCACCATAGTCAGTCCTTTATGACATCCCCAAGGACATGGCATGAAGCAATTCCCATAACGCTGTCTTGCCAAGTAAGTGCCCATTGCCAAGTCCATCGTGTTTAAGTGCGTATACCTCAATCACTGACAGGGTAGCAATCGCGCTGGTCCGTGTAGAATAAGCGGAAAACATATAATATCACAAGCAAAATAGCATATTAGTCAAATTCAGTAATGTAGTACTTCGGCGAGTAGGATTTAAAGAGCCGATAACATGGCCAAAGCAACCTTACTTCTTGTTCACAATTGATATGATCAAAATATGACCAGTCGTAATCTATATTTTTTTAATGAAGATTTATACTTCCTATCATGGATAAGTCTGAATTGTCTTTTTTCACCATTGGACACTTGGTTTATAGAAAGCCAGAGCCTACAGTTTTACGGACCGAAGAAATGTCTAACCTCCCACACCATATAGACATGGTATGAGAGCAACTGGCCTTTGATGACCCTGTGAGTTATAAAGTGATGGACATCCAAATTGGCAGAGGTGATGATATGGGAATTTGAACCACCGACCTTCAGATTAGGAGACTGACCTAAGAAAAGTCAGATACTCTAACCACTCCACGACAGAGAACACCAGAATTTGTATAGCTTGAAACGCTACGAGTTATTTAGCGTCCAATCGTGGTCTGAGGGTATAGGTGATTAAGTTGTGGTTATTGAGTGATGTTACTACTACAACTGATATTTCATTTATAATATGTATCATACCTTTAGTATCACACTTGATTTGCATGCAGTTACTATTACAACTGATAGTAGTTTCATTTATGTATCAAGGACTTGGACTGTACGGCCGGAAGACCAGTGCTCTGGCGCTGATAAGGGATATTATTCGATGAATAAAATACATCTTAGTAAAGATAAATGACGTATACACATATCCCTTCATGATATGACCTTAGATATTGCTAGGACGTGAGCGAAAAAGAAACTATCTATACATATATGCGCATATATCGACATGTCTATAAGCATATACATACCTAATCTATATATTTATGTATATATACGTATGTATACTTACATAGCTATATATAGATCTGGATAGAGTACACATATATAGTTGAGTATATATATATATATATGTGTATATATATATATATATATATATATATATATATTTCCAGCAATATGTTAGTGTCATGGGCCCCATATACAAGTGGACTTTTGCTGGTTCCCGAGTCAGACAACCAGAAAAGCTATCTACTTATAGTATCGCCGGTGACCAGTGAACCATGCGCTGGTACTGGGTCGGTGTACAGAGTGCACACATCTCCACATGCAGTCGTCCTGCTTTCCCGTCAACAATCCATGGACTCAGGTACACAACCTCCCGCACCCACCCGACCCCACCACACCCCTACAATCTTATTGCTATAGTCCGTTTTACGACACATTTTTAAAATAATGTACTTATCTCAAAATACGCACAAACAAATTGTGTCATATTTCGATAATTTGTGGCGCGTATAGGCTTTAATGGTTGGTTGTTGGAGTTGTACGTCCTGGCAACATCCAAGGTCATATGAGGACAGCATAGGGTGTGATCATCCTAATCTGAAACAAAGGTATTTAATCAGATCTTTTCCTTTGATACTTTATGCATATTTTCTTGGTCTATATAATATATATCATTTATATGTTGCCCTTTTTATTTTTAATATATAATATAGTTATTCCTTTGATATTTATATATATGTTCTTCGTTTATATAATATGTGACCCCCAATAGCCGATGTTTACTTTTTGTGCTGGGGGGTATATGTTTTCCCTTTTGATGTTTGATATATATATAGTTTGCATCTATTGATATTTATTTCCTCTTTTGGGTCAGCTTTGAGTTTCTGGTATTTGGAACTGTATTTAAATAAGCCGTCGCGCCTACTTTACTAAATCGTGCGCAACACACAACAATATGTCAATCCTTTAGTAAACCGAGACCTTCAAGCGAAAACTAGTGGAGCATACGAGGAGTTATCTGTACCGAACGAGCCCATATTGATCCCAAGCACTTCTTGTTATATAATAATAATTAAACGCAGTAACCAGCGAAGCCGCCAGGGGCTACGCGCCTGCGCACAACACGTACTGATTAACATCTACTTCCGGTGTGTGTGTATATGCCTTGATAACATCGGTGTCTGTACTGTACTGCACATTTCTATAACTATAGTCGTGGGAGATTGAGCTTATTGTATAGTACTCGCGACTCTCAAGTTGCCTTCTACTCTGCCAAATTGTCGTCTGCCTCAAAGGTACCTCTCTTTTGAACATGTCCAAAGCTTAAATCGGAACTCACAGCCCACACATGTTCTTATCACGTTCTCATCGCGGAGAGGTATTGATGCCGTTCAACTATGTTCAACTATGTTCAACTAGGTTAGCCTCCACTACGTTCAGCTACCTGCACTAACCTGTATGTGACCGGGCCTTTAGGGGGATAAGGACGGGGGAGGGGAGTGGGACGATATAGGGAGTAGGGGAGTGGGGGGGGGGGGAGGGGCGGCGATAGAGTGAAGGGAGGGGGAGGGATGCACCGTCGCCAATAGACCAGTCCCACTCCAGTGAGCCCCACACCTCGGGCAATACAAGGGTCACGTGTAGACCCTGGCAGCGTGCGAAGAAATCTTGTACCAGACGATGTAACGCTATTGTTGTAAATAGGCCATTGCTTCATCATTTAGGTACGGCGACAATAAATGAATTGCGTCGGGGATCCCCGATGCCCTCTCTCTCTTAGTATGTTGTCTTCAGTGCGTAAAGTTGGCAGTGGTGAACAAACACTGTGTTGGATGTGGGTGTGGGTTGGCAGTGTCACTCCCAGGCCATGTCTGTCACTCACTCATTGACTGGATCAGACGTGGTGGCCGAATCGGTAGAACGCAGGCTTCCCATGCTGAATGTTGGGAATTTGCATACCGGCCGAGCCAAACCGATGACTTACAACATTTATACTTGTCGTTACCTAGCCTGGTGCTCGGCATTACTAGGATAGGGCAACGACTGGTTAGCTCAGTGTCAGGATGATGTGATTGAATGGTATATTGGGTGGTGTTGCAAGAAGCCTGTTCTTTCAATGGGACAGTACTATATACTTCGCCATGAATGCGCATTGTTGCAAATCAGTACCCATCCTGACGTGATCGTAGATGTTGCTAGCATGTAAAACAACAAACAAACAATGTGACTGAGCGGGATCTCAGGTCATGGTGCTGGCTGCCTGGTCACCCAGTGGCGCAGCACTATCAAGTCGTCATGAGTGCGCACTGTCACAAGTCGGTACCCGTCCTGATATGACCATGGAGGTTGCTAGGACGTAAAACCCCAAGAACCCAACATATAAACTGATTGAGTAACTTAATGACTCATGGACCTTACTTGCTGGGACGCGCAGACAAACATAAACCAACAAATACCACTACCTTTCGGATATCACACAGTATGAGCAAATTCTAATTCAGCACAATGATATGTGTACTCATATATATATATATATATATATTCATATGTTTATATATACATACTCATATATTTATATATACATATTCATATATAAAACAAACTGAAGTATATTTTACCGATGAACTTACTATAATTATTTAAAGAAAACATCGGTGATTTTGCAACTTTAACATTGTTAAGTGCATCCGCAAAGGTCACTGGCACTATGACTTAATTCATATTATATATATATATATTATATATATATATAACAATTTTGGTATACCTACTGAAGTGAAGACTGCACTAAGCCATGGCTATCAAATGCGGAGTCAGTAGTTATGAAGCTGGAAACTGCTTTTGTATCTTCCAGCGATGAGCTTTCGGTGGTACCTGTGTTTGCGTACAGGGGGCGCCACTTGTCTGGGGCAGGAGACGCGGGAGGCGTGTTGGCAGCGCAGTGGCAGCCTTTGTACACTGACTGGCAGGGTGCGATTTGCATCGGATCTGAATGAATTGAATGTCAAATTCCAGACACCATTTCTTATCCTCTTTGTTTGTCCTCCAAGACACACTCATTGGAAACTGGATCTTCAAGCCTTTGTCAAATGTCAATTGTATTATGTATGTGTCTTTTCTTGACAGACAGCAATCGCATTGTTGTTTGAAACCACCCTTGCTACTGTCATACATATGTTACACTGGTCCTTGTGTGATAACATTATTGGTATTGTTGGAGTTTAATGTCCAGGCAACATCCAAGGCCATATCAGGACGGGTACCGACTTGTAACAGTGTGCACTCATGGCGACTTTATAGTGTTGACCCACTGGAAAATCAGGCCACCGACACCATGACCTGATATCCCACTCAGTCACATTATCCTAACAGTGAGCTAACCAGTCCTTGCCTTATCCTATTAATCCCAAGCGCCAGGCTAGGAAGCGACAAGTATCAATTTTAAAGTCATTGGTTCGATTCGACCAGGAACCGAACTCGACCCGGAACCGATTCGACCAGGAACCAAACTCACACTGCTGATTAGGCTACTGCGCCCAATGTATGTGTGCTAACATATTCTTGGCTTAACTTGAAACCACCTACGGTAAACTGATCATGACAGGACTCAATTTTGTATTGGTGCATTTCTTTAGAAGATGTGTGGATGTATGTATATTTGTGTCTGTGAGGGTGCAGTGGGGGCAGACTGAACCGTCAGAATCGATTAAATCGAACTTGGCTTCAATTGGAAATGGGAGTGAAGAGACTTCGTTTTATGTTGGAGTTGTATCTGATTCGACGAGGCACTACTGGTCCACTGGACTTGTTTTTATTTAAATGTATTCCTTTGTAGTCACGTGGGGAGGGGTGGGTTGATGAAAATGGGAAATATTGCGCGTGGAGCAGGATTCGAACTCACACTTCTTAGTGTGCCTTACCACCACATCACATAGGCTCCCTGATCTTATCACTCTATCCACGCCTACCTGTCTATGTGGCTTCTTGCCTGAGACGCCAGTGCAGACCACCAGAATAGTTTCCTTTGTAGATCAGTCCTTTTAGACGAACATGGTGATGTAAATAGAGCGAGACAAAAGTGAAAAGAAATAGGAAACGGTCTGGCATATTGAAGCATCAGTATACAGTACAACACCGTTAAACCAAGCTCGGTTAAACCAAACGATCGGTTAATCCAAACTTTTTTCGGCGGCCCGAAAAAACGTTGTATATTACATTCATAATGCATCAAAGTTGTTGCCAAAGCCAAGTCAAAGTCGAATATCCTGATATTCGTGGTGTTTTCTGTGGCGGAGTGGTTAGAGTGTCTGACCTTTGTCTAGGTCGGACTCCTAATCTGAAGGTCGGTGGTTCAATTCCCCATACCCCACCTCTGCCAATTTGGATTTCCACCGCTGTGTATAACTTACAGCGTCATCAAAGGCCAGTTGCTCTCATACCATGTCTATGTGGTGTGGGAGGTTAAAAATCCCTTGGGTCGGTAAAAGTGTAGGCTCGAGCTTTCTATCATCAAACTGTCTAATGGTGAAAACAATATTCAGACTTATCCATGATAGGCAGCATAAATCTTCAAGAAAAAAAAAGAAAAAAAGTCAAAGCTCGGTTAAACCCATGATCGGTTAATCCAAACAAATTTCTAGGGTCCCTTCAAGTTTGGTTTAACGGGGTTATACTGTATATATTTGTAGGAATTACAGCAAAATGTTTGCACTGTGTGTTGGGTGTTTTACATCATATCAGCATCTCAGATCATAACGGGACGGATGCTGACTTGTGAAACTACACACATGGCGACTTTATAATGCTGGGAATGGGTGGGATTTAGAATACATGTACAGTAAAACCTCTCTATACCGACCCCTCCACAGATCGACCAGTCCGCTATATCGATAGTTTTATTTGGGTCCCAAAAATAGCATTGTAATGATATTCTAAATCTCTAAACCGACCACCTCCCTAAATGGACCACTTAAAGTCCGTCCCATGGTCGGTCGATTCAGAAAGGTTTTACTGTATATTTAAGTGACGCGGTTCCATGCTTTTGAGTTTGTGCCATATTTTGAGATAAATATCTTAGGTTGAATACTATGATCTATCATACTTTAGTTCGAAGTAAAATCGGTTTAATTATGGCTACGCTTTGAGATATATCTGAAGGGAAAACATGCTAAATTAATTGTGGTGTTCTCTGTGGCGGAGTGGTTAGAGTGTCTGACTTTTTTCTAGGTCGGACTCCTAATCTGAAGGTCAGTGGTTTGATTCCCTGTTCCGCCCAACTCTGCCAATTTGGATTTCTACTGCTGTGTATAACTTACAGCGTCATCAAAGGCCAGTTTCTCTCATACCATGTCTATGTAGTGTTGGAGGTTAAAAGTCGCTTGGGCCGGTAAAAGTGTAGGCTCGGGATTTCTATAGACAAACTGTCTAATGGTGAAAACAAGTCTATTCAGACTTATCCATAATAGGCAGTATAAATCTTCTGGACAAAAATTGTGACATGTACTTCAACATCCTGGACAGCAAATGATTCAGCAGTGCCAGGTTGTATTGAATGTACTTATTATTCCCTTCTAGGCAACATGGAATGCTTATTAAGTGCACTGGGGCCGAATGCAGGAGTCAGCGTTAGCGAGGAAAAATGGTGTTTGGCAGGAATTCCGGTTTAGCGGCAAAAAATGGTATGCACGAGTCAGTGTTAGGACTAACACCAAACGCTTAACCGGCGTTACGTTACCTAAAAAATATTAGGTTTAGCGAGTTTATTAGGCCCAAATCTATTCAATGCTGTCATATTTAACAGAATTACATACGCAATAAGTGAAATTTGATCAATTTAACCCTAAATCCGAAGCGTTGTTAAGGCTACCGCCGTATTGGCGGCGATATTAATATTTATATTTTCGAATCGACGAACGTAAAGTAAACAAATCGCTGCCGCCGCCGCATTGATGTCGCTTTCCATACTGGCGGCAGTGGCGGTTTGTTTACTTTACATTCGTCGATTCGAAAATATAACTATTAATATCGCCGCCAATGCGGCAGTAGCCTTAATAACGCTTCGAATTTAGGGTTAAATTGATAAAATTTCACTTATTGCATATGAAAATGTGTTAAATATGATCGCATTCAGTTGATTTGAGCCTAATATATGGCTACAAAAACAGAGGGATTTCCCAAATCTATAAATAAATTCACGTTTAGCTATAATGAAAGTGTTACGCGCTCCTGCATACGACTTGACACAGTTCCCGACGTCGGTGATAGCTAAACGGTAACAGGCTCTAACACCAAACCCCGCTAACACTGACTCCTGCATACGGGCCCTGGTATCTAAGTTGGGTACGTAGTATTAAATATAGTGAACATATTTTGATTAATAATTATGTAGACCTATACTTTAAGATAGTCATTTAGCTTAAAGTTAAAGATATTCTATGTAGCTTTATGATAGTCATTTGGCATATATATATATATATATATATATATATGCCTCCATCTGACAATTTACCTGTAAGATAGTCATTTGAGTCATACATATGCTTTCATCGGACGTTGCAGCTTTTTTCTGTTGGTGCTTTTAAAAAAGGTCTTAAGACACATTTGTTTAAATCTGCTTTTAACTCAGTGAAATTTACTTTCGTGTATATTTGTTTGGTTATGTAAAGCACCTGAGAATGGCTTGCTGGATCGGGCGCTATATAACTGCTTTATTATTATTATTATTATTAACATGGTCAGTTAGCTTACATGTATATAAATGCCTCCATCTGACAATGTAGCTTTATGATAGTCAATTGGCTTATATATATGCCTCCATCTGACAATTTACCTGTAAGATAGTCATGTCATTTATACATATGCTTTCATCGGTAAGCATATGTATAATATATATATTATACATATACCATTAACATGGTCATTTATTTACCTTAAGTGTACATATATGCTTCCATTAGACTATGTACCTTTAAGATACTCATGTACCTTATGCATGTGCTTTCATCGGACTGTGTATTTTTAAGGTAGTCATTTAACTTTATAATACCAAAAATACTTGCCACAAAATCCCTTCTGGCACATACTGATAGTGATAAGGCACAAACATTGATTCCACATCTACAAATCCGAATGCACCTCCACATTCTGCAGCATTTCCATTTACAATACACCCGACCATCATTTATTTGGTGGTGAACAGGAAGGTACCTGTCGTTGTGCAACTAATGTGGCTAAAAAATGAAAATCTATTCCCCAAATTGGAATGGGTGATGGATCTGCATGTTTTCTACCACACATGGTGAGCAGTAGGTGCTGCTAACCGAGCTGCTCCTCGTGTAAACAGGCTGCGGGATTCTAACACCGAGGCATGAACCACTAATATGCAGCTTGTTGGGGTGTCATTGATGAGGGATACTACTCGGGGTGTCATTGATTACATATAGTACTTGGGGTGTCATTGATTACAGATACTACTCGGGTGTCATTGATTACATATACTACTCGGGGTGTAATTGATTATGGATACTACTTGGGGTGTCATTGATTACGGATACTACTCAGGTGTCATTGATTACATATACTACTTGGGGTGTAATTGATTACGGATACTACTTGGGGTGTCATTGATTACGGATACTACTCGGGGTTTCATTGATTACGGATACTACTTGGGGTGTCATTAACCACAGATACTATTTAGGGTGGCATTGATTGCATATATTACTTGGGGTGTCATTGATTACAGATACTACTCGGGGTGTCATTGAATACAGATACTACTCAGGGTGTCATTGATTATGGATACTACTCAGGGTGTAGTTGATTACAGATAATACTCTTGGTGTCATTGATTACGGATACTACTTGGGTTGTCATTGATTACGGATAGTACTCGAGGTGTCGTTGATTAGGGATAATACTCAGGGTGTCATTGATTATGGATACTCCTTGGGGTGTCATTGATTACGGATACTACTCGGGGTGTAATTGATTATGGATACTACTTGGGGTGTCATTGATTACAGATACTATTCGGGGTCTCATTGATTACAGATAATACATGGGGTGTCATTGATTACAGATACTACCTGGGATGTCATTGATTATGGATACTACTCAGGGTGTAATTGATTATGGATACTACTTGGGTTGTCATTGATTACAGAAACTACTCGGGGTGTCATTGAATACAGATACTACTTGGGGTGTCATTGATTATGGATACTACTCGGGGTGTCTTTGATTACGGATACTACTTGGGGTGTCATTGAGTACATATACTAATTGGGGTGTCATTGATTACAGATACTACTCGGGGAGTCATTGATTACATATACTACTCAGGGTCTCATTGATTACATATACTATTTGGGGTGTCATTGTTTACATATACTACTTGGGGTGTCATTGATTACATACACTATTCGGTTGTCATTGATTAGATATACTACTCTGGGTCTCATTGATTACATATACTAATTGGGTGTCATTGATTACATATACTACTCTGGGTCTCATTGATTACAGATACTACTCGGGTGTCATTGATTACAGATACTACTCGGGTATCAATGATTACAAATACTACTCGGGGTCTCATTGATTACATATACTACTTGGCGTCTCATTGATTAAAAATACTACTCGGGTGTCATTGATTATGGATACTACTCGGGGAGTCTAGCTTCTGTCTTTCTACACAAATTTAAATATGATATATATATTTATTATATGTATTCGATATATGTATATGAATATTTGCTTGTTAATTGTTGCTTTACGTCCAAGCCACATCTAACATCATATCAGGATGGGTACCGACTTGTGACAGGACGCACTCATGCCGACTTTATAGTGCTGCGCCACTGGGCTACCAGACCGCCAGCACCGTGACCTGATATCCTACTCAGTCACAGTATCCTGACACTGAGCCAACCAGGCCTTGCCCTATCCTAATAATGCTGAGCGCCTGGCTAGGAAGCGACCAGTGTCAATTTTTAAGTCATTGGTTTGACTCGACCAGGGTTCGAACCCACGATACCACGGTCTACCAACACGGGAGACGGACACTCTAACTCATTCGGCCATCCCGCCTGATGTGCATATGAATATATTCAGTATATTCTATTGTTTTTATTTCATATATATAAAAATATAACATGTACATTGTCTATATTTTATCGAAATATATTGAATATATTTATATATACATATTGAACATATATATTCTATATGTAATGCTTAACAAATTATATGAGTATAAAGATATGTAGGGGAATAATAATTATTATTGTTATACTCCATAAGACCAACATTGTACTTCGGTATCCTCACCTCCACCGGATGTAGACCAGTGTCAGTCGCACCGGAGGAAGCTATGTTTTTAGTTAATATAAATCTATTAAATATATAGTTTTATATATTGAATATGTATTTTTATGCATTCAATATATTAAAATTATATATATTTGAGTCAATATAAACTTATTTAATACATCTTATATATTTATATATTATATTCAATAAACATACATATAAATTTAATAGTTTTGTGTCATTTCATTGTCAGTTGACCAACGTCTAACCATTTCAAAATGTATACTATATACACTATGTACATTACATGCACTATATATGCTATATAGTATTATAGTCTATATATTAGAGATAGTAGATATACTATATATAACACTTTTAATCTGAGTTATGGTGCCGGTTAGCTGGATTTACTTTCCACTCGCATGTGGCGCTTTAGTGGCAGGATTTGGAACTAAGCTTGTGTTAAATAACCTACCGCTTGTTTGAACAGGTTAAGATGGTCATTGAGGAACTGCCATGTTTATATTCCTCTAATTGAAAACAACGCAAAGGAAAGCTTGTTTTATTTAAAGCTGCATAGTCCGATGAAATATCAAATTTTCAAAACCAAACCAATTATCTAGATCTGATTTGAGATGTGGACTTATTGAAGGATGATGAAGATATCATGGACAAAGAAGATCACCAACAAAGAAGTTCTCAGAAAAATTAAAAATAAGAAAAGCTTGTTTGCCACTATACAGACAAAGAAACTTATTTATTTTGGCCACATCATTCATCAGAGTTCAATATACCGTACATTGTTGGAAGGGAAGGTGAATGGCAGCAGAGGGAGAGGGAGACCAAGAACATCATGGTTTACAAATATTTCACAGTGGACAGGCTTGAATTATTCACAGTCTATCAGAACAGCACATCATCGGGACAAGTGGAGAACCATTGCATCCAACCCTCGACTAGAGGATGGAACTATTGATTGATTGATGATTTGACATATCTAACTTAGATACTGATGCACTTATTAAGCATTTATTTCTGCATAGAAGGCAATACTGAGTCAATTTAACAGAACCTGGTACTGGAGAAGTCTATGGTGTCAGAGTTTTGGCAAGCTTGACAAAACTAATTTTCCATGTTTGCACTCAAAATATCTCAAAAGTGTACCATTTACAATAAAAGTAACTTTGAACTAATGTAAAGTAGATACTAGTGATCGATCTAATATATTTATCTCAGAAAAAATACAGAAATTCAAAACCATCGGACTATGCAACTTTAACTATGCCTCAAGAGGACATTGATTCCTATCATCGGCTATTGAACGTCAAACCCTCTAATTGCATTATATATATACACATATGTAATATATGTATATGTACTTATACATGCATATACGCACATATGCATCTGCATATATATACATATGCATATATAAAAATATATATAGAAATATATATAGAAATATCTATATAGAAATATATACAGAAATATATATATTTATATATTGGCATCCCGGCATCACATCAGCGATGTTAGCGACATTTTTCGGATGGGTGTATGTTCTATGGCAGTTCACTGCCAACTCACACATGCATGTCAATCAACCTACGAGCGAGACAGTCCTAATGACATACCAGGTCTCCAGGTGGCGCCAACAGTATTTCGACTGCATATATATATATATATATATAGGTAGGCACAAAAAGCAACACAATAGTTTGAGTACCTTCGTTATTTATATTCACTTAGATTAAGTCAGGAAGGAAGATCCCTAGAAATGTATAGGTTTTAAGGTCTACAATATGTGCTTCAAAAGGAAAGCTTGTTTTATTTAATGACGACTCTAGGGCACATAGATTTTTATCATCAGCTATTGGACGTCAAACATATGGTCATTCTGACATATTTCTTTGGAGGAAACCCACTTCCGCCACATAGGCTACTCTTTCCAATAAACAGAAAGGGGTCTTTTCTATGCACTTTAACACAGACAGGACAACACATACCACAGCCTTTGATGAACCAGTCGTGGACCATTGGTTGGTGGTATCAGTAGTGTGGCAGTGAGTTAAAAGGGCGAGACAGGCAACTGCCAGTAAAATCGTTATATACCGTGAAACCTCTCTAACCAACCGCCTCCACAGATTGTCCACTCCCCTATATCAATCGCTTTATTTGGGTCCCAAATGATCGCCCGTACAATATCATTGTAATGATAAAAAAATACTCCCTAAATTGACCACCTCCTTAAAGGGACCATTTAAAGTCAGTCCTATGGTTTGTCAATTTAGAGAGGTTTTACTCTATATACCAGTTGAAAGCAAGACGGGAATATATAGTATTTTGTTAGTTATACTCAGAACATGCACTATACATCATATATATCTATATATATATATATACAGTATATGTCCCAATAGAATCACACTACCCAATAGAACTAAACCCCCCATTTCAAGATTGAAAGCACACACAAATTAACGATTACATTCAAACTGAATGCACATAAAATGAGACAATCCCACTTTATTTCAGAGGAACAACAAAAACTAATAAAAATTTCTGAGCATATTCAGAATGAATGCACATAAAATAAGACAATCCCCACTTTATTTCAGAGGCACAACAAAAACAAATCCATAACATTCTTTAACTTTGAATAGACGAGCATCCATCTGTCTGCACTTGCCCAGTGCGCATCTATTGGAACATATAAGGTATATATTTGGGACGCAAATAGCCCCATTGTGTGAAGTCAGGAAGGACGATCTATAGAAATGTCTACGTTTTAAGGTATACAGGAAGCGCTTCAAATTCAAATTCACCAACATATGATCTTGATGTTCCACCCCCCTGTTGAGTTCTAAATCTTCCCTCACTTCATTATTGTATGTCTATAATTAGTTTCTTTGTTGGGTTACGTCCTAGCAACATCTAAGGTCATATCAGGACGAGTACCGAGTTGTGACAGTGCGCACTCATGGTGACTTTATAGTGCCGCCCCACTGGAAGACCAGGCCGCCAGCAGCATGACCTGATATCCCACTCAGTCACATTATCCCGACACTGAGCGAACCAGTCCTTGTCCTATCCTAAAAATGCCGAGCCCCTGGCTAGGAAGCGACAAGTATAAATTTTAAGTCATTGGTTTGACTTGACCAGGGTTTGAACAGACAACCACACGATCTACCAACATGGGAGACGGGCGCTCTAACTCATTCAGCCATCCTGTCAGGTCTCTCTATAATCTGATAATTAGTGGATTGTAATTGAAGACACGTCTATGTTTTCAACAAAGATGTTGTTCGAGCTGAATAACATTTCATAATAACCTTAGCTGTTGCCAGGACGTAAAACTCCAGCAAACACAGTTCGAATTCAAATTCCTTGTCTACCTAACCAGACATAGGAATGCAGGTTAAAATCTAACACGAGAATCGAAAGATATTTTACATTTTGAGCAGATGAATAAAATAATTCTAAAAGCAAAGAATTCCGCGGTTCATTAGTTTACTATGGGCGCCAATATTTATGCTAATTCCCTTTAGGAGATGCAGTTGGAACTGGTTCCAGTGTTCCCATTGGTTAGAAGTGATCAGCGCTAGATCAGGGAGAGAAGTGACAGTTCTATTATCTTTTGTTTGTTGGAGTTTAATATCCTTGCAACATCTAATGCCCTATAAGGATGGGTAGCGACTTGCGACAGTGTGCACTCATGGCGACTTTCATAGTGCTGCCCCACTGGGAGACCAAGCTGCTAGCACCATGACCTGATATCCCACACAGTCACATTATCCTGATACTGAGCTAACCAGTCCTTGTCCTATCCTATTAATGTTGGGTGCTAGGATAGGTACCGACTAATATCAATTTTATAAGTCATTGGTTTGACTGGACTGTGAACCGAACCCCCAATCCCCCGCACAGGAACCCTGCGCTCTACCGATTCGGCCAGCCCCTCCGGTACAGTTCTATGAAGTATAGTGTCGGTTTCCGTCGGCAGGGGGAGGCAGTGGAGTTCAAGTTCTCTTAAAGTTGCATAGTCCGATGGGTTTTGAGTTTCTGTCATTTTCTGAAATAATCATATTAGGGTGATCATTATGATCTACCCTACTTTAACTTTAAGTAACTTTTATTTTAAATGGCTAACTTTTGCGATATTTGAAGTGCAAACAAGCGAAATTAGTTTTGGCAAGCTTTCCAAAACTCTGACACCATAGGTTTCTGCAGTGATAGGTTCTATTAAATTGCCCTAGTATTCCCTTCTATGTGGTGACAAATGTTTACCAAGTGCACCAGTATTTAAGTTAGATATGTAGAATCAAATTGAGATACTTGTTTTGGTTTTGAAAATTTGATGCTTCATCGGACTATGCAGCTTTAATGTACTGATAGCTCCCATCGATGTGGAACTTAATGAACGACGATGAAAAATGCAGCTGTGCATCGATTCTAGACGCATTCAATTAATAACAACAGCTACTAGACTGTGTATAAGAATACTGCAATTATTATATCTTTGTACTAATTAAATAAAAGGGAAATTAATCAAAGGATTGGTTTGTTCCGCAATTATCGACTATGTGAATTTGTGTGGAGTCCTCAGTAGTTCTCTTAATATCGGCGTATGAACATTGTATATAACACAGAGAAAATATATATGCGTGATAAAACAAATATATATATATACAGTATAACCCCGTTAAACCAAACTTGAAGGGACCCTAGAAATTTGTTTGGATTAACCGATCATTGGCTTAACCAATCTTTGGCTTTGACGTTGACTCTGAGGAAGCGTGTATTGCACATGTAATATACAATGTATGTGGACACTTTGATTATCGTTTTTTGTGTGTACATACAGTATAATCCTGTTACACCAAGCTCGGTTAAACCAAACGATCGGATAATCCAAACAAATTTCTAGGGTCCCTTCAAAATACTATCATGTATCATATACAAAAGTTAGTGGGGTTCCAGGTGACCTTATAACCACATGCAAGTTTGGTTTAACCATACCGGAAGTGGCCTGAGGTCCGAACATTTTGTTTGGATTAACTGATATTTTGGAGTAACCGACTTTAGTTTCACCAACTTTGTTGTATATGATAAATGGTAGCATTTTGCCAGGCCGCCGACAAAGTTTGGATTAACTGACCATTTGGTTTAACCAAGGTTGGTTTAACGGGGTTATACTGTATATGGATTGGTTGCTTGTTGGAGTTTTATATCCTGGAAACATCTAAGGTCATATCAGGATGGGTACCGACGTGTGATAATGCACACTCGTGGGACTTTATAGTGCTTCCCACTGGGAGAGAAGGTCACCAGCACCATGAGCTGATATCCGACTCAGTCAGATTAACCTGACACTAGGCTAACCAGTCCTTGCCCTATCCTAATAAATCCGAGTGCCTGGCTAGGAAAGTGTCAATTTTTAAGTCATTGGTTTGACTCGACAACTGGATTCGAATCAAACCACGGTCTACCGAAACGGGAGATTGACACACACACATATATATATAAATATATATATTATGGATATATATATATATATATATGTGTATATATATATTTATATATTGGAGATATTTTATGCTGCTCTTACTCCAGACACTGTTGGGCTAACCACTCAGTAGTATCACTTTTCTTGTGTGTTTTCTTTTACTTCGATACTTCCTAAACTGACCACCTCCCTAAAAGAACCATTTAAAGTCGGTCCTATGGTTCGTCGATTTAGAGAGGTTTTCCTGTATATACCAGTTGAATGAAAGACAGGAATATATAGTATTTTGTTAGTTATACTCACAAAATGCACTATGCATCATATATATCTATATATATATATATATACAGTGTATGTCCCAACAGAAGCACGCTACCCAATAGAAGCACACCCCCCATTTCAAGATTGAAAGCACACACAAATTAACGATCATATTCAAACTGAATGCACATAAAATAAGACAATCCCACTTTATTTTAGAGGCACAACAAAAACAAATCCATGAAATTCTTTAACTTTGAATAGACACGCATCCATGTGTATGCACTTGCGCAGTGCACATCTATTGGGACATATGCGGTATAAGTGGGTATGGCTTGAACTGAAGTAAAGCAATGAAGCGTAAACACGGAAAAACAGCCACAGTATGCCTACCCCACAACATCGTTATACCATGACAGTCCTGACAGACCTGCTTAGTAGGAATATGGACATTAGTCATTACACCACAACACCTACGGAGGCTGAATACATTGTGCTTTCAGAAACAGCAGGACAAGCAATATGAACATGTCGGCCCCGACCTGCTGCTTGCCACACACATGTAAGCCTCCATGAAACATCAATGCCCCCCCCTACCTCCACCACCAGCATAGGGCAGACGCCACGCGGCAAACCCTGGTTGGGTGCTTCTAATGGCCCTGTCACACTACGACACTTCTCCCGGCTACCCGTCAGCGTTGAACATATAATTTTAAGCGTCGAGAAACGTTAAAGATTTAGGGGAAATATGGGAAAATTGGACGTTGGCGCAGCATGTTAGTAGCGCGTCCCCAACGTGTGTCGACGTGTTGGGGGGGGAAAAAAAAAAAAAAAAAAGTTTGGCGTGACGTCTTCATATAACCTTAAATGTTGCTAGGGCATAAAACCAAAATGCCCCAGTTTGCCACAACGGTTGGGAACGACCCTCCCATGTGCGTCGTCTGCCTAGCGTTCCCATAACGTTATTCCGGCACGTCCAACGCAGCGTGACGCGCGCCTAACGTCCTTACCCATATATTTGCGCGCGCTGCCGGTCGTTGTTTTTTTTTTGACACGCTTAAAACCTTGGCCGACCAACAGCGCGCGCCGGCGTTTTGCGCCGACCATGAACGTCAAAGATAGTGTACCGACATGTAGCGAAATGTACCGACGCCCCCGTAACGCGCCATCAGCGCGTCCCGACGTTTCACTTATTATCGCCAAAATCAACACACGTTGACGGGTCGCCGGCGAGAAGCGTCGTAGTGTGACAGGGGCTTAAAGAAGGAAACGAGCAGTTTACTTACTCACCTTTAAAAATGTTTAAGGCTGTCATTTGATCCCGTCACTGTACTAGGACTAGTAGTAGTAGTAGGAGTAATGACATTAACAAGTGACTTGTGTACACATGTTTACATGGGGCGGGGGTTGCTTTACATAATATCGTTTGTTCCCGTGATGGAAATGGGAAATATTGCGCCTAGAGCCGGAATCGAACCAGCACATCTGTCATTCTAGACCAGTATACTAACCAAATCCACCACCTAGCCTCCCTGATTTCACCATCCTATACACGCCCACCTGTCTATGTGGCTCATTGCCTGAGAGGTCAGTGCACACTACTACACTTTTATCGGACGTGGTTGCCGGAAACTGCAGAGCGTAGGCTTCCCATCTGGAAGGTCAAGAGTTCGAAACCGGGCCGAGTCAAACTAATGACTTACAAAATTGATACTTGTCGCTACCTAGCCTGGTGCTCGGCATTGCTAGGATAGGGGCATCTCCTGGTTTATTCCATCTAAAGGCCCTGTCACATTACGATGCATCTCGCAAGCACGCGGCCAATGCGTAAAATCACTTTTTTACGTTGAGAAGCGTCAAACTTTTCGGCACAGGGGGAAAAGTTGGACGTATGCATACCATATACATCGTGTATGGCCAACATATGACCAACATATGGCTAACGTGCCTCCCGGTGAAACACTCTCGAATTACGCTCACGGTACGTTCGCCGGTGAACATTGTGCATGTTATTCGTAACATGGGTAATTTACGGGGTAGAGAACCCTGCATAACGAGGCGATAGGTGGCACCACCAGTAACTCCACCACTACCACTAGGAGCGATCCGACCCGACTCGATCAGCCTTGTTTCCCGCCAAATCGGTCACGAGTTCAATTCCCGTCTCGTTCAAACCACCACAACCCCCCCGGCTGCAGACAATGCTACACCTATTCAGTTTTCCCCACCCACCCACACCACTTATGAAATAGATAACATGATAGGGTTGAGGGTTCGGGTCCCGCCCACTTGTTGACGGAAAGTGAGAAATAACATTTGGCACAACTGCGTGTCGACATGAACATAGTGATTGATTTGTAACCTATCTGAACTGTCCTCATAGAATTAAGCGCTAACCCTGTCCCATTCTGATTAAAGAATTTTACCATTATTTACTTTATGACTCCGCCTTCGTAAATTATATACATTATTCGATCGCCGAAACTACACCTCATGCGTTACATACGACAAGACACACTGGAGAAACGCTAAACGTATTTAGACATATACATAGTGTACGGCCGATGTAAAATCCACACGTTGTCGAACATTGTCATACATCGAAAGTTTTGCGCATGCACAAAACTTTGCAGACCCACTGACGCACTACACCGTATCTCGACGAACGTCAACGAACATTGACATATACCAACGAGCGTCTAACACACGCATAACGCATAACGATGTATCCCGATGCAGTGACCAAAAATCACATACTTCGGCATACATTGGCGGGATGTGTCATAATGTGACAGCCCCTTAGGTCAGAATAGAAGTGACCTGTCACTGCCCAGCAGGGTCACACGAGGCCTCCCACACCGGGTGACCACTAGCCCTGGGTGAAGGAGGCCACCATCTGGGCTGTTGCTGCACGCACACTGCCACCTGTCGATACTTCTTATTGATAAGGGCCAGTGCGGTCAAGAACTCCACCATATCATAGTGGGGGTTCTTAATGGATTATTATATTAATCAATTATATAAGTATATTTTATAAGTATATATGTATCCATGCATATAGTATATATATGTCTCTAAACATGTATATATGTGTATTTATATGTATATATGCATGGATATGTATATGTGTAGGTATATATGAAATATGTATATATATATATATATCTACATATATATTTATAAATATGTATAAATATACGTAGGGCCTACATATGTGTATATATATATATACACTTTTCCAAGCGAGTGAATCAGGCGTAGTTGGGGCATAAGTACATGGATTTGCCGGTGGCGGCGCCACCTTCGCCAGCAGGCTCGGCCAAAATCATAGCCGATATCGCATTGGTAGATAATGAAAATAGAAGCGTACAATATATAAAAATACCACCATTTATCATATAAAAAAGTCTCAGATGGCATTAAAACCACATGCAAGTTTGTTTTAACTGTACCGGAAGTGGCCTGGGGTCGACAATTTTGTTCGGATTATCTGATACTTTGGATTAACCGACTTTGGCTTCACCAACTTTTTTATATGATAAATGGTAGTATTTTTCCCGGCCGCCGAAAAAAGTTTGGATTAACCGATCGTTTGGTTTAACCGAACTTGGTTTAACGGGGTTGTACTGTATACATATTACCACCAGTTTTTCTTCTTCTTGGGTGATATGAGAAGGGTCATTGCAGTGGAAATATTGATCAATATCATATAGGGCAGAGAAAGCACGTAGGTTCAGAATCCAATCTGAATCTGAATCAACAGTTTAACTATGAATTATCCATGTCCAACTTTTGCTACCCGTTCAGCTTAAACGGGTTAAAAGCTAGTCCTCAAATAATTTGAAATAAAGTCAATTATATAACACTGAAAGGTGAGCTGTAATTATCGTTTGTGTAAACGAAGATTTAAATGTAAAAGAAATTAGTTAAAATCCGACAACTAAAACCTTTGAGAATAAAATCAAACCGATTAGTATGATCATCAGATTCCGAATCCGAGGGATTCAAAAATATTTTAGAGGGGGTTAAAATATTATTATTATAATAATGTAAATGGGGCGTCATAATACAATGAGTGGGGCATGATAATATTCTAAGTCCTCGGTCGCGTTGTTATGAAATCACAATATTATTATACGACACCGGTTTATTGCTGTTTCACCGGGTGCGGTGGCCGAATCGGCAAAGCGGAGGCCTCCCGTGCGGGAGATCGGGAGTTCAATTCCCAGTCGAGTCAAAGCAATGACTTACAAAATTGATAGCAGATGCTTTGTAGCATGCTGCTTGGGATTAATTGGATAGGGCAACAACTGGATAGGTCAGTATCATGAAAATGTGACTGAATGGGGTAATGGGTCATGGTGCTGATGGTCTGGTCTCCCAGTGGGGCAGCACTATAAAGTCACCATGAGTGTGCACTGTCACAAGTCGGTACCCGTCCTGATATGACCTTTTTTTTTCTTTAAGATTTATACTGCCTGTCATGGATAAGTCTGAATAGACTTGTTTTCACCATTAGACAGTTTGTCGATAGAAAGCCCAAGCCTACACTTTTACCGACCGAAGGGATTTTTAATCTCCCACACCACATAGACATGGTATGAGAGCAACATGCCTTTGATGACGCTGTAAGTTATATACAGCGGTGGAAATCCAAATTGGCAGAGGTGGGGGCAGAGGGAATCGAACCACTGACCTTCAGATTAGGAGTCCGACCTATAAAATAGTCAGACACTCTAACCACTCCGCCACAGAGAACACCACCTTAGATGTTGTCAGTACGTAAAGCTCCAACAACCAACCGACAACTGATGCTTCAGTCAACTGCGAAGCAGACGACAGTCTAGTTGGGAAGCCACAGACAGACAAACCCTACCCTCACAGCGCCGTGCCTCTGTGTCCAATGGCACTGTTCAGCCGACAAGTCGCAGTAGTAGTTCGGCCGCTTGCCACCAGATGTCCTCAGTTCTCCGCGAGTTCACTTGGGACGGGGACCCCCAGCCCAGTGGCTCCCAGCTGCAGGCGCGCGCTGGTCTGTCTAGCGGAATGCAGCAATCGACGCATGCGCAGAACCACTCACGTGAATCTGATCCTCAGGCCGAGCATCTGTCCGACTCACCGACTGGACGAGTAGGAGTAGAGAGAAATTGCATCTCTCTGTGGTCTTCTTTGCTTTTTATTTCCTCCACGTTGAAAAACAATACCCATCAATCAAAATACCACCACCACCACAAGAAAACAAAATAGAGCCCAGGCCGGCTATAGCTATGTTTATTTGCTGTTGTTGTTTGACATCCTAGGAACATAAAAGGTCATATTAGGTTGGGTATTGACTTGTGGCAGTGCACACTCATGGCAACTTTATAGTGCTGCCCCACTGTGAGATTAGACTGCCGCCACCATGACCCAATATCCCACATAGTCACATTATCCAGATACTGTGGTAACCAGTCCTTGCCCTATCCTATTAATACTAAGTTCCAGGCTGGGTAGCGACAAGACCGTATCAATTTTATAAGTCATCGGTTTGACTCGGCTGGGATTCAAACTCCCGACCTTCCACATAGGAAGCCTGTGCTCTACCGATTCGGCTACTGCTTCCGGTCGCTATATTTCTGCGACAATATGTATGTTTATTTGATTATTGGGGTTTTACCTCCCATCAACATCTAAGATTGCGACAATTGCAAAGAAAGCATTGGTGATGATTTGGTTTGTTTGTTTAACGACGCCCCAGCAAGCACAACAAGTAGACATCGGCTATTGGGGGAGGTGAGGGTTTGGTGGAGAATATGGTGAATGTGGGGGATATCGGGCCGGGGCTCTCATCGTTGTGCGCAGTTAGAACATGGTATGTGAGGGAGGGGAGACTGGAAGGGAGCGCGTCTGTCTGTGTGTCTACCCTGGCAAACCTTGTATGGGGCCGTTGTAAGCCGGGCAGACTGGGGCGGCACCACCGTGGTAGGCCGCTTGCCCAGCAGTGCGGCCGGCTAATCGACTGTCACACAGCGAAGGACGTCCCTGAACCAGCCCGCAGTTGTGGTTGGATTTTTTTAAATACATGATTATGAAATAAAAATATAATAACAATAAAACAATAATAATAACAATCATGGTACAAATGAGAGAAAAAGATGTAGAAATAAGTACTGAGTTTATTGTAGTTCATTGGATGCCACATTAATTCAAGTAAGTAAAGGCCCTGTCATATTATGACGCATCTCACAAGTAGGCAGCCAACTTGGAAAATCATTTTTTTATGTCGAGAAGTGTAAAACTTTTCGGTGCGGGGGCAAAGTTGTACGTATACATAGCTTGTACATAGCGTATGGCCAATGTGCTTCCAGGCATAAAATGCTCGAATTACGCTCATGGTACGTTCACAGAACGCTGGTGAACATTATATACATTATCTGATTGTCAGAATTATGCCTCATACATTACATACATCAAGACCCACTGGAGAAATACTAAACGTACATTAGACATACGTTAGATGCATGTTATCCATACCTTGTCAGTACGCGGACTGTACATTCCCACTGCCTTTAATGTAGGTCACTGTAGTGCAATGTAGTGAACAACATTTGTCTAATGTACATCTAACATACATCGACATACGCGTAATGTATACATAACATACGGCTAACGTAAAATCCATGCGTTGTCAAACATTGTCGTACATCGAAAGTTTTGTGCATGCACGCAACTTTGCCGACCGCCTGATGTGCGATGCCGTATCTCAACAAACGTCGACGTACATCGACTTATACCAACTAGTGCCTAACGCACAAGTAACATATAATGACATATCCAGATGTAGTGGCCAAAAATCACATACGTCGGCATACGTTGGTGCGATGCATCTTAATGTGACAGCCCCTTAAGGCTATGTCTAACATGTTATGATGGCTCAGGGTGGGTGTGTGTGTTTTCCGGAGTTTTAGCTGGTTCCAAGGCAGGGTAGGTCTGAAGTGTAATCTGCACTGGATAATCGTGGGAGGACAGAGAGAATAATAGAGAATGACTTGGGATGTTGCTATGCTAATATGGAAGCTCTGTCTATATATGTGATGTATCGCGCATTATGCGAGTATAAACTGTAGGGGAACATGTACAGAATTATTATTACTCCATTGGCGCTGTGGTGGAGTTCACCTCCCCCCCACTCCGCACCATCTGTTGGGGTAAGGTTTCCGGGTGCCCCCCTCTTTGCGCCTCCCACATAGGACGAAACTTGTATATAGATGTATGTATAAGTTAAAGCTGCATAGACCAATGAGAACAGACAATTCTCAAAATCAAAACAATTATCTAGATTTGATTCTACATATCTAACTTAGATGCTGGTGCACTTATTAAACATTTGTCATCACATATAAGGGGATACTGAGTCAATTAACATAACCTGTTATGGCAGAAGCCTATGGTGATAGAGTTTTGGGAAGCTTGCCAAAATTAATGTAGCATGTTTCCATTTCAAATATCTCAAGAGTTAGCGATCTAAAATAAAAGATACTTCAAACTAACATAAGGTAGGTTAGAATGAACAAACTTATATGTTTATCTCAGAAAATGAGAGAAACTCAAAACCATCGGACCATGCAACTTTAATATTTGACCGTCCAAACGGCTCTAAAGGTGATAACAACCAGACGGAGGTGGTAGTACAGTAGTCAGAGCCCCACACAGGTGGCGCCAATGCGGCCAATACTGTAGCTACACAGGGCCAGTAGATATAGTGAGTATAGTATAGGGAACTGGAGATAGATAATGTTCTTGGTTGTATTCCCATAATAGATTATAGAGTGCATATATATATATATATATATATATATATATATATATATATATACATGCGCTTAGGTTCTTCCTCACTGAATACAATATTAATATGCCAGA
This sequence comes from Branchipolynoe longqiensis, assembly GCA_030323885.1. Taxonomy (NCBI): domain Eukaryota; kingdom Metazoa; phylum Annelida; class Polychaeta; order Phyllodocida; family Polynoidae; genus Branchipolynoe; species Branchipolynoe longqiensis. The sequence continues at coordinate 42,135,490 of CM059188.1, forward strand.
AGATTCAGTCTAACATACTATTTTTAAAGCTGCATAGTCTGATGAAGTATCAAATTTTCAAAACCAAAACAATTATCTAGATCTGATTCTACATATCTAACTTAGATACTGATGCATTTATTAAACATTTGTTTCTGCATAGAAGGGAATACTGAGTCAGTTCAATAGAACCTGTTACTGCAGAAGTCTATGGTGTCAGAGCTTTGGCGTGCTTGCCAAAACTAATTTTTACATGTTTGCACTTCAAATATCTCAAAAGTTAACCATTTAAAATATAAGTTACTTCACACTAAAGTAAAGTCAGTAATAATGATCAATCTAAAAGATTTATCTCAGAAAAATGCAGAAATCCAATACCATCGGACTATGCAACTTTAATACGCTCATTTTCAGAACATGCGGGGGGGGGGCAGATAACAAGCGATAATATTGCCAATACCACAACTTATTTCCTGACTCCCCCCCCCCCCCCCCACCAAACATCCCTCTTTATTCATGGTAGTGAATTCAAAATGAGAAGTCCGCAAATCCCGGCTGACACGGTCGTGTAATGTTAATCGTCACCGATGGGACTTTCAGCGTATAGACCCTGCCCTGTGACAAACACCGCCGGCTTAATAAGTAATTCTGGTAAAGGCAGGGCTTACTTAATAATGTACCCGGCAGCTATCTGTTCTGCCTATAGCGCCCTGCTCCACGGCATTACCCAGTTCTCAAAGCGATGTCACACCGATGTTGGAATAGAGCTGATGAATCGGAATAGAGCAAGTCCGATGTTTGGTTAGATGTAAATTCTATGGTTGGTTTGTTGTTGTAGTTTAACCTCCTGGCCACATCTAAGGTTATATCAGAATGAGTATCGACTTGTGACAGTGTGCACTCATGGCGATTTGATAGTACTGCCCCATTGGGAGACCAGGCCACCAGTACCATGACCTGATATCCCAATCAGTCACATTATCCTGACAATGAGCGAACTAGTCCTTGCCATATCCTAATAATGCCGAGTGCTGGGCTAGGAAGTGACAAGTATCAATTTTGTTTGACTCGACCGGGAGTCGAACTCCCGATCTTCCGCATGCGAGGCCCGCGCTCCACTGATTCAAATTCTATGTCATATATTATATATATGTTATGTGCTATATAATGTATTATGTGAATATGAATAAGGAATAGTCCCTAATGTTTTCAGTGCTCCTTCTGGGCACGTCTCGCTTCCCAGCACCCCTTATTCTCAGCACCACCCCCCTGTAACCGGGCTCTCTCTGCTTCCACTTTCCTGGGAACCGACTCCAACGGTCTTACAGCTCTCACTTCAAAATTGGAATATTGAGCCAAGAGCAGGACTCGAACCTACATCTCTTGCATTCTGGGCTAGTGTGCCAGCCATTACATCACCTAGGTTCCATGCTGGCATTACCCTATCCACGGCTACCTGTCTGTGTTGCTCCTTGCCTGGAAGGTCAGTGCAGACTACTAGAATATTGTATGGTGAGATGTTGTAAATTCTATGACCGTTAGATGTTGCAAAGAATGTCGAGGTCTTTATTCATTGATGTTGCAGCAGTCATAAATATATACAACGATTGTAATATCAAGAATTGCAAAGATTAAACTACACGTACACACACATTCCAATCTAGGCATTTTTGTGACATCGGAAGTCTGATATCACTTCCATCTTGTAAAATGATAGATAAAAGATTCACCCTGTACTTGTGGTTATCGGGTGAATGAGAACGTAGTGTAAATACAGGCGAAAATAGCTTTAGTATGGAACAGAAAGTAGAATGCCTGCCTCCAATATCAAATGGATACTTATATCGGCACAGAGTTGGTGAAATGAGAGAGAATGCAAAAAGACAAGATGGCAGCCATAGAACGCCATTGATTTCAACTTTAAATTCTATTACAGTATATATTTTATTAAATTGTTCAACTCAAAGGTAGCGGGGAAATATTAAGACATATAAAAAGAATAATTGTTGCTTCTTAGATTGTGAAATTAGGCTCAATTTTCATTTCCCCGCTTTTTCGACCGCTTTTATATAGGGCTGGTATTCACCCGTGTACTGTGAGTACAGGGTGAATCCTTTATCTAGTAAAATGATTGCAATTTAGATATGGGATGTACGATGTCGTACAAAAGGAATTGAAGGATAAACTTGACCTTGACATTGGTAGAGTAACATTGGTTCCACGTTGTAAAATGATCTGAACTTTTACATTTCCCATCTAATGTCACAAAGCCATTGTAATGTATGTATTATTTCGGTATCTTGAACCTGATGTCAAGTAGACATTGCAAATTGGTCAGTGCTTGACGTATGTCTTTTGACTTCAAAACCCACCAGGTGGTGCCACTCATCTGTTTCTAGTCCTTCAATTAAATTATTGAATTTTAAATTCGAATTGTGCTTCCCTGTATGGTCCTGATTACAGACCATATCCATTGAATCATTAAATCATTGAGTGTAATCTGATTCCACCTGATGCAGTATACCCATACAGGAGGTCATAGGGAGGAAGCTAAAAGAATAGACATATCAGTTTTCCTCAAAGATGAGTTGCCTAAAGTCTGGTTTATATTAAATCCAAGTAAAACCAAAGCAACATCAAATCTTACTTTCACAAAATAAAATAAGCAAAATAAAGTAATTGCTTGTTGTTCTAACTCAGCGGCTCACTCCTCAACTAACAACCATGGATTTTCAACATCACCAAACTTTCAAAGCCTATTAATGTAACTTACCAATAAAATTCATTAATGTATATGAATAATACTGTCGTGGCGGTGATGAAAATGGGAAATACTGCGCCTAGAGCGGGACTCGAACCCACATCTCTTTGCATTCCGGGCCAGTGTGCTAACCATTACACCACCTAGGCTCCCTGATATCAACACACTCCCCACGTCTACCTGTCTATGTGGTTACTTGCCTGAGAGGTCAGTGCAGACCACTACACTCGTCCCCCTGGAATTGTAAGTCTTGTAATGCTTACAATTACATACATACAGGCAATGCACTAACACATACATACACAGGGTAGGTTCAACAACCATACAGCGCAAAGCTTGTACAGGATCCTGATCACGGCACCAGTGTCGTGGGGGTGATGAAAATGGGAAATACTGCGCCTAGAGCGGGACTCGAACCCACATCTCTTTGCATTCCGGGCCAGTGTGCTAACCATTACACCACCTAGGCTCCCTGATATCAATACACTCCCCACGCCTACCTGTCTATGTGGTTACTTGCCTGAGAGGTCAGTGCAGACCACTACACTACTTACCAATAAAATTCATTAATGTATATGAATAATACTTAATAGAGCATTGCCCACGTGATTCTAACCTCCGGGTCTGACATCCACCTACAAATTTAGTTTTTAGGCGGGGGAGGAGGGTACGTTAGTTGATTAAGCAGGGTAATTTTCAATCGCGGTGGATTGTTCTTCCTCATTCCACTGCTGCTTGCCCTATCATAGTAATGCCGAACGTCAGGCTAGGTAGTGATAATTATGAATTTGTTTTCTGACGGAGCAAATTCGTAGCGACAAGTATAAACCAAATTTCGGATGGAATCAAAAAATCATTTCAGAGAGACATCGGGTTCTGGGCCCTGACAGTGGAACGATGTCAAAATGACAGCTGGGTAGTGTGATCCCGACTCTTGCTGTATTTTGTCTCAGAAGACTGAGATACTTGCGCGGTTTTGCTATTTGGGAATTCTCCCCTTGATTAGTTTATGAATGCAATTAGAGAGTAGGAGAAATCCCGAAGTAAAATACCAATTAATGGCGCCATGATTCACTGTGCCCGTTTTGTACCGCCCGGCTGTGGAAGATGCCAGTTGGTCTCTAATTCGGAGGAGGAGGTGGAGGAGGAGGAGGAGGAGGAGGATGGAATTAAACATGCAGACCGACAATAAATCCTTCACTCGCCCAGGAGAAAAGGAACGGAACTAGTATAGTAAAACCTCTCTAACCCACCACCTCAACAGATCGACCACTCCGCTATATCAAATAAGTGTTCACACTTCCTGTCTAGCATTCGCTATATCAATCACTTTATTTGGGTCCCAAATGATCGCCCAAACAATATGATTGTAACAACATATAAACAAACTCTCCGAGCCGACCACATCCCTAAATGGACCATTTAAAGTCGGTCCAATAGTCGGTCCATTTAGAGAGGTTTTCCTGTAATGTCTATCCAAACCATACTTCAGGAAATAAGCCTGAAAATGTGGCTTATCTATTTAATGTCCCACTGTTGGGCAGCAACGCCAGCGCATCAAGGGGCAATTAGTGTTTTTTGGACATTCAAGAAATGAGCTGATTATGGCCCTTTGCCGTCGACATTCTCACAGGGAGGGAAGGTGTGTGTGGGGGAGTCATATGGATAGAGAACAACCATGGAGGAAACACTGCATCATGTTCGAATTCCATCCGATTGCCTGGTGTACTGGAGGAGTGGGAGTCAGACAGGTAGGCGTGAGCCAGTGTGAGAACCATTACACCACCTAGGTTCCCTGATGTCACCACACTACCCGCGGCTACCTGTATATGCGGCTCCTTGCCTGAGAGGTCAGCGCAGAGTACTACACTATCATAGCTGTCTTCACAGGCAATATAGATGGTTGGTTGTTGGAGGTTTACATCCTGATAACATCTAAGGCCATATCAGGATGGGTACCGACTTGTGACACTGTGCACTCATGGTGATTTATACTACTGCCCCACTGGGAGACTAGGCCGCTAGCACCATGACCTGATATCCACTCATGCACATTATCTTGACACTGAGCTAACCAGTGCTTGCCCTATCCTAATAATGCCGAGTGCCTGGCTAGGATGCTATAAGTATCAATTTTTAAGTCATTGGTGGGACTCGACCAGGGTTCTACAAAGACAGGAGACATACTCTCAACTCATTCGGCAATCCCATCTGGTAGAGAGAGGCAATATAGGACCACAACCTCCCCAACCCCACTCCCCTCGCAACCCGGCTCGGTCTCCTCTTTCTCTACCCCTTTCCCTGGCCGCGCTTTGGGAGAATAAGAATTTGTGTCACTCTCTGTTTGCCTATTTGTCCTACTGAGCTAAACCTGAAACCACCGGACGCAGTCGCTGATTCGGTAGACCACACGCTCCTACCGAATCAGGGGGGGGGGTGAGGGGAGAGGGAGGAGGGCTGGAGGTGTAGTTAAGCGGATTAATTAAACACATATCGACTTAATATAATCTCATATGGGTTTAGGTGCGAATGGCCCGAGGGGAATGGGGATTAACGTCGAGGCTTCCAGATTGAAGTAGTCTATTCATAGAAGGTGTCACTTTTATAGTGCCACATCCACGCCTACACTGCGCCGCTCCACCAAGGCCTATTTAGGCTATCCTTGGCTAACTTCACCTTATTTGGTCTTGTCTGTCCTCTGTGAGCAATATCCAGCCACTCCCAATCATCTCTCATCCGTACCGATCGGTAAGAGCGGACGCTTCCCGTGCGCAAAGTCTGGAGTTCGAATCCCCGCCAGAGTCAAACTTATAATGACTTATAACATTGATACTTGTTGGTAGCTAGACTGGCGCTCGGCATTACTAGGATAGGGCAAGTACTGGTTAGCTCAGGATCATTAATAATGTGACTGAGTTGGAAATCAGGTCATGGTGCCAGCAGTTTGGTCTCACTCACAATGGGGCAGCACTGTGAAGTCACCATGGGCGTGCACTGACACAAATTGGAACCCATCCTGGTATTACCTTAGATATTACAAGGATATAAAACCCCAACAAAAAAACAAATCTACTATGGTTTACATTTTCTTGTTCTTGCCCTATTCTCCTAGACTTCCTCCTGATATCACCTTAGATGTTGCCAGTACGGACGAGTCCAATAACCAATCAACCAACGTAGACTTCCCTTGTCTCCACTTCTCCCTCTTCCCGACCACATGTGTAACCCGCTACACTTCCTCGGTGCCTCATCCCTTACCCTATTACATGCTCACCCATCCACCTATTTACCCACCATGAACCCCTCTGCCCCATAACTTTCCCACAATCCTTCTCTAATCATCCACGACTGCAGCGAAATATTGCCTGCGCAGAAGCAGGCGTACGTTGACAGATCTCCGCACATCAATACCTTCAATTATCGGAAATTCATAATAATCTTCTTACAGCTCTCTTGCTAATTCATTTTTACAATTAAATTCCCTGTAGTAGTAGTAGTCACAGGTGAACATTCTAAGGGAACATTAATGGTCGCAACAGCCAGAACAGATTAACTGCTACAACTCAAATAGTAAAAGTGCCACGTCCTAGATTTGGTGAAATAGCCTGTAATTTTGTATCGGTGTTTATGGTCCCCTCGCTCCCTCTTCCCCCTTTCTCCCCCTTTTCCCCTCTCCTCTCTTCCCCTCTCTCTTCCCCTCTCCCTCTTTTCCCCTCTCTTCCCCTCTCTTCCCCTCTCTTCCTCTCTCTTCCCCTCTCTTCCTCTCTCTCCCTTTCTTTCCCTCTCTCTCTTCCACTCTCTTCCCCTCTCTCTTCCTAGTCTGTGCCCATCCTGTGGAGCTTAACGTCAATATACATGCAGTGAGGTGAGCAGCTCCTCAACCCTCACGTTCAAACTTGTAATGGGCCAACCAACGTTTTCAACATTTTCATAGTCATAGAAAGCATATAGGGTATGATGGGGCGGAGAGAGGGTGTCAGTCAAATATGACTTTCATCATTTTTATAAAATGGTGATATTTTAAGCGTTCATATTCTTGTCTTTATGTTCTGTAGTAAAATCTTCATGTGTACCACTTGGGGGGGGGGGGGTGTGAGCTGGAAAATAGTATGCTTTGTACGACCATGAAAATGTTGACAAATTTGGATGACGCCAAATGTTGATTGCTCCAGATCATCTCAGCTTTGGGTTGCTTAGTTCCAGGAAAATACCAGCTTAGATCTCAATGAATATATATGAATGTAGGGGGGGCACCAGGCTACAATTATCCCCCCCCCCCGAGGGGGGAGGACACTCCACCAATGTGTCAGTCAGGAGGAAGTCAGAAACATGTATTCCCCTCTGAGCATTTATACTTATATAATCTGTTAAGTGCCTGTCACACCATATCGGATTGAGCAACGGACATCAACCGGACAAAGAATTTTCTAATCCGTTGATGTCCGGTATCAAAATGTACCAAAATGTGTCGAAATGTTGCAATGGCCGGCGGATGAAATGGACGCTAAACAGACAAGGAATGTACATTAACAAATATCCACCGGACAATAACTGGACGATAACCGGACGACAACTGGATGACAAACGGTCGGACCGAACATCAACCGGACATGTACCGGATTGTTCACGGATGCGCTGAAAACATATACTGAGCGAATTCCCGCAAAACCATCAACGGACTTTGCAGGAAGCAAACCGGAGACGTAATAGATGGGTACCAGACATGAACCGGACAAAACGGACTAAATGGACTAAACAGACTTAAAATGGACACCCACCATACACCTCAGTCCGGTGGTGTCCAGTACAAGTTTTGTGCATGTTCAAACCATGGGACAGAGAACAGACACGCCAGATGCATACCATATATAAAACAGACATTGGCATATTTCACTGGACAGTGTCCATTTTCTATCCGGTACCCCAATCCAGTAAGGTGTGACTGAGCCTTCATACATCACACATGTGTGGATTAGTTTGTCATCCATCCCGATCTACAATATATGAACACCGTACAAGAGAATTATATAAGGGTGCCCTTGAATGTTTTTGTCATTAGTTTACATTGTTTGTTGGGGGGGGGGGGGAGTTTAAATCCTAGCCCAAAGTAGCGTCATATCAAGACGAGTAGCAACTTGGACCAGTGTACACTCAAGGTGCTTTTACACTATTATCTCCCTGGGAATCTGATCAACCTGGTCCGTCCGGATCCACTCAGACACGTTATCCTGATACTTTATAAACTAGTGCTTGCTCTATCGCATTAATGTTGAGTGTCATGCAAGGTAGTGAGTGATATGAAACAATTGAGCTAATCATTGATTTGATTTGGTCGGGGTTCAAACTCACGACCTCCCACATGGGAAGCCAGTCAGCATGCTGATCGATTCGGTTCTCCTAATACCCCCATCACACTAAACTAGTTCTCACTACGTTCTTGAAAATGTTCCTGAACGGACTCAACCTGTGGGCGAACTGAATAGACATAATAACAACTTTTTACGTTCTTTTTACAAATGGAATGGACAGGCTAGAAGAGAATGGTGCTCCAGAACTTTGAACATGCTCACAATTTTCTTGCAGCCATGTTCTACCCTGACCACACACCGTTTTTGAATGTGGTTGGACATTTTGAGAACTAGTTTGGTGTGATGGGGGTGTAACCGATTCACTAATTTGGAGCATCACGTTCAAATTCAAACGCACTCAGAATAACTCGATATGTTTTAGTTTTTGGTCTATTTGACACAGAGTATAGCAATTCCCGCATTGCTTACACTGAATGAATATGGCCAATGTCAGGTAGGAAGTATCGCCTTTCCTCTGATGGCTAAAGCTCAAGCTGCAGAGTCCGATGAAGCATCACATTTTCGTAACTAACATCCTAAACTAGATTTGATCCAACTTTGAAATTGATATATTTGTTGCTGCATAGAATGGCTGACTCTTGGGTGGTTTGTAACCTTATGACGGTTACCGGCTGCAGAACTGCAGCAATATAGAAAGGCACCGATAAATCGGTCCGATCTTTGCTGTGAAGATTAAACTTCAGGTGGGACGGTTGTAGAAGCGGGAATTTCTTTACAACAATTTTAACGAAGCATCATTGGGGCGGATCCAGATAACTCCGCCCAGCGGTAGCAGTGCACTTGTGTCCAATAGCCGCGACTTAAAACTCCCCCAAAACAACACATACAGAGTTGATCAAATAGGCATCAAATCAGCAGTGGGTAATTCTTGGTTATCCTCGCAGCGCGGTGTGTCAACATGTTGGTCACCACTACCTGCAGTCACCTGCTCACCCACCCCATCACCCCCCCCCCCCACCATCACCACCACCCATACCCCACCACCAGGGTTTTCCGCTAATCTAGCTTCGCCCACCACTGCGTGTTAAGCGGTACTTTGTGAGCGGAACTCTCGGTTTGCCGAGACGGAAGTCTATGCAGGGGAAGGAAGCGCGCGCAAGATTGATTCATGACGTACTATGACGCAATGTGACGTAGTGTGACGGAGACACGACGGAACAGGTCTCAGCCTGTGACCAAACAGCTGCTTGAATTTATTTCCCTTTTCTTTGTTTCATTCGTGTAAATAAGGACTATAGTCGCTGTGGAAACATTTGTTTTGCTATTGACAGTCGGTGCCCAAGAGCCATTGGCATATCTTTTCTCACATATATCAGATATGTACATGAGCTATTTGCATGTTGTATCGTATTTGATGGCAGTTGTTGATGACGTGGCAAGGACTGGGAGTGAGATGAGAGTAAATTGCTCATGTAGCAGTCACACTACGACGACAAGGGAGGGACGACAGCCCGGCGGCTGGAATTTTGTGAAATCCCGACGACCTATGCAAATTCGGGCTAAGTTGGACGACAATCGGATGACATCCGGACAACATCGGGACAACAGACGGGACGACAGAGGGACGACAGTGTCTGTGTGTCTGTGTCTCTGTGTGTGTGACTCTGTGTCTCTGTGTGTGTCTCTATGTGTGTGTCTGTGTCTCTGTGTGTCTGTGTCTATGTGTGTGTCTGTGTGTGTCTGTGTGTGCCTGTGTGTGTATGTGTGTGTCTGTGTGTGTCTGTGTCTGTGTGTGTATGTGTCTGTGTGTGTGTCTGTGTCTCTGTGTGTGTCTGTGTATGTGTGTGTCTGTGTGTCTGTGTGTGTCTGTGTCTCTGTGTGTGTCTGTGTCTCTGTGTGTGCCTGACTCTGACTCTCAGTCTGACTCTGACTCTGACTCTCAGTCTGACTCTCACTCTCACTCTCAGTCTGACTCTCACTCTCAGTCTGACTCTCACTCTGACTCTCAGTCTGACTCTCACTCTGACTCTCACTCTCACTCTCAGTCTGACTCTCACTCTCACTCTCAGTCTGACTCTGACTCTGACTCTCAGTCTGACTCCGACTCTCACTCTGACTCTCACTCTCAGAGACACAGAGACATACAGAAACATAGAGACACACACAGAGACACACACAGAGACACACAGACACACAGAAACACAGAGACACACACAGACACACAGACACACACATAGAGACACACAGAGACAGAGTCACACACACAGATACACACACAGAGACACACACACAGAAACAGAGACACACACAGAGACACACAGAGACACACACACACATAGAGACACACACAGAGACACAGAGTCAGACTGTGTGTGTCTCTGTGTGTGTCTCTGTGTTTCTGTGTGTCAGACTCAGCGTCAGACTGAGAGGGAGAGTCAGACTCAGAGTGAGAGTGAGAGTCAGACTGAGAGTGAGAGTCAGAGTCAGACTCAGAGTGAGAGTCAGACTGAGAGTGAGAGTCAGAGTCAGACTCAGAGTGAGAGTGAGAGTCAGAGTCAGACTGAGAGTGAGAGTGAGTCACACACAGAGACACATACACACACACAGAGACACATACACAGAGACACAGACACACACACATACACACACAGACACAGACACACACAGAGACACAGACACACACAGACACACACATAGACAGAGACACACACATGGACACAGACACAGGGACACACAGAGACACATACATGGTGAGGCACACACAGAGACACAGACACACACACAGACACAGACACACACACAGACACACACACACATATACACACATATACACACACAGACACACACCTATACACACACACAGACACACATATACACACACAGACACACACATATACACAGACACACACATAGACACAGAGACACAGACACACACATACACACACAGACACATACACAGCCACACACACATACACACACAGGGACACAGACACACACACAGACACACATAGACACACATAGACACAGACAAACACATAGACACAGACACATAGACACACAGAGACACATACATGGAGAGAGAAGCAACTACAGCTTAACGACAAGACGACAGTGCCGCGACAGTGCCGCGGCAGTGCGACAGTGCCGCGACAGTGCCGCGACAGTGCCGCGACAGTGCCGCGACAGTGCCGCAACCTTGGCTGTCGTCGGGTGTCGTAGAAGTTTTTCAACATGTCCAAAATCCCCACGACAACCCGGCGACAGTGGAGAAAGAGTAGAGAAACTGGTGGTGTCGCGCAGGTGTCGCGGCGACACCTGCGCGACACCTGCGCGACACCTGCGCGACACCTGCGCGACACCGGAAGTCGCTGTCGCAGAGCTGTCGTCGCCGCTTGTCGTCGTAGTGTGACTGCTACATCACATTGCGACGTTCAAGTCGGAAGAAACACGATCACAATCAATGGTGGTAAGGGGGTGGGGGGGTTCTCTTAGCAGGGACACATTTTGTTTCATGTAATGGAACAATATGTAATTCTATTATAGATAACCACTGCATAGTGGATCAAGGACATCCACTGCTTATTTACATTTGATTCCCATCAAAGCAGTTTTTGGTCAGATTTAGAGATGACAATTGCGTCGATGAATGGGGAGAGAATGAACAAAAAACACCCAAGATGATGCCCACTGGATGCTCTCAATTAAGTTTATAAAGTTATTGATCTACATGATATCATAAATTTACTATGCCAAAAGTAGCGAGCTATGATATACAAGCATTTTAACCATATATTTAGCATATTAGACTGCAGATGAATGTGCATATTTCCAGACTTTTGTTCTATACTGTTGTTTAGTAGCCCTGTGAGAGGGCTGTGCCACTAACTTGTCATAACTCTGCAAGCTTTCAGCCAAACCATTGCTTATCTAGCCGATATCAGCAATGAAAACATCGGATCATCACCTGAGGTTCTGGCAAGGCAAGAACCACCCAGTCAACCTCTCATTATATATTGCAAGTACATTTGCTGTAGAACTAATGAGAATCTTATATATATATATATATATATATATGAGCCTGTCTCAAAAGGTGACAACTCTTGTTTTTTGGTCCATTGTAACGATTGACACAAAACAGCACAGAAATGGTTACACTGAAAACACAAGGACATTTGCTTCAAATCAGTATGTATTCTATTTGGATTATGAAACACCATGTAAAGAACAAATCAGTTTATCCTGAGTAAATGCATAAGCAGATAGTATGTTGATTGTTAAAATGGACAAAGTTTTGTCCCATATTGCTTAGCACCTTTTGAGACAGTCGCATATATATATATATATATATATAATTAATATATACGGTTTGGAATCGCACCATCCCACTCTTTTACAATTACACATAGAACAAAGCGGGAACACGACCGAGTGGAGTCAAATCTGTGCTGATCAGCTAACAGTTGCTGATCATCTGCTGATTAAATACTTGATTAGAAGCAATTAAGGCGATACTGACAGGCCATTCAACCCGTCCTGCCGACTGTTTTCGGAAAAGATGGATGGGTGTCGGTGTGTAGCTGACAGCTCAGGCCAAGTCTGCCGACTACATGTGTCATTTGGTCTGCCTAGCAGAATCTCAAAACCAGCCAATGAATTCACAGAATAAATGGAAGCATATTGTAAAAATATACGGATTTTCGGTTCGGAATTATATATTGGCAGAGAGTATTATTATTCTTAGGTGACGGAGTGGGGAAAAGGTTATGTAATCTAAGAGTAATAATACCCCACTCCCATTATGACATGATATAAGCTATGTGAAATATATGTTCATACATGATGCCTGAGATCAATGAAGAGATCTTTCTATATAAGAGACAGTACATGATTGATGAAATGTTTCTCTATGCATCCACAAAGAGTGCAATTGGAGAAAAGGACATTTTAATATGGATCTATTTGTAACTGTCTGCAGCTACTTGTCCCTACAAGACCGGTGGGCAAGCACACCAGCCTAATCTGCATATACACACAGAACCCCACCTGCAGCTGGGTTGAGTGACAGCTACCACTACTGGGGGGTGTCACCCACCCAGGCTGTGGGGGGGGGGGGGCCTGATTGGCTGGCTGTGGGCTGCCCAGTCACCTGCACTCCCTTGGCCCTCTGACCACACTGCCTCACTTTGAGATTAATTTATGCAAAATCACTGCTTCACATACACTGGAGAGCAAACACACTACTCCTGGCTCTTGACTAATGCTAGGTACACACCTACCGTTTTTCCGCACCCACCTACCGTATACGATCTAAAACTCCCCAAAAATCGTGAGGTGTGCACTCCCCTAGCACACCTAGCGATTGCGATTCCCGACTAAAAACTCAGTTTTAGGGCTAAAAAGGGCCGATTACGATTGCGATTCGCGATTCGAAAAAAGAATCGGCCCGTTTTCAGTTTTAAGCGGGTCGGGTCGAGTCGCGAGTTTTAGTGCGTGAATCGTAAACGGTAGGTGTGTACTTGGCATAAGACACACCTATTCTAGAGCAGGACACCAGACACTCTGTCTGATGCTACCAAAATTCATATATCTAAATTGAGTGGAGTCCAACAACCAAGGGACGCCGGTTAAATGGGCTGTAGGCACTGATTCATACACAGGCTAGAGAGGTAATGAGATTCTGTGTGGACAGAAGGTAAGGGGTGAGGGTGATAGGTCACTAGTAGGTTAATAGGAGTTGATGCCAATAAAGCACAACTTCTTCACTGTTATCTTGTGTGACTTGTCTTCTCTTTCTTCCTCATGAGTTTGTTTAACGGTTTGTTTAAAGGAGGCATCAGAGGTGAAATGACGGGGGTGAGTTTATGGTGTTATCTGGTGTTCATGACGGCCGATATCCAGAAATACTATAATATGACAACATATCTATCTCTGTGATAACATTCTTATTCGTGAAGACATCGCACATACTTATAGCATATATATTTCTTTTGAAGACATGACATCTATGTGACAGCATTATTATTCGCTAAGACACCAGATATATGTGATAGCATTCAAGGCAAAGGCACATCAGCTATGATCCATTAACTGAGTATCACATGACCTTTCTCAGTAGTTCCGAGTAAAATGCAGTTAAATATGTCTAGAATTTGATTTCTATTTATGCTAAAGCTGCACAGTCCGATGAAAGCATAATATTGTCAAAGCCAACACTCTTATTTACCCGATATAGAAAACTTAGATACTGGTGGACTTAAAGGTGCATAGTCCGATGAAGCATCACATTTTCAAAACCAAAACAATTATCTAAATTTGGTTCCACATATCTAACTTAGATATTGTTGTATTTATTAAGCATGTGTTGCCTCATAGAGGGGAATACTGAACCAATTTAATATAACCTGTGACTGCAGTTCAAACCCTATTTATGGTTTCAAGAGTTTTGGTGTGCTTGCCAAAACGAATGTTACATGTTTAAACTTCAAATATCTCAAAAGTTAGCCATTTAAAATAAAAGTTACTTCAAAGAAAAGTAAGATAGATTATTGCAATCAATTCAATAGGTTTATCTCAGAAAAATGGTAGAAACTCAAAACCATCGGATTATGCTATTTTAATAAGCATTTGTTGCTGTATAGCAGGATATACTAAGCCGATTTAATAAAACCTATTAGTTGCGAAACCTATGGTGCTAGCATTTTGACATGCTTTCCAAAATCTATTAGCAAGTTTGAACTTCAAATATCTAATAAGTTCACAATCTAAAATAAAACTTATTTCAAACTAAAGTAAGTTAGATTGTAACGATCAATATGTATCTCACAAAATGGCATAAACACAAAACCATCGGAGTATGCAACTTTAAGATGACAGCAAATATTCATTTAAATTATACCTTTAAGAAATCATGTGATCAGATCTTTACCTCGACACTATTACGCGTTTATATATAACCAGACGGGTTGGCCGAATGAGTTAGAGCGTCCGACTCCCGTGTTGGTAGATCGTGGGGTCGTGGGTTCGAACCCAGGTCGAGTCAAACCAATGACTTACAAATTGATGCTTGTTGCTTCCTAGCTTGGCACTCGGCATTATTAGGATAGGGCAATGACTGGTTGGCTCAGTGTCAGGAGAATGTGAGTGAGTGGGATACCAGATCATGGTGCTGACAGCCTGATCATCCAGTGGGGCAGCACTATAAAGTCGCCATGAGTGTGCACTGTCACAAGTCGGTACCGGTCCTGATATGACCTTAGATGTTGCTAGGACGTAAAACAACAACAAACAAACATTACGCGTATATCTCTTGAGCCCACCGTCCTAGATTACAGTGAACCTAGCTCCACATATAACAACCGACGACCTGGTCTGTAATAGCAGGCCACTTCGCTCACTAAGCGTCATCGATCATATTTGTCACTGCAACCAGAGTTTGCACCGCTTCAGCCACAATCCCAGTCATTCGGTTTTTATCAACAATCGGTCGGTTTTTATCAACAATTCACCTCATTCATCGGCAGACTGTTGCTCTAATTTATTTTCCTCACTACTCAATATGTTTGTATTTGTTATATTTTAAAGGAATAACGTAGGATGAAATCAAACCAGATACTGCATACTGCATACTCGTCAAGCATTACATAGATCTTGGAGCCAGTGACCAGGTGACAGTTGCTATGATCCACCACATCAGAAGAACTGTGTCCATTTCTATTAATTAAGAGCGGCTAACAGGTCCAAGGCCTATTATAGCTGTATCCTATTGATTGATTGATTGATTGATTGAAACAAATTAAAAATTAAAAATTAAATAAACCGACGATCCAGTGAATAACTTATGAAAGCTTACACCAGTAATTAAAGCTGCATAGTCCGATGAAAACATAAAATGTTCAAAACCAAAACAATTATCTAGATTTGATTCTACATATCTAACTTAGCTGCTGGTGCACTTATTAAACATTTGTCGTTACATATAAGGGGATACAGAGTCAATTAATAGAACCCGTTAGTGCAGAAGCCTATGGTGATAGAGTTTTGTCAAGCTTGCCAAAATTAATTTAGCAGGTTTCAATTTCAACTATCTCAAAAGTTAGTGATTTAAAATAAAAGTTACTTCAAACTAAAGTAAGGTAGATTATACTGAACAACCTTATATGTTTATCTCAGAAAATGCGAGAAACTCAAAACCATCGGACCATGCAACTTTAACATAGATCTAACCAAATCAGCAACTGGACCTGTGCATATTGCGAGAAAGGAATTGGTTTCAGGCAGGTCTGGTGGGTGGGTGGGGAGGGCGGGTAAATGATTAAATCTCAAACTGGAAGTGATCATCACCGTCGGCTGAACCTCCAGCTTTAATAAGTTCTCTGTAAACCCACTGGTTCTGGGAGGGTGAGTTAAAACATGGGCGCCGGAAGGTCGGGAGTTCGGTTCCCGATCGAGTCAAGCCAATAACTTTAAAATTGATACTTGTCGCGTCCAAGTTTGGACTGATTAGCTCAGTGTCAGGATAATATGACTGAGTGGGATACCAGGTCATGGTGCCAGCGGCCTGATTTCCCAGTGGGGCAGCAATATTAAGTCACCATGAGTGTGCACTGTAAACAAGTCCGTACCCATCCTGATATGACATTAGGTGTTGCTAGGACGGAAAACTCCAACAACCAACCATAAACAGGTGGCCAGAAGAAGGCCAGATCCATTGAGGTTCTAGCAAGCCTTGTCTGAGTGTCTCTGTGGTAAAGCTGTGGCTATTGGTGTCATGGAACTCTAATGATTATTTCCATTGATGTGCGCTAGGGCATATTCCACACTTGGAAAAGTCCAAAACATAATACAATTAATATTATCACTTAAAGTATATTTGAAATCTTTTGAGTATATCTTATAAACTATCCAAGTCTACCATTCCCTTCTCTGTCTGGCTTCACGGAAGTAGTAATAATAATAGCCATTGCAGTTTAATCATCCTGGACAGACCAATTCCAACCTACTGGTTATATAATATCAAATATATCAAATGTATCAAATATATCAAATATATCAACTATATAAAATATATCAAATATATCAACTATATAAAATATATAAAATATATCAAATATATAAAATATATAAAATATATAAAATATATAAAATATATCAAATATATAAAATATATAAAATATATAAAATATATAAAATATATAAAATATATAAAATATATAAAATATATAAAATATATAAAATATATAAAATATATAAAATATATAAAATATATAAAATATATAAAATATATATATATATAAAATATATCAAATGTATCAAATGTATCAAATGTATCAAATGTATCAAATGTATCAAATACAGCAAATACATCAAATACATCAGATTCATCAAATACATCAAATACATCAAATACATCAAATACATCAAATACATCAAATAAATCAAATACATCAAATGTATCAATTGTATCAAATGTATCTAATGTATCAAATGTATCAAATGTACCAAATGTACCAAATGCACCAAATGTATCAAATGTATCAAATCTAGCAAATGTATCAACAGTATCAAATTTATCAAATATATCCAATATATCCAAATGTATCAACGGTATCAAATGTATCAAATATATCCAATATATCCAATATATCCAATATATCCAATATATCCAATATATCAAATATATCCAATATATCAAATATATCAAACATATCAAACATATATAACATATCAAACATATCCCACATATCACACATATCAAACATATTATGATGGCCACGGTTGTCCACACTGCCACGCACTCACGGAAGAACACCAAGATTTGGTATCAGTATGCTTCAACCTGGTTTATTACAAAACCTCTCTGCTCTCAGCAGCGTCAACAGTCAACCGACCCACCCTGTAACTCGCCAGGTCCCACGTCACCTCTATAGGTGGGTGGGGGGGGAGGTGGGGGGGGGGGGGGTGCTAGCCACACGCAGTAGAGGGCAGCCCAGTCAGTGCTCTGCCCATTGGCTAGCATGCTGCCACCTAGCGCAGTTCAGTGTAACTGCGTAGGTGTGCGGCGTAGTGTCTGCCACCACCACGTGGTAGTGGCGCTCATGTAGACTACTACACTGCTGAAACAAACCGATGAGAATCGAAAAATGATAGAAGGCAACATATTTGTATCCATATGTGCAATGCCTAGATCTGTGTGCAGATATAGCCAAATCTAGCTAAACTAGCTGCAAGGCAAACATGACATGAATCTAAGTGAAGAATGGAGCTTTAAATGTTTTGCCGTCCTAAGCGACCTCTCCCAGCTTCTATTTAGTTGGTGGAATAGAATGTTTTTTGTTGGGAGAGAGGAGAATTGTTCATACCCTACAAGTGGAACCCCCTCGACAAGAGGAAGCAAAGAGCTGCTCAATCCACCCCCGCTACCCCCATCTCAGGAGAACCGGCTGCAGGGTACTCCTCCTTCTGCGCGGAGCGGCTCCTCTAAGAGCTCCCTCAGTCTGTCCTCCCGTGTGCCCGTGTTACCTGGACAGTAGATCAGAGATGGTATTAAACGTCATGCAGACACACCCAGGACCTGCCACGCTCGGCAACCTGCTCCGGTGTAGAGTGCATGCAAATAGAAGGGCGGTGTTACCTATAACAATTGAGAGAGTCTCCGCAGATACAACGGTGGTATGTAATACATCCAATAGGAAGCTAAGGGGGCCAGCAAGAACCCCTCCTCCTACAGGGCAATTACACCCTGTGCATCCTCAACTGCTAAAGCAGGAGTCAATACACACACTGTCATTCATGAACTCCCAGAAGCACTTACTTTAAATAGTAATCAAATATATAGAATGCAGTCTATTATAAGAGTCAGGGAGGCACTGAAAATGATAATATAAAAAAAAAAAAGTGTATGATATGTATAAGTGCCAACCCTCCAACTCTCACACCATCGACAACCTTGATCCACTATATCAATTTTGAGAGAATGTTTCCTAATAGGTGTGGAAAAAGGAAGACAGAGGGGGTGGAAGTTGAGGAATAATAATTATATATATATATATATATAAATGTATTCCGACCCTTACCGCAAAACAGGCAGAACACAAGTAACTAGCCCCTCCAATAGGAAGAGACTCAGTTCTTCACCACGACATAGTAAATCAACAATCGTACTGCCAATAAACATAGTACTAACAGTTGGCAGTACGAAATGCTAATTCACATCATGGTTATAATGTAAATAGTGACTTCGCACTATTTAATTAAGTATATATTTGTATATTATTTAAATATAGATATACACATAGCGGTGGCTATCCCCTTAGGGATGACAAACAAACAAAAACCACCAGGGGCGCTGGTATTTCAATTATCCCTACGTGACCCCCAGAATCCCTCAGACAGGGGTGGGCGCCGGCCAACTGCATACGCAGTTAGTTGTCATTCACTTTACTGTCACCTGTCATCTGAACGTCGCCGTGCACGTCAGCGGCTGTGAAGCCTATCTCTGATGCTGAAGCTGGGAGAAAATAATTCTAGTGATCTCAAAAGATCCATCTCAGGCTCGGAAATCTCCGGGATAATTTTCCCAGGTGGGTAAAGGAGGAACTATAAGAATCTTCCCGCCCACATCTACCAAAGGACCAATGTCAGACGCGTTGACGTCCATCGGCTTGGTGGGACCTCCCCCCGCGGACTGCGTGAGATGCAGTGTGGGAGTCGACTGCCTGGAGGCAGCCGCTTCTCCACGCGCAGAAGTCATGGCAGTTTGAGCAGGAGGGAGAAAAGCAACTGCAGACGGTGGTGCCACCTGGTGTGAACCTGGTGAGCGACTGCACCATCCTCTCAAGAGCAGGGCTAAGAGGGGGTGTATCCATCTGAGATGAGAATGACGATGTGACAGCCTGATCTTGGCAAACCTGCCAAGCTTGAAAGCGAGTCTGCCAACTGCACACCTACATGGGCCTCTGGCAAACGCAAACAGGGCAACACCTGCGGGTTGACCTTTAACAGCAACTCTTCTATAGAGTCATTGTCACTGACTAATGGCCAATAATTAATATGCCCACGGTGTCGATACCCTCAGCCTCTGCAAAGAGATGACCGAGGGGGGAACAATGCTCAACACCCTGTAATTTGGTGTTGAATGGAGAAGTATAAGTCTATATATATCTATTTTAATTAAATTAAATTGTATTATTATTATCTGCCATGTGGCAAAGCAGCATCCAATTTTCACAGTCACACCACTTCCCCTACGTCAGATGATCACCGAACACTCTGTGAACCATCTGTGCACAGTACACACAGACCCATCACAGCCATGGATGGCCTTACAAAACCACTGAAACAAAGGTATAAGTACAGCGGAATGCATATCTCACCTGGTAGGCGGTCGGCCGATGGGCCCCCCAGTCGGCATGCTAATCAGAGAGCGCCTACCTCGCCTGTGTTACGCTAGGTGTGCCACCAGTCCGAGATGTGTGACCCATTTAGGGAATCCTGCCAAGCCACCCACCCCGCGGGGGAATTCCCCATCCCACGCAGTACCCACCTATGTCATTATGTACTGTGAGGCTGCGGACAATCACCAACCACCCCAGCATAGGTGACCTAGTTACCCCGGCTCACTATTCTAGACAGCTATGCACCCATGCTCGAGCTAAAGATAAACACTCCCCTACCATAGCAGTTATAATGCAGTAAGCCCTCTCAACTATAACAAGTTTGTTAGATGAGAAATGGAAGAAAATAAACACAAAGCTTTGGGTAGAGGCATTATGCAGAACAGTCATAACTGCGCCCATTTGTTGGCGTCTGGAGGCCCCAGGTCCTTCCCAACCACTCTCAAATAACGGCATAGTCAAGTTAACTGAACAGATTTTCATGTGCTTATTATTGCAACTGATATTGTCATTTATGTACCAACAAATTGCAATGAACGGCCGGAAGACCAGTGTTCTGGCGCTGACAAAAGACATTATTCGCTGAATAAATTACATTTAGTAAAGAAAACTAAAAACTTTTAGTTTAAATGGCTAACTTTTCTGATATTTGAAGTGCAACCATGTAAAGTAAATTTTGGCAAGCAATCTGACAAATCTGACCTCCATAGGCTTCTGCAGAAACAGGTTATGTTATGTTATGGCCGAAATATTCCCTTCTAATTCTATGCAGTGACAAATATGTATTAAATGCACTAGACAAAGTGTCTAAATTAGATATGTAGAATCGAATCTAGATAATTGTTTGGGTTTTGAAAATGTTATGTTTTCAACGGACAATCCAGCTCTAATATTACACAAGGAGTAAAAGAAGTAAGTAATCGGAGAATTATGAGGCATGTATTAATTTAACATCCATGTGTGGAGAATGCATTCTCTCATCTGCGCGTCTGCATTACATGAGTATTCCTCCCACAGATATGACTAGAACCTTGCTGGGGTTAATTCTGCCTCCACCCACCAGGGCCCCGTTCAGGGTGCACCTCCAAGACGTCTCTGGGAAATCCCGGACATCACACTAGTCTGAATGGCAAAAGCAGTTTGTCGCCTGGAAAATGGCCACCCCCATAGGCATTGGCCATTTGCAATGGAAAAGCTGTGCTGTGATTGGCTGAAACCACTGAATATGGCGGCCATTTTCGAGGCGCGTTTTGTCTCCTGTTTGAAATGGGAGGAGTCTCTGAGACGTCTCTGAGATGCACCCTGAACGCAAATAGGCCAAACACCGTCAAGGAAACATCTATGTGGCGCCTCCGAAATGCACCCTGAATGCGGCCCTGGTTCCGCTGGTTATTTAGTCCATTCAGAGTGACCATGTGCACAATGCAGGGAGCTAGATTTGTGCAGGGCATAGGCGGCCACGTAGAGAGCAATAATCAGGCGGATGTTAATCCGCTCTATTCCCCCAGAGGAGGAAAGGCCCACTTGGCCGTATATGCCACTAACAATAATTCCATCCCTTGCGTGTAGCACCAAATTACCTGCCGCCCAAATGAAAGTGGTTGGCAAGGAAACCAGGAAAATATCCGCCTTAGCTCGACTGACTGGTGTGGGGATGTGGAGGTGTGGGGGTGGGGGGTGGGGGGTTGAGATGTGGGGGCGGGGAAAGGTAGAGGATGTGGGTGTGTAGGCTGTGGGTGGATGGGTGTGTTAGAGGATGGGGAATGGCATGTTAAGGGTTGTCAGTGGTGGGTGGGGGTGGAGGGGAGAAGCAGGCTATGGGAATCGTGATCATCCACACACACACAGTCTGACTCTGACTCTTGAATTTCTTCCCGCCATTCCATTTCCCAAGTCCTATATTTATCTGTTGTCCACTTATCCCCTCTCGATGTATATAGTCAGAACTGCCACATAATCATATATTACATATATAGAGAGGGACCTGATTATACACAGTAAAACCTCTCTAAATCGACCGACATTCAAGCCTGCATGTCACCCAAGTAGATGTACATAGTAGGCCAAGGTATCATTACTCAGAATAGACAAAGAAAACTGGAAAATTACAAAAAAACTAACATAGGCTATTACTAACAACCAAAATTGCAGAAGGCTGACCTGAGCAGACACAGGGAAACACTCCTGGGCAAAGGAACATATCAAGAAAGCACCACAGCTGTCCAGCGTTGAAAACAAGCACCCTGACAGGAGCTTATACGTTATGGGCAGAGTAAATACCTCGTCAATCAAAAAAAAACAAAAAAAACAACATATAGGGCAGTGTTCGATCTGTGGCATTGGTCAGTTAGAGAGGTTTTACTGTAAATTTATTATATGTATATATATTACCTTGGTGTATATTACCACAACTGCCAGACACTCATATATATAGAGACGATCCCATGTGTATATATCCTGATGTATATAGTCACACATACCACACACTCGTATATAGAGAGACATGACGTGATATATATTTATATATATATATACATATACAGTAAAACCTCTCTAAATCGACCGACCTTCGGACCAACCATAAGTGGTCCATTTAGGGAGGTGGTCGGTTTAGGGAGTTAGAATATGGCTACAATGGTATTGTTGGGACCCACATAAAGCGATCGATATAGGGGAGTGGTCGATCTGTGGAGGTGGTCGGTTAGATAGGGTTTACTGTATATACACATATGTTGACGTATTTAGATTTATATATAGAGAGAGACAGACTTACATGTTTATACATATATATATATATATATATATCCATATATATAAAGATGGATAGAGAGCGACAGAGAGAGAGAAAGAAAGAACTATGTGTGTGGGTGGCGGTTGTGTATAGAGTGCTGATGCGCAAACCATCTTAATCGGATATTGCGGTCAACCCGTTAGTATGCCCATTTTATCTCATCCCCCCAAAATTCCTTTCAATATAGCACCAATATGGCCAAATAGGGCGACTCAACAACCATCCGCGCCGCTACTTAAAGCTGCATAGACCGATGAAAATATAAAATTTTCAAAACCAAAACAATTATCTCAATTTGATTCTACATATCTAACTTAGATACTGGTGCACTTATTAAACATTTGTCACACATATAAGGGAATACCGAGGCAATTGAATAGAAGCTGTTACTGCAGAAGCCTATGGGGTCAGAGTTTTGACAAGCTTGCCAAAATTAATTTGGCATGGTTCCACTTCAAATATCTAAAAGGTTAGCCACTTAAAATAAAAGTGACTTCACGCTAAAGTAAGGTACATTATAATGATGAACCTAATGGATTTTTCTCAGAAAATTTCAGAAACTCAAAAACATCGGACTATGCAACTTTAACCAAATCCACTGTATAATAAATATTACTCTCTGTATACTTCTCTTATATTATATCTATGTAAATATACATATATAGTGCATATATAGTACATACATGCACATATACATGCCGAATCTAAGGCACAACACACACACAACCCATCCCCCATACAAGAAAAAACAACCCAGCAACATGAGATCCAACACAAAAACAGCCCCCCCATACGCCACCAAAGAAAAACCACCAAAAAAACCCACACCACTTACCTTTCAAATGAAAGACACT
The DNA here is from genome assembly GCA_030323885.1 of Branchipolynoe longqiensis. NCBI lineage: Eukaryota > Metazoa > Annelida > Polychaeta > Phyllodocida > Polynoidae > Branchipolynoe > Branchipolynoe longqiensis. The sequence goes on from CM059188.1 coordinate 42,159,576, forward strand.
GGCGACCACAGCACAAGATTGCGGGGCGTCAAATTATGCAGTCAAAAAAGAACGGCTTTCATTGAATACATTTCTGGTTGCCATGGCAAAGCTTTCGGGGTCAGTGGATCCCGGGCCGGGTGTGTGCCCCGGGTTACGGGTGGCGCTGGCCGATTGTCAAACAGCGAGATTGGTCGGCATTCTGGCCGCATTCCCCCGAGTCAATGTCGGATCTTATAGCTGGATACAGGCTGTAGGTATGGTAATCACCGCCATTTTCTTTTTTGTTAATACTTTTTTTTGTGTGGCGCCCTCGCTCCTGCCTGCTTTTCATTACATGCAGTTTAAATGTATCCACACGTCGGAGTTGGTGTTTTGGATTACGTTGCAGTATGACTGATGTATGTTATTCATATTTAGAACCAGTGCTATACATACATATATATATATGTACATATATATATATACATATATATGTACATATACTGGAAAAATGAGATTGGAATGGCTTAGGTTTGCGCCGATCCCGCACCAAACAATTGGCGCTGCAGTCGCGAATCCCGTAGTGGGGTGGGCGCGTGACTTCGAATATATATAATAAATACAATTAATCGTACAATAACAATATGCAATAAGTAACAATGAGAATTGCCCGTTCCTTTATATTATAATAATACATTATATTACACATATATATCCGTAGTAATCTCTATATATATCTATGTATATCTATGTATATATATATATATATAATTCCAGTGCACAAATGACAATGGGAACACCCGTAGTTAGGTTCGGGGCCGAATGTGGCGCCACCAGTACCATAATGTAGGATAGGAGGTGAATACATCGATGATAATGGTTGATAGATAATGAAATAAAACAATAATAATAATAATTCCCTTTATACTCACATAATGCTTAAACATCACATATGTTTGGACATATCTATGTGTGTATAGGTACCTGTATGTATCTATATTTATCCATATATCTATATCTACATAAAAGGTTCTAGTCATATCTGTGGGAGGAATACTGATGTAATCCAGAACAAATGTCCTCCTGTGTGTGACATGAGGGGGGGGGGGTTTCCCGCTCGGCAATTTACCCGACAACTGGGAGGGGGGGGGGGGGCACTCCCACAAGGCGCAAGAGGAAATATAGGATGTACATGTTACCCTTTTATTTATACTCATATAATGCGTTATGCATCACATATATATATCTGTATATATCTATATGTAAATATAAATATATGTATGTATATATATATATATATATATATATATATGCATAGGCCTAGATATATACTCATAGACATCTATATACGCTGTCCGGAAAGTGGGCATATTCCATAGCATGGATACGAGTTTGCGACCCTGTCACTCACCCAGCTATAGCTAAGAATACAGTCAATGATTTTTTATTTTTTACTTTATTTTTTAAAATATATTTATTCATTGAATAAAGTATTTTGTTAGCGCCGTGGCACTGGTCTTCCAGCCATGTGACAATACAGTTATTTACAATTACACTGCCCTATATGTCGGTCGATTCACCTGCATTTTTGGGGAAATTAATTAATAGCCCATATATATACATATATTATGCGTACATTTTCCCGGAATTGTATTATTATATGTGCCTACTTCATAGCAAAGCAAGGGTTTGGTTAGATACGTGCTTCGGCATATCAATCATATATAATTATCTCCATATATACGTTTTAGAATCTCAGATTAGCAATCCCTATTTATTGTGATTCATATTTTTGTTTAAGTTTTAATTAATCCAACCCCAATGATCACCCTCATGAGCAAAGTGTAATAGTTGTTTCTTTCATCATTATGTCTTAAGCCCCAGTCACACCTACCCGGACGAGCCCCGGATTTTGAGCCCGACCATCCGGGGCTGTTTCGCTCCCATGCCGGATCTAAACCAGATGCCCCGGACCGCCCCGGATGTTTTAAACATTTTAAAACATCTGGCGCGGACCCCGGACGAGCCACGGATCATGCCGGACCATGCCAGACGACCATGGACGAGCCATGGACGAGCCATGGACGAGTGAAGGATCACCCCGGATCGCCACGGACCAACCCGGATGACGATCCGGGGCTCATCCGGCCTCTGATCCGGGTAGGTGTGACTGGGGCAGTAACATCCAATATCATTTCAGTATGGATGCCGATTTGTGACAGGCCACATTCGGAGTGTATTTATGATGCTGCCCCACTGGCTGACCTGGTCGCTGGGACTATTATGTGATTTCCCACTCAGACACATTATCCTGATTCGGAGCAGACCAGTACTTGCCGTATTCTAGTAATGTCGAGAACCAGACTGCCTAGTGACAAGCGTTTGTAAATCATTAGTTTGACGCGATCGGGAATCAAACTCACGACCTTCCGCACTGGAAGCGTGCGCTCTACCGTTTCAGCCACAGCATTTGGTTGTGTAAAAGTGGGAAATCGCCCCATGGTATCACTGGCGTGATAGGTCAGTGGGGTAGCACTATAAAGCATCATGAGCGCGCACTGTCAAGAGTTCGCAACCTTGTTGAGATGATGTTCAGACGTAAAACCCCCGAACTGATTTATGATTCTCCACGGAGTGCTTCCCGGGGTTCACAGCTATCGCGAAACCAGCGCCAAGCCGCCATTTTGAGGCACTGCTGGAACTGACAACAACACTGAACGGCCAACCTGCTGCACTGGCTGGTTGTTGGAGTGTTACGTCCTAACAACATCTAAGGTCATATCAGGACGAGTACCGGTTGATGATAGTGCACACTCATACTGACATTACAGTGCTGCCCCATTGGGAGATCAGGCTGCCAGCACTCTGACCATATATCCCACTTAGTCACATTATCCTGACAATGAGCACACCAGTCCTTGACCTATCCTATTAATGCTGAGCGCCCGGATAGGAAGCGAAAAGTACCAATTGTGTAAGTCATTGGTTTGACTTGATCGTGAACCGAACTCCCGATCTCCTGCACGCGAGGCCTGTGCTCTATCGATTCGGCCACCACGCCCGGTACCTGCTGCATTGGCACAAACGCTGATTGTCCAGTCGGTAGAGCGCTGACATCACAGCTCAAGAGGTTGAATCCCGACCGAGTAAAACCAATGATTTACTTAATTGATACTTGTTGCTGCTACCTAAACTGGCGCTCGGCGTTATTATGACAGGACAAGGATTGGTTAGCTCAGCACCGGGATAATCTGATTGAGTGGGATATCGGGTCATGGTGCCAGTGGTCTGGTCTCGCAGTGGATCAGTACTTCAAATTCGCCCTGAGTGTGTGCACTGTCACAAATCGTTACCCGTCCTTATTTAGATGTTGTTAGGACATACCCCCCCCCCCCTCAAAAAAGCTATGCTGACCCCTCCGCTATGTCGACCAATGTTTGTTGGCCATTGTGTGTTTTTTATAGCCTAGTTGCAAAATCCGGGAACTGTTTGCATTTGCCGGACACCTGTAATCCCCATTACCTGTTTCACCACGATTACGGACACATTAAAATCACATGAACGGTAAAGCAGGCGCTGTACATAAACGCACGGTGACATATATAAATGAAAAACATGATACTGGTAAGTCACTTTTTTTTCAAAAATGCACACCAGTCGCGAGAATCTACCATATATATATATATATATACATAAATATATATATATATATATGCATACAAGCTCAACATGTATATATAGCCACGAATATACGTCCGCCGCATATATGCGGGTGTAAGGAAATGCACTGTGGTACCCCCGGTGGTTTGCGGGGGTACTCACCATTGATCGCAGATGTACCACTGATGCCCACGTATCTGCGGGTGTAAGGAACGCACTTTGCTGGCCCCCAGAGGTTTGCGGCCGAACTCGCCATTGGTTCGCGGATGTACGACCAGACAGCGCTCGATGATCTGTACACCCTATGAGCACACCCCAGCCACGGCAGTTCGACTGCAACACTGCTACTCTAGAGACCTTTTCAACTTTCATATATGTGCAATATATATATATATATATTCTAGTATAAAGATACGGAAGGGAATATTATTAGTTATTATTATGAACTTATAGTCTGTAAGATTCAACACCGTACCAGTTGTGCCATCTCGGCCCACCTCACCTCCACCAGATGTTGACCGGTGTCAGTCACACTGGAGTATATATATGGGCTGGACATGGTTCGCGACACAGAGGCAAAATACTACATCCGGTTATACTTTAACACAAATATTAAACAATTTTTTCAAAACTATTATGACTTGAACCATCCCAGATTCTAATTGTTCATGTTGGTTCGTCAACATGGGTAATTTGCGCTTGAACAAGGAGTTACTGCGGTGGTGGCTCCTGGGTTCGATCCCATTAACCACCACACCCCTGCCGGAACTAGGTCTCACTCGCGAGACTCGTGACGTCACGCCCGGTCGTCGACGGCCTGCCAGATCCTGAATCTACCACTTCGCCTCCAGCAGCCGGACCATCAACACCACCAGCTTTACTCAGCCACCCACCCATCCCTACAAACAGGCGAACATTTTTAGAGAGCTAGGGTTGAGAGCCTGAGTCGACAAACATCTTACCTTTGAGCTTATTTACTTGTGGACACTACCAAAGTACTAGTATACCTGACCACTTCTTGAATAAAGTCCATGTCAAATAGCTGCTTGTTCGTGTTGTGAATTACGTGAATCTACGTAATAAATGCTGACATAACCTAAATTATTAAAACGCACTTTTCTAAATTAGCCCCGACAAAGCGCAATACAATGAAATATGGATTGGAGCCAGGAATGATCCTACTCGAAAGGGCATTGTGTGCCTTACTGTTTTATAAGGGTGTTGTTTGCGCCAGGCGCTATTGTAGCCTCTGCTTTTGACCGACGTAGGGCGCTAGTTTAGTCCTATTTGCCAGCCTCAACGGTAAAATCACAATGGGCAATTGTTGCCGCCGGGCCATGCAGGTGGTGTTTCGCTGGTACCCGCATGCCTGTTTGGGCCTGATTTAGGTGTGTCACGCCGACCCGGCTGAGAACCAGCGAACAGCAGTCACGGCGGAAGGACTACCCCCTCTCCCCCCCCCCCTCCCCTCCCCATCCACACACCCCATCTCCCCACCATCCCAGACTGACAGGAGGAATGTACGTCCATTTGGTCCGTGGGGGTGAGTGGGAGTGAGGGGGTGGGTGTGCGGAGTGGAGGGTGGAGGTGGAGGTGTGAGGGTGGATGGTGGTGGGTGTGAGTGGGTTGTGTTTGGAGAGTGGGGGTGGGGGGTGAGGCTGGATGGGTGTGAGTTGGAGTGGGGGTGAGTGTGGGTGGGGTGAGTGGGAATGTGAGGGTGGGGGGGTGATTGGGTGGGGGTGAGTGTGAGTGTGTGGTGGGTGTGGGGGGGGGGGGGTGGGGTGGGGTGGGGGTGGGGGGTGGTGGGGGTTGGGTGGGTGAGTGGGGGTGGGAGAGGATGGGGTGGATGGGGTGGATGGGGTTTGAGTTGGGTGAGTGGGAGTGTGGGGCTGGGTGTGGGCGGAGGTGGGTGGGTGAGTGGGAGTACATGGGTGTGGGTGTGGGTGTGGGTGGAGTGGGTGGGTGGTTGGGGGTTTGGGTGGGGTGAGTGAGAGTGGGGGGGTGTGGGTGGGGGTCTGAGTGGGGTGGGTGGGGGTTGGGTGGGGTGGTGGTAGTGGGATGTGGGGGGGGTTTGAGTGGGGTGAGTGGGGGTGTGGGGTGGGTGTGGCTGGATGTGGGTGGGGAGTGTGGGTATGGGGTGTGGGTGTGGGGGTGGGGGGTTTGGGTGGGGTGGCTGGGAGGGGTGGGGTGAGTGGGGGTTTGGGTGGGGTGGTGGGGAGGTGGCTGGGTGTGGGGGGGGGTGGGTGGGGTGAGGGTGGTACAGGGGTGTGGGTGTGGGCGTGGGTGGGGTGGGTGGTGTGTGGGTGGGGGTTTGGTGGGGGAGTGGGGTTGGAGTGGGGGATGGGTGGAGGTGGGGTGGGAGTACGGGGTGGGTGGGTGGGGTGGGTGGGGGTGTGAGTGGGTTGAGTGGAGGTGTGGGGGTGGCGGGGGTGGTGGGGGTGGTAGTTGGGGTGTGGGAGGGGGTGAGTGGAGGTGAGTGGGTGGGATGAGGGGGAGGTGTGGGGGTGGGGGTGGGTGTTGGTGGGGGTGGGTGGGTGAGTGGCAGCATGGGGGGGGGGGCAGGTCTGTAGGGGCGGGTGTGTGTATGTGTCTGTTCGGGGTGGGGTTTGGTTGGAGTGAGTGGGAGTGTGGAACTGGGGGTCAGTAATTAGGTGTGTGTATATGTGTATGTGGGGGTGACTTTGAGTGGGGTGAGTGAGAGTGTGGGTGTGGGTGTGGGGTGGGTGGGTGGGTGAGTGGGAGTATGGGGGTGCGGGTGGGGTGGGTGTGGGCGGGGGGTGTATGTATGTGGGGGAGGTGGGGTGGGAGTATCGGGATGTGTGTGGGGGTGTGTGTGGGCGGGTGTGTCGGTACGTGTGTGTGGGGGTGGGGGGTGGGGTAGTTGTGGAAGGACCTACGCGTGACGCGCTCAAGCGGCCGTGTGTGTTTCCGGCGACAGAAGGCTGACGTTCCAAAGTAGAACATCGCATGGAACCAACTTGGGCAATGGCCGGTGTAGGCCCGCAGCCAATACAATGCTGTAGTTACTGAGGAAAAAAGAAAAAGGATAATAAAATAAAATAAAACGTGGACGATGACAAACCAAACGGTGCCAGACACTGGCTTTCGCTCTCATTATCTCAAAATATCAGCAATATATATATATATATATAGTGATATATATAGTCATATATATATACAAATATGAATAGGTAACACACACACACACGTAATGCATACATTTGATATATATCTTATTAATTAGTATATGATTATCCTGTATTGTCCTTTATTGTCATTATCCTTTTAATTTGTATTATCCTTTTGTTTGCATGTCTACTATATACTTCTCCGTTGCTTATAAGTTATATATTATATATATATCTATCTGTCCATATATATATATATATGTATATATATATATATATATATATATATATATGAGTGTTTCCGACCTAGATCTAACCTGGTGTAACCCTTTGACAATGATGTTATGTAACACTTTGCATAAGATGCATAAGAGGGAAGAGTTATCTAAATTGATCCACCAGATCCATGACTACGGCTAAACCTCATCACACCCCCACCCAGATAAAAACACTCCTTACTCGCCTCCAAGTTCCAACACTCCTCTTTCCACACCTCTACTTGGAGCCCTCCTTATATGACCTTAGATATTACCAGGACGTAAACCTCCAACCACCCCACAACTTGGAGCCCACTGGCAATGTGTGACGTCATGAATGAGCAAAAGCTAGCTCGTGGCCTAATTACTGACCCCCAATGAGCTCGCGCTGACCTCCAGGAGAAGGTGAGGCGGAGGTGAGTGGGTGGGAGAAGGTGAGGTGGGGATGGGTGGGTGGGTGGGAGTAGGTGAGGTGGAGATGGGTGGGTGGGGGTGGGAGTAGGTGAGGCGGGAGATGGGTGGGCGGGTGGGAGAAGGTGAAGTGGAGATGGGAGCGTGGATGGGACAAGGTGAGGCGGAGATGGGTGGGTGGGAGAAGGTGAGGCGGAGATGGGTGGGTGGGTGGGAGAAGGTGAGGCGGGGATGGGTGGGTGGGTGGGAGAAGGTGAGGCGAAGATGGCTGGGTGGGTGGGTGGGAGAAGGTGAGGCGAAGATGGGTGGGTGGGTGGGAGAGGTGAGGTGGAGATGGTGGGTGGGTGGGAGAAGGTGAGCGTGAGGTGGGTGGGGGAGAAGGTGAGGCGGGGGATGGGTGGGGTGGGTGGTGGGAGAGGTGAGGCGGAGAGTGGGGGGTGGGTGGGGTGGGAGAAGGTGAGGCGGAGATGGGTGGGTGGGTGGGAGAAGGTGAGGCGGGATGGGGGATGGATGGGTGGGTGAGGGTGGGTGGGTGGGAGAAGGTGAGGCGGAGGGAGATGGGTGGGTGGGTGGGAGAAGGTGAGGCGGAGGGAGATGGGTGGGTGGGTTATTAGCGTGTCTGCTCGCGCTCACTGCGAAGCAGGAGATGAAGCGCATAAAGCAGCCCGTCAATGGTGAACTAGTATTCGGCGATTGGAGCAAAGAGCCACGACCACCCCGAGACTGTTCAACAGGGCTCAGGTCCTGGCGATGGTGGGCGGTGTGCGTATGTGTGTGTGCATGTGCGTATGCGCGTGCGCAGTGGTGCGCTGGAGGGGCGGTGGGTGGGTAGGGGGGGGGGTATGTCGGGTAATGAGACAAGATGGGACCAAAGTGGGCGGTGAGGTCAGCAAGGGTCAGCATCCTGGTGACAAGCAAAGGAAGGGCGGGCGGAGTCACTGACCGGCGGGGAGGGGTTGGGGATTGCCGGCGGTGGGTCATCAGACAGGACAAACTGACCAGTTGACCACTAACGAGGCCTATCCACGCCCGCCCGGGCTCTGACAGGTAAGTGGCCGGAGAATTAGCCGTGAGTAATTTGGGAGACGATCCACTGACCGTGGACACGTTATACCACGGCGTTTTACCATGATGCTACTGCTTGCTAAAAATAAAATGTCAGCGGTTCACCCTACCGATGTTGGCTGTCGGAGTTTTATTTATATCCTGGCAACATCTAAGTACAGGTACGTCTGCCGTGTTGGTAGACCCTGGGATCGTGGGTTCAAACCCTGGTCGAGTCAAACTGATGACTTACAAATGTATACTTGTCGCATCCTAACCAGGCGAATGGCATTATCAAGGCCCCTATAATACTAAGACGGCTCACTCAGCCCGTACTGTGTAATCAAAATGATCAAACCCACCACTTGGGGCGCTGGCTGTTCTCTTGGTTAAACAGGTGCTATATTATATGAATAAATGTATATATGAATGTGAAAGATGTGTGATGATGGCGATGCTGATGATGATGCTGATGATGATGTGTATTTGTTCATAGCAATTTCATATTGATGTGTATTCATACTTACCTATCTCATATATAATATAATTGTATGTGTCTACATGTGAAACACCAACCAGCAGCTGGGCTGATCAAACCCACCACAAGGTGGCTCTGCAAAATTTACATTACCATGGGAGAGATAGGGAGTGAGCCATCTTAGTATTATAGGGTCGTTTGCATTATTAGGATAGGGCAAGGACTGGTTGGCTCAGTGTCAGGATAATGTGACTGAGTGGGATATCAGGTCCTGGTGCTGGCGGCCTGGTCTCCCAGTGGGGCAGTGCTATAAATGCGCCATGAGTGCGCACTGTCAAAAGTTGGTACCCGTCCTGATATGACCTTAGATGTTGCTAGGACGGAAACCAACAAACAAACAAATCTAAGGATGGGTACTGAGTTGTGATTTTATAGTGATTTTATGGTGATTTTCAGGGTGATTTTATAGTGCTGTCCCACTTGCAAATTAGGCCGGTTAAGAATGGTTGGTTGTTGCAGTTTAAGTCATGAACATTAACATAATATACCCCACCAGATACGCTAGTGACATCTGTTGGCAGAATCTGGAACTACTCTAGTCGGGCACATTCCCCAACTGCCAATGATTTCATATGCTATATCTCCATAAAGAATGCTTGGAAAAATAAAATGCTTGATTATATTCAGATATTCATATCGCAACAGGATTCAAGCTCTTATCCTTGTAATATATCTTTAAAAAAAGACAACTATATTGTATTTGTCTTCTGGAATTCCATGTATTACACCCGTCCAGTTAAGCTAATGACATCTGTCGGCAGAATCTGGAACTACTCTAGTTGGGTAGTTTCCAGCTTTACTGGCAGGGTCAATTAAGCCAATACCCAACTGCGTTATTATAGCATAGTGAATAATCAAGAAAAATATATATGAATAGTGATGACTCCAATTATCGATTCTGGATCAGACATTTAGGGTCAGCCTTCACCCACATTTAGGTCTCAGGCATGCAAACTCTTCCCCTTCTTTTCTGGCTACCAGTCTCTCTATTCGAATTTGTTATGCATATATATATGTGTTGAGGTAGATAGAGAATACAAGAGCTAAATTTAGCAACAGAGCCTGGATTGTACTGATAAATCTGCACCCTACACCCATATATATGACATACATATATATATATACGTAGTGTCTATGCATACATGCCCATTTTTATAGCCTCGAGGTCTATGCGTATGTGCCCGTGATGCACGCGCATCTGTCTCATGAGGCATAAGCATGGACAGGCAGGCAGGATGCAATACAATAATATAATGAATATGTTTAGAACAAGAATTACTTATGGCTAATCAATGGTGATGTACACATCAGCCTGTAAAGTGACTGAAAATGTATGTTTCTTAGCTCAAAATGCTTAATTATGGACAGTTGTGTCTTATAGAGATACGGTCACGTATGCGTAGACACTGCAAAAGATACATGAGGAACGATGGCGCATGTGCACATATGCCTAGACTTCGAGTCTACGCATACATGCCCATATTCATAGCCTCGAGGTCTATGCGTACATGCCCGCGATGCACGCGCATCTGTCTCATGAGGCATAAACATGGACAGGCAGGCAGGATGCAATACAATAATATAATGAATATGTTTAGAACAAGAATTACTTATGGCTAATCAATGGTGATGTACACATCAGCCTGTAAAGTGACTGAAAATGTATGTTTCTTAGCTCAAAATGCTTAATTATGGACAGTTGTGTCTTATACGGATACGGTCACGTATGCGTAGACACTGCAAAAGATACATGAGGAACGACGGCGCATGCGCACATACGCCTAGACTTTGAGTCTACGAATACAGTCACGTACGCGTAGACACTGCTAAAGATATGTGAGGAACGACGGCGTATGCCGGCATATGCCTAGACTTCAAGTCTACGAATACGGTCACATATGCGTAGCCACTGCCACATATATATATATATATAATGGCGTCATAGTCTACTCAAACCTCATAGGCAAGGAACCACATGCACCAATAACCGTGAGTAGGATGATCGCATCAGGGACCCTAGATAGTGTGATGGTTATGATACTCGCCTAGATATGACAGACCCTTGGACTTGGAGTTCTTCTATGTACAAGGCATGATGTTCCCATTTGGTTTATTCATCCTTTACAACAGTGGTGCCTTGACCAGGATTCTGTGTATTAATATTACACTGAGCTTACTGGTGTATGCTAGGGAAGTGCGCTAACCATATATCACCAATCATAAGTATGAGACTTATAAGTCCAATTGAACAAGCTTAGTGAATTATCACACTCACTTCCCCAGATGAAATTCTCCATGCACAGGTTTTGTTTGTTCGTTTGTTTTTGTTTTACGTCATAGCAATATCTAAGGTCATATCAGGATGGGTACCGACTTGTGACAGTGCAACCTCATGGCAACTTTATAATGCTGTCCCACTTGAAGACCAGGCCGCCAGCACCATGACTTGATATCCCACTCAGTCACATTATCCTGACACTGAGCCAACCAGTCCTTGCCCTATCCTAATAATGCCAGGTGCCAGGAAGTGACATGTATCCAATTTTAAGTCATTGGTTTTGACTCGACCAGGGTTCGAACCCACGGCCCCACGATCTACCAATACGGGAGGCGACACTCTAACTCATTCGGCCATCCCATCTGGTCCATTCCCACGTAGGCGTAGAGTAAGGTGGCTTGTATCACAGAGTGTAAATAGCCTAAGCATTAGAGCGCTAGCCTTGGAATGGTAGAAAGGTGGGATCGAGGCCCTGTTTAGGCGAACAGGTTCCATTTATGTGCATCACCCTCCCCTCCAGCTCCCTTTCTGATGAAACATTGATTAATAATTAATTGTCCAAATAATGCAAGCAGGTGCGTTGGCCGAATCAGTAGAGCGCATGCCTCGCATGTGGAAGATCAGGAGTTTGGTTCCTGGTCATGTCAACTCAATGACTTATAAAATTGATACGTTTCGCTTCCTAGCCTGGTGCTTGGCATTAATAGGATAGGGCAAGGACTGTTTAGCTCAGTGTCAGGATAATGTGACTGAATGGCATATCAGGTCAGTGCAGCCTGATTTGCCAGTAAGGCAGCACTATAAAGTCACCATGAGTGCGCACTGTTACATGTCAGTACCCATCCTGATATGACTTTAGCTGTTGCTAGGACGTAAACCTCCAACAACCAACCATCCATAACCCCCCCCCCCCACCCACCTCTCCCTTCCTATGACAGATTTATTGATAATTGATTGTCCATATAATGGTGCCTAACCTGCAGGAGCAGAAGGACTGCTCTTGCCTCCACCTCCATGACACACCGAGGCTATTAAACACCTCAATCCCATAATCTCTCCCGCAGGCCTCTATGTCATCTGCGTAGATGTACATAGTAGGCTAAGTTATCATATACAGGTTAGGAAAAAAACTTTGAAAGTTAAAAAAAAACTAATATAGGAACTACTAACACCCAAAACCGCAAAAGGTTGGCCCGAGAAAGATCAGGTAAACACTCCTGAGTGTGGGACCAGACCAATTCAGTATCACAGCTGTCCAGCATTCAAAACACGCACCCTCACATGAGCTATACGTTATGGGCAGAATAAAAAACTTGTCACAAATAATAAAAAATCTCCCATCACTATATTAACACCACCCCCCCACTTCCCCCACCATATTCTGCTGCTAAATTGTCGCTTCAGGATTAAAAAAATACCACCACGTGAATCCTTTTGTTCTATGATTTCTGATTGAGTTGAAAAAATAGATTTTTAAAGTGGTTTCTTTTCCTTTCTTTCCGGGGTCTTCCAAACTAATCCAATTGAGACCGAGGTGTGTGTGTGTGTGGATTTTGTTTAAACCTTTTTTTTTTAATGGTAAAGAACAGAGGCGCCACGACTCAGCGGTCGCCAGGAGCCGTCGATTGTTATCTTTGAAGACAATGAAGAAGACCTGGCCACCTGATTCGCTAAATATTGCGAATAAACTCAAGTCAGTAATTGAAGAAAACAATCAAATCAATTAGCGGGCATCGCGATGAGCTGCCAGTTTAAATACGAAGGCGGAGAAGAAGAGAAGAAAAACCCCACCTCACTGGCAATTACTTTCCTCTACGGTATTAATTGCGGTTGAACAGGTCGGTGATGAATAGTAGGGGGTTGGTGGAATTACTCAAACAAAGCTTGCTTTACTGGATGTGAGATTAACTAACAAAGTGTCAACTGAAACCCAAAGACAAAGTAATAAAGCAGCGTTTCTTTTCTTTTTCTTTAAAGATTGGTTGGTTGTTGGAGTTTGAATCCTGGCAACATCTCAGGTAATATCAGGGTTGGTACCGACTTGTGGCACTGTGTACTCATGGTGACTTTATCGTTCTGCCCAACTGGGAAATCAGGCCACCAGCACCATGACCCGATATCCCACCCATTCACATTATCCTGACACTGAGCTAACCAGTCCTTGCACTATCCTATTTATGCCGAGTGCCAAGCTAGGAAGCGACAAGTATCAATGTTGTAAGACATTCGTTTGACTCGACTGGGAATTGAACTCCCGATCTCCCGCATGGGAGACCTGTGCTCTACTGATTCGGCCACCGCGTCCGGTCGTTATTTCTTTAAATCTTCCAAATATTTTACTCGTATTTTAGCTATTGGCTAACGCACTTTACACAGTTCATCGTGGCTCAGTAAGGTCATGAGGAGATAGTCAGCATGAAGTAGCTGTCACACCTCGCCGGATTGAGCAATGGACAGAATTGTCTAGTCTGGTGGTGATAAGTATCAAAATGTATTGAAATGTATCAAAATGTTGCGCTATCGGGTAAATGGCCACTGGACGACCGGACCTGAAACAGACAGGACACGGACAGGAAATGGACAGGAAACGGGCATGAACAGATAGCCAACGGACGAAACAAAATCAAACCAGACACGAACCGTAGACGTCAGTCCGGTGGCATCTGTTCCTAGTTTTGTGCATGTTCAAAACTTGTATGGACACAAACCGGACATTGTTTGTTTTTTATCCGTTTCCCCCAATTCGATGAGGTGTGACAGGGCCTTAAAGGACATTTAGACATCGTTTTTCTACTGTCTGCAAGTGGTAACCAGATGTCCGAATGAGTTGAGCGCCTGCCGTCTCCTTTGGTAGATCATGTGATTTGAATCCCCAGATTCAAACCCAGGCCGACTCAAAGCGATTACTTAAAAATTGATACTTTTCACTACGTAGCCTGGCAATTGGCATTACCAGGATAGGGCAAGGGGCAGTGGAATGAAGAAGACCAATTGTCTGTGATTGAAATTTACCCTGCTTAATTAACTACTGTACCAAGGACTGTCCCATCAAAAAAAACCTCCAAAACACAATAAGACTGCTGCCACTGACACAAGGATACTAATTATAATAATTGTTATGGTCTACTTATTATTTTAATTCCTTTTAATATTTCAAACATAAGTGAATTGGTAATACGACGACAATCACTATGCTGATTCAGCCGGTTCAAAACTCGCATCAGCATATATTTTGGGTTAAAGGTTTTCCATAATCACACGACACCGCTTGGAATATCTTACATCGATATATTCTCAATGGCCACAAATAATCCTTTTTTGAACAAGTTATTGTGGCAATTCCAATAATTCCTCTCTTGAAGCACATTACAAAACAGACCTCGAATATGTACATATTACCTGTATTACACACAAATATATACCATGTATCATGTATAATATAAATATATATATACTTGTATTATTTAAATATTTACATATATTTTATATATAATATAAATATCTATATATAATTTATTATATAAATATATATTTACATATATTATATATAATATGAATATATATATATATAATTTATTATATAAATATATATTTGCATATTATATATATATATGTATTTACATATATGTTATATGCTGCATAAACCATTATATATTCCACGTGTGTTATATATAAATGTATGTTTACGTATATATATGACAGTCAAACTATTAAAGGCAGCGCATAGTGTTTTATTATGATCCGATTGTGGTATCCAATGAAATCTACTTCCATGCTACTTAATACCACAGACCGGAATAGTATATGGCGCATTACACATATAAATTAAACCCTGGAAGCTATGCCGAGGGAGGCCGGCCCGTGCGGTAATGACGTCCCTATAACCATATACAATACCATGCGCATTTCAGGTTTATTCACACACGTGACAGGCATCCATCTTCATAATGCCGATCGCTGGTAGCCGCCGTGCTATACACAACTCCTGTCGTGTTTATATCTTCCTGACTCCACCCCGACCCCTAGCGGCCCCAACGGTGACCCCCTTCATATATCCCTCTGCGGGTCAATCCTGAACTGACCCGGTCACCTAATGTACACATCCGGTCACCCCCACCCCATCCCCTACCCCCACCCCCAGCCCCACCTCACACATCCAACCCGCTCCTCCATCCCCACCCCTACCCCAACTGGGCCCACTGGCCGAATCGGTAGAGCGCGGCCCTCGCTTGCGGGAGATGGGGAGTGCGGTTCCCTGTCAAGTCAAACCAATGACTTATAAAATTGATACTTGTCGCTTTCTAGCCTGGTGCTCGGCATTAAGAGTATAGGGCAAGAACTGGTTAGCTCAGTGTCAGGATAATGTGACTGAGTGGGATAATAGGTCCTGTTGCCGGCAACCTGATTTCCGAGTAGGGCAGCACTGTAGAGTTGCCATGAGTGCGCACTGTCACAAGTGGGTATCCACCCTGATATGACCTTAGATGTTGCCAGGATGTAAAACTCCAACAACCAACCAAACCCACCACCCCCGCCATATATCCGTCCCCCTCCCCGCGTCACTCACCCTCTTTAACCTTAACCGACCATGAACTAGCGAATAGCTGGTCCCCTCCTCATCCAATACACTAGCAGGGCCGAAGCAAAGGGATGGGACGGATTTCTCCCAGTGGAACCCATGTTTTTACCCCAAACTGAATGTTTGATAGGGAGCAAAGAGGGAATTTTCACATATAGGGTTAGGCTGGAGTAACGGGGTGTAGCATAGCACGGAAGGAGAACAGGAGCACATGGGGATTCTCGCAAGACAGAAACAGGGATGGAGCAAGGGGGCTGGGTGGGGGTACTTTATGGTGCTGTTTCTCACAGTGCAGCAACATGGACCGGGAAAATGGGTTTTCTCCCAGCAGAGCAGTTGGCCGGAACAAAGGTGTGTTTCTACCTGCTTGGAAGCAGGGTGGTAGCCAAGGGGGTGCTTTGAAGAAGGGTCGGAACAAAAGTGGTGCCCCAAGCATGGAAGCAGGACCAGAAAGAAGAGGGTTCACCACAGCCTGGAACCAGAGCCGGAACATAGGGATGTCGCCTTCTCCCTTCTCTATTTCCTTGCCTTTCTGTATCTTTCTGTTTCTTTTAGTGTTTGTTCTCTCTTTCTCTGTTTCTTTGTGTGTCTTTCTGACTCTTTCTATCTAGGTCTGTTTCGTTTTGTCTCGTTCTGTCCCTTTCTGTCTCTCCATCTCTTGCTGTATCTTGCTTTCTCTTTTTGGCTTTTGCTGTCTATTACTGTCTCTTGTTCTATCTTTCTGTCTCTTGCTGTTTCTTGCTGTCTTTTGCTGTCTCTTTCTGTCTGGTATATGTGACATAAATAAAGAATAGTCCCTAAGGTTTTGTTTGTTTGTTGTTGTTTTCCGTCCTAGCAACATCTAAGGTCATATCAGGATGGGTACCGACTTGTGACAGTACGGATTCATGGCGATTTTATAGTGCTGCTCCACTGGGAAATCACGCCGCTGGCACCATGACCCGATATCCCACTCAGTCATATTATCCTGACACTGAGCTAACCAGTCCTTGCCCTATCCTCATAATGCCGAGCACCAGGCTAGGAAGTGACAAGTAGGGAGTGTAATGCAGAGAGGACGGTTTCAGATTGTCATGGAATAATTTGGCGGTGCTACCGATATAATACTGTATGACCCAGTCTGCTCATTGCTCAGGCATGAGCGACCTGGGCGTCCTAGTCTGCAGCCAAAGATGGCAAATCCCTGCTCAAACCACTCATGCAATCAACATCCAGCTTTTACCCAAGGTGAATGAGAAATGGTAAATTATTATTGAACGGCAAGCCAGAACCATTGTTCTCAAACGATCATATTCTTGTATGTCCAGATCAAACCAGAGACCCTATAATACTAAGACGGCTCACACAGCCTGTACTCTGTAATCAAAATGATCAAACCCACCACTTGGTGCACTGGCTGTTCTCTTGGTTAAACAGGTGCTATATTATATGTATATATGAATGTGAAAGATGTGTAATGATGGCAATGCTGATGATGATGCTGATGATGATGTGTGTTTGTTCATAGCAATTTTATATTGATGTGTATTCATACTTACCTATCTCATGTATAATATAATTGTATGTGTTTACATGTGAAACACCAACCAGCAGCCAGGCTGATCAAACCCACCACAAGATGGCACTGCAAAATTTACATGGGAGAGATAGGGAGTGAGCCATCTTAGTATTATAGGGTATTTGATCAAACTAATACTTCTGTCTGTCTGTCCACTTGTGGAAGCAAGGCGAAGGGGCCAGCGCTTCATCAGCGAGCGTGTATATAAACAGATGAGAGGGACAACTCCCATACTAGACCGTGTAACACCTGCCGATTGTGGCGCTCCAAGTGGTGGTTGTTGAACAGTATATGACACAGCTGTCAAACTCAAGGCATTGTCAATGGCCGTGAGCAATCTTTGTACAGAAAAAGTGAAATATCTCTAAAACCACATGACCTAGACACAAACCGCTTGGAACACATATAGAAAACATGTTTAACGATGAGACTATATTAAAGTCATATGGCTAGGGTTCTGTATTTCTATTAATTTTGAATAAAATACACGTTTTGCACTACACATAAGGCAAACTCAAGGCATTGTCAATGGCGGTGAGCAATCTTCATACAGAAAAAGTGAAATATCTCTAAAACCACATGACCTAGACACACACCGCTTGGAACACATATAGAAAACATGTTTAACGATGAGACTATATTAAAGTCATATGGCTAGGGTTTTGTATTTCTATTAATTTTGAATAAAATACACGTTTTGCACTACATGTACGGCAAACTCAAGGCATTGTCAATGGCGGTGAGCAATCTTCATACAGAAAAAGTGAAATATCTCTTAAACCACATGACCTAGACACACACCGCTTGGAACACATATAGAAAACATGTTTACCGAAAGGATTATATTAAATTGATAAGGTTAGGCTTCTGCATTTCTATTAATTTAGAATAAAAACAAATGTTTTGCACTGCACGTACCATCAAACTCAAAGCTTGTTCAACACTAACCGCCAGGAACGCCACTGTAGCCTGTGTTACCGATTTTCGCGGGAGTTGTCCCTCTCATCTGTTTATATACACGCTCTCTGGCTTCATGTAGAGCCTGCTATTATTTCCCCTGGCCCATGTA
The DNA here is from genome assembly GCA_030323885.1 of Branchipolynoe longqiensis. Lineage (NCBI taxonomy): Eukaryota > Metazoa > Annelida > Polychaeta > Phyllodocida > Polynoidae > Branchipolynoe > Branchipolynoe longqiensis. Next base: position 42,178,059 of record CM059188.1, read on the forward strand.
GGACTATGTCCATTGAGGCCCCTTTGTGTACCGGGCATTACCAGTTTGTTGTTTGTGTGTTGTTGTTTTACATCCTAGCAACATCTAAGGTTATATCAGGATGGGTACCGACTTATGACAGTGCACACTGATGGTGACTTTATAGTGCTGCCCCACTTGGAAATCAGGCCACCAGCACCATAACCCAATATGCCACTCAGTCACATTATCCTGACACTGAGCTAACCAGTCCTTGCCCTATCCTATCAATGTGGTGTGCCAGCCTAGGAAGCGACAAGTATCAATTTTAAAGTCATTGGTTTGACTAGACTGGGAATTGACTTCCACACGCGAAGCCCGCGCTCTTCCAATTAGGCCACCTTGCCCGTTCCGGGCATTACTATGGCAACCAGTGAGGTATCCATTCACCAGACACGCCGTTGTGTTTTTGTCGCATTATAATGGTCCATCACAAAATATAACGTTTGACCTTGGAGTTGCTTAAATTTGCATTTTGGGATGTTTTTTTAGGTTCTGCCATTTTTTTAGATTAATACACGAGATTGATCATTATAATGTACTTTACTTTAGTTTAAAGTAACTTTTATTTTAATTTAACTTTGGAGATTTTCTAAGTGAAAATATGTCAAAATAATGTTGGCAGGCAGGCTAAAAATCGCAAAATATAGGTTTCGGGAGTAATGCATTCTATTAAATTGGCTTAGTACTCACTTCTCTACATCAACTGCGCACTGTCACAAGTTGGTACGCGTCCTGATATGACCTTAGATGTTGCTAAGACGTAAAACAAAAGACACCAAAAAAATAAACTGATGTTTAATAATTGCACCAGTAGCCAAGTTCGACACGTAGGATCAAATCTACATAAGTGTTTTGATATTTGAAAAGTTGATGGGTTTTTTTCAGGCTATACAATTTTAATCAGATAATTTTGAATTTCTGCTTAAATGTTGTTGATAGATTAGTCGACATTAGATTAGCTTTGGTGGTGAAAAATGCGAAATAAATTCCGGTATGCGCAATAACATGCTGGATTACAGGTTTTATTCACCCATGTGCCAGTGTAGCTGTATAACACCAAAGACCCTATAACACTAAGACAACTCACTCCTTATCTCTCCTTTGGTAATGTATATTTCGCAGTGCCACCTTGTGGTGGGTTTGATCAGCCTGGCTGCTGGTTGGTGTTTCACATGTAAACACATACAATTATATTATACATGATATAGGTAAGTATGAATACATATCAATATGAAATTACTATGAACAAATATGCATCATTATCAGCATCATCATCAGCATCGCCATTATCACACATCTTTCACATTCATATATACATTTATACATATAATATAGCAACTGTGTAATCAAGAGAACAGCCAGTGCACCAGGTGGTGGGTTTGATCATTTTGATTACACAATACAGGCTGAGTGAGCCGTCTAAGAGTAATAGGGTGTTTGATAATGCACAGAAAAAACACTGCAATAAATGCCTATTGAGCACATCAGTATCTAAGTTGTAAGGACATAGCTCAGCCGGTAGACTGTCCACCTGTGAAGGTGTGAGTCATCCTATTGATCCCACTCAGTGGACACATTGGCAGCTTGGCCTATTTTCCATTCCAATCAGTGGTCCACAATTGGTTCATCAAAGGCTGTGGTATGGGCTGTCCTGTCTGTGTGAAAGTGCATGTAAATGACCCCTTGCTGCTTATTGGAAATAGTAGCCTATATGGCGGCAGCGGGTTTCTTCCTAAGAAATATTTCAGAATGACCATATGTTTGACGTCCAATAGCCGATGATAGAAATCAATGTGCTCTAGAGGTGTCGTTAAATAAAACAAACTTCCCAGTGTCTAAGTTGGATATCCTAGGATCAAATCTTGGCCAGAGTCTTGGGTTGCGAACAAAAATCGATGCTTTTATGGGATTATCCAGGAAGGGATTGCAGAGTTAGTTATTAGGATAGGGCAAGGACTGCTTAGGTCAGTGTCAGGATAATGTGAATGAGTGGGATATCAGGTCATGGTGCTGGAATTCTAAGCTCCCAGTAGGACAGCACCTTAAAGTCACCATTAAAGTGCACTGTCACAAGTAGGTATCCGTCTTGATATGATCTTAGATGTTGTCAGTATGTAAAACTACAACAAGAAACAAAACAAACATCATTTAGTAAAGATTTGATCATCCGAGTGGGTCGGGAGGCGATAATGATCAGACACAGCTGGCTTATATGAGGTCAGAGCCCCTGAAAGGTGGCGCCGCGTGACCAAACCTGGAACTAAACGATGTCATACACTAGCTGTGGTTCGCAATTTAACAATACAGATATAACTGAAAATGATAGTGTCCTTGTTTATATTCCCATAATAGCACATATATATATATATATATATATTTATATATATATATCTATATATATATATATGTATACTAAGGCTTACAATATACGTAAGTCCTTTATTTCGGATATATACTAAAGCTGCAATAAACATAAGCCATTATACATCACACATATATTCTCTACTTGTGTGATGTATAAGGACTTTATATGTATATTATTATGTACATGCACACATACACTCATATACAGGACAAAACGAGCCGCTGCAGTGTAGTCCTCGCAGGCCAATTGCAGTATACAATTAACATCAGTTGCGTCGAACACATGGCTTCATTAGCGAGCCTTCCAATTATTTCCAGTAATTATATAACCAGAACGGACGTCAATTTCAGAGAGGGCAGGGACGGCGTTGGGCGCTGTGCAGACGCGCGCCCCCATTACCGGAAGTAGAAACCGGTATAATGAATAGGGTTTTCTTTCCTCCGCAGCCATTCATATTTTACATCGGTTCTTATAACTCATTTTTTCAATGCTCTGCGCATGCGTAGTAGCCGTGGTGTTGTTTTGGCACGCCGGAACCAGGCTTTACCATTGACAGGCGGTTGGCCTCTCTCGAGTCGCTGTTACTATTATAATACCAGGCGTGGTGGCTGAATCGGTAGAGCGCAGGCCTTGCATACGCAAGATGGGGAATTTGGTTCCCGGTCGAGTCAAACCAATGACTTATAAAATTGATACTTGTCGCTTCCTAGCTTGGTATTCGGCATTAATAGGATAGGGCAAGGACTGGTTAACTCAATGTCAGGATAATGTGACTGAGTGGGATATCGGGTCATCATGCCAGTGGCCTGATTTCCCAGTAGGGTAGCACTATAAAGTTGCTATGAGTGCACACTGTCACAAGTCGGTACCTGTACTGATATGACATTAGATGTTGCCAGGACCTAAAATTTCAACAACTAACTAATCTATTTTAGCGCTAATGCTTGCTAGTATTATCCGATAATGCAGGCAGTGCAGCCCTGACAGCTGCTGGAGTGATAGCTAATTGGTCACAGTGGTAATATCAGAACCGCCAGCTTAAAGGGGCATAGTCAACTTATTTTAGTTTCTGCTTAGATTTCTTTAATAAGTACACATATTAACCCACGGCTTCAAACTCTGGTCGAGTCAAACCAATGACTTAAAAATGGATAGCTGGCACACCGTATTACTAGGATACGGCAAGGAGAAGTGGAAGGAGCAAACTAATTGTGAGATTGAAATTTCACTTGCTTAAAGTTGCATAGTCCGATGGTTTTGAGTTTCTGAAATTTTCTGAGATAAATACATTAGGTTGATCATTGTAATGTACCTTACTTTAGCCTGAAGTAACTTTAATTTTAAATGGTTAACTTTTGAGATATTTGAAGTGGGACCATGCAAAATTAATTGTGGCAAGCACACCGAAACTCTGACCCCATAGGCTTCTGCAGTAACAGGTTCTATTAAATTGCCTCGTTATTCCCTTCTGTTTGGTCACAAATGTTTAATAAGTGCACCAGTATCTAAGTTAAATATGTAGAATCACATTCAGATAATTGTTTTGGTTTTGAAAATTTGATATTTTCATCGGACTATGCAGCTTTAATCAACTAATGTACCAAAACAAAATAAATCTAGTTCATTTGAGCCTGAAGTCGGCTTTGGTCATAAAGATATAATTTTAGAACTATTTGAAGTACAATCATGCACAATTTAATTTTCGTGTATACCCTACAAATCCTGGATATCATAGGTTTCGACAGTAACAGATTATGTTATATTGGTATTCCTTATCTGTAAAGTATATGCTTAATGAGTGAACCAACATGTAAATTTGAAATGTAGGATCAAATCTAGGTAAATGTTTCCACAATGTGATGCTTTAATCGGCCTGTACAGCTTTAAGCTGTTGGCTTTGTATGTGGGCTTATAATAACCACAAGGGAAAAGAAAATGTCCTCGCCTCTCATACCCCCCTCCCCCTCACCCCCCCCCCCCCCACTTCCTCCCGCTAAGAAAAACCCCACACCGCAACCAAGCCACAACGTGATATTGATAATGAAATGGAGCAGTGTAGACCAACTATAGGAGCCAGACAAAACCGTGATCAATGCACATATTTATTGCATTATGTTAGGGTGTATTGTCTTTACAATACAGTACAACCCCGTTAAACCAAGCTCGGTTAAACCAAACGATCGGTGAATCCAGACTTTTTTCGGCGGACCGGCAAAATACTACCAATTATCATATAAAAAAGTTGGTTAAACCAAAGTTGTTTAATCCAAATTATTGGTTAATCCAAACAGAATTTCAGGCCCCAGGCCACTTCCTGTACAGTTAAACTAAACTTTCCTGTGGTTATAAGGTCATCTGAGATCCCACCATCTCTTTTATATGATAAATGGTAGTATTTTGAAGGGACCCTAGAAATGTGTTTGGATTAACCCAACATTTGGTTTAACCGAGCTTGGTTTAATGCAGTTATACCATATGTACATAAAAACCAATAATCAAAGTGTCCACATACATTGTATATTACATGTGAAATGCACTCTTACTCAAAGTCAAAGTCAAAACCAAAGCTCAGTTAAACCAATGATCGGTTAATCCAAACAGATTTCTAGGGTCCCTTTAAGTTTGGTTTAACGGGGTTATACTGTATATATAAATATATATATACATTTATATATATATATATATAGGTCTACATATAGAGAGAAAGAAGGGGAGAGGGGAAGGGGGGGTGGGAGAGGGGAAGGGAGGGAGAGTGAGGGAGAGAGAGCCGGTCAGTGTAGATGAGAGACAGAGGGGGAGAGGGAGCGAGAGAGTGCGTGTGTTTGTTGGGGTTTGTTGGGGCATCCTGGCAACATTGAATATCATATAAGAAGAGTGAATGGGTATCGACTTGTGACAGTGTGCACTCATGGTAATTGTATAGTGCTGCTCCAGTGGGAGACTAGACCACCGGCATAATAACCCAATTTCCCAGTCAGTAACATTAACCTGACACTAAGCTAATCAACCCTACCCTATGACGAGCGCTAGGCTAGGTAGCCACAAGTATCAATTTTGTAAGTTATTTGACTCGGCGTGGGATTCGAACTCCTGATCTTCCGCATAGGAAGCCTGGGCTCTACCGGTTCAGCCACCGCGTCCGATTCGGGACGGAGAGGGTAAGAGCATGGGAGAGAGACACAGAGAGGGATAGAGATGAGAAGAGAAAAACAGACAGGGGGGAGAGAGACAGTGAGAGCCAGAGAGAGATCCAAGCGACATCGGTTCTACTGGTGTGTTCATTAGTGATTAGTGTGATGGCGTATTTCTAGGCCACACCCACGTAGTGACTGTACAGGGGTCAATGTTATTAACGAAACACCAATTTTGGAAGCCTCGTTTCAATTACACAAGCAGGAGTATGTGTGCCCCGGACGGGGACTGGGAGGATGGTGCTGGCAGGGTGGGAGGGGGTGGAGGTGGGGGTGGAGGGGGCGAGTGAGAGGGGGGTGGGAGCGTGGTGGGAGGGTGGAGGGTGGGTGACTGAGAGGGGTGGTGGGAGGGTGGATGTGGGGGTGAGTGAGAGGGGAGTTACTGGTAGCGTGGGGGCGTGTGTGGGAGGGGTGGTGGGAGGATGGGGGCTTTGAGTGAAGGGGGTGGTGGGAGGTTGGCGGGGTGGGGGAGTGAGATTGGAGGTGGTGGGAGGGTGGGGGCGATGAGTGAGAGGAGGTGGTGAGAGGATGCAGGGGTGTGTGAGTGAGAGGGGTATTGGGAGGGTGGATGGGTGGGTGAGTGAGATTGGAGGTGGTGGGAGGGTGGGGGCGGTGAGTGAGAGGGGGTGGTGGGAGGATGCAGGGTTGGGTGAGTGAGAGGGGTGGTGGGAGGGTGGAGGAGTGGGTGAGTGAGAGGGGTGGTGGTGGGAATGTGGTGGGAGGGTGGAGGGTGGGTGAGTGAGAGGGGTGGTAGGAGGGTTGAGGGGTGGGTCAGTGAGAGCGGAATTACTAGTCGTGTGGGGGGGGGGGGGGCGGTGTGTGAGAGGGGAGATGGTGGGAGGTTGGAGTTGTGGGTGATTGGGAGGGTGGTGCTGGGAGAGTGAAGGGGTGGGTGAGTGAGGGGGTGGTGGTGGGAGCGTGGTGGGAGTGTGGAGAGGTGGGTGCCTGCGAGTGGTGGTGATGGGAGCGTGGAGTGGTGGGTGAGTGAGAGGGGGGGGTTGTGGGAGGATGGTGGGGTGGGTGAGTGAGAGTGGGTGGTGGGAGGGTGGTGTGGTGGGTGAGTGAGAGGTGGGGTGGTGGGAGCGTGGAGCGGTGGGTGAGTGAGAAGGGGGGTGGTGGGGGGTGCAGCGGGAGGCTTCGCGTGGAGTGGATAGCTAAGAGCATTATACACAGCTGATGCACCCATTTCCAATTATATAGCTCGAGCTTGATTGGTAAGAGATCTGAAATCTGTCGAAGACATATGATGCAAGCAACCCCAATTGCAGTTTGGGTTTAATTACTATTCCAACTGGCGTGATGAGAACAATTGTCGGAAGATACGTTCTCCTTATATATTTCTCCTTTGAAATTCTGAGGGGATTTATATTGAAGATGGGGATTTTATTGCGAGATTGTCTCATTATCTTCTGAGCTTGTATCCTCGCAAACTCCATCGTATAACACTAGGTTGACTTGCCCCACACCCAGTGAGCAGTATTTAAACAATTGAATTTAATTAGTGAATAAATACAAAAAAGGAGTATTACCTTCAGGCAGAAAAATAATCACCTCGATTTGTTTTTCATAGACAAACATATGCACACATAAAACAAATCTAACCTCCAATGAAGAATCTGGAATAGTGTACCTTGAGACATACTGAATTAAAGAAAAAGGATACTACAGAGAGAAGGAAAGAACATGAACTAAGCTGTGATCAGTATCTATAATAAATGTAGGTAGGAGCTATGTGATAAGTTGACCCATCACTTTAAAGTAGGTATCCCTAGATAAAAGATTCACCCGTTGTAGTACACGGGTGAAGACCAGCCTTATATAAATACGGGCGAAAATAGCGTTAGTATGAAAGTGAGGCTCCAGTATGGAAGTGAGGCTCCAGTATGTGGCTCCAGTATCAAATGGATACTTCTATAGGCACAGAGTTGGTGAAATGGGAGAGAATGCAAAAAGACAAGATGGCGGCCGCAGAACGCCGTCGATTTCACTTTTAAATCTTATTAAACTATATATTATATTATATTTTTCAACTCAAAAGTAGCGGGTAAATAATAAAACATATGTAAAGAATAAATGTTGCTTCTTAGATTGTAAAATTAGGCTCTCAATTCTTTGACCCGTTTTTTCGCCAGCTTTTACATAAGGCTGGTTTGCACCCCTACTGCAGCAGTACGGGGTGAATCTTGTACCTAAGGTATCCCAAGTGATTTTAACTTAAAGCCAAACTGAGAGGGCGAGTTAAGGAGAGAGACATAGACAGAGACAGAGAAGCAATGAGACACAGAGAGACAACGAGACAGTGAGACAGAAAGAGACAGAGAGACAGCGAGAGACACAGACACAGCGAGGAAAACAGAGACGGATAGGCAAAGACAGCTAAGAGTGAGACAGAGAGAGACAGATAGAGAGCGAGACAGAGAGCGAGCGAGAGAGATGGGGAAAGCTAGAGAGACAGGGAAAAAGACAGACATAGAGAGAGAGAGATAGAGAGGACCTAGAGAAACAAATTAACAGAGAACGAAAGAGAAACATTGAGAGAAATAGAAAGAGAAACAGAGAAATAGAGAGAGAAACAGATAGACTAAAGAGAGAAAGATAAACAAATAGACAGAAAAACAGAGAGAAACAGAAAGATACTGAATAACTGAAATAAAAGAAACAGATAGAAACACAGATTGAAAAAAAGAGAGGCACACAGAGAAGCAGTCAGAAACAAAGAGGAACAAAGAGAGAAACAAAGAGAGAAACAAAGAGAGAAACAAAGAGAGAAACAAAGAGAGAAACAACTAAGAAACGGTGAAAGAGACTCGTCTGGGAGGCGGAAATCGCTAAAAGGTCAATAAATTCCCATTTTCCTTATTTGACAAAATCACCGGATGCGCACTAGACCGGATGCGGTGTGCAGGGCATGTCGGGAGGAGTACTCGATCAGTGCCGACCATGTGGTCTGACAAGCATTCTCCAAGCGCTGCCCTTAAAGGACCTGTCACACTAAGATGTATAGCCTTACCCTATGGCGATGTATGTGATTTTCGAACACTACATCGGCGTACGTCGTCATGCATTACCCATACTTTGGGCATACATCGGGTACGTTCATGATACATCCTTATATGTCATCTTACATTGTCATGCATCAGGGCTCTGAAAATATTTTGTGCATGTTCAAAATTTCCAATGTGTATCGACGTATGGCTCATATGTTCCTCATACGCTATGTTTACGCTATGTTTACGGTGTATGTTAGGAGTATGTTAGAGATATGTTGGGGTACGTTGTTAGATGCTAGCCATACGTACAACTGGTGCCCGGCGCGTGTCTCTGACATATATAATGGACTCACAACATTCCGTTGACATACGCGAACGTTCCCCTGGCATACGCGAGCGTGCCCCTAGCGTATCGCCAGCGCATCACCAGCGTATCGCCAGCATATCACCAGCGTGTCGGCGGTCGGTATATCAAGGCACCACCTGGCTTCTGCCAGCAGACCTGCTAAACTCTTCAGAGATGATGGATGTCCCTACACTCCATCTACAGTTCCAGCATCACTACCAAGTTGCCATTTACCAGCATGAGCTAGATCTCTACCTCATGGCTCTTCTGGCGGCCCGTGTCGATAGGAGAAGGAGGAGGCAGTAGCGGCGAATGTGGGTCAGTCCCTGAAATGTGAGGCGGCCACAGTTTGGCTTGTATGACAAGCTTATGTTTGAGCTCCACAGCAAGGAAACTGTGTCATTCGTCAACATTATGCAGATGCCTCCCCAGATGTTTGACGAGATTATGGCAAGAGTAGGACCCAGGATCGCCAAAAAGTACACAACATACAGGGTGCTGCTCGAGCCTGGGTTGAAGATTGCACTTGGTCTGCGGCGCCTGGTGTCGGGGAACAAATACTCATCGATGAAGTCGATGAAGTTCGGGTGGAGGGTCCCCCACAACACCCAGTCACTCATCGTGTGTGAAGTGTGTCAGGCCCTCATGGATGAGTACCTGGATGAGGTCATGACGTACCCGTCGACTCCACAAACATGGCGTGCCATCACTGACCAATTCCTGGAGAAGTGGAACTTCCCCCATACCTGTGGCACTCTGGATGGGAAGCACATCGCCTGCCAGTGCCATCCCAAGAGTGGGTCACTCTATTACAATTACAGGGGTTTTACTCCATGGTCCTGTTGGCACTTGTAGAAGTGGACTACAAGTTCATCTGGGCAGATCTTGGGGGTATGGGCTTCGCATCTGATGCCCAGATCTACAATGACGCGGAGGTGAAGGCGGACACTGAAGGTGGCACCATCGGTTTTCCGGACCCTTAACCGATCATGAACGGCCAGAAGGATGTGTGATATTTCTTCAACGGTGACGATGCCTTTGCTCTGCAGCTGACAATGATGAAGCCATACAGCAGGAGGGGGTTGACAAATAAGGAGCGACTCTTTGACTACCAGCTCTCCCAAGCTAGGACAGTGGTGGAGAATGCCTTTCGCATCCTAGCCAAGCACTTCCAGGTGCTGCTGATGACTATGCAGCACCACCCCTCCACCATTAAGATCATCGTCACTGCATGCATGGTTGTGCACAACCTGATGAGGATGCACTACCCAGGGCTGCAGAACCAGGAGCTGGATCGTCCAGACACTGGGAACCATAACTTTGTACCCTGAGCATGGAGAGAGGGACAAAACCTTGCAGACCTAGAGATTGTTCCTTGCCCCAACACTGCCTCCAAGACAGGAAAGGAGCAGCGGAATCTACTGAAAGACTGGGTCATCTCGTCCGCCGGATCACTTTCATGGCAAGACAGCATGATCTGATGTAAAACAAAAATTGTATCTGTCTGTATGCACTGTGATATCTGTACTGTTATGATATATCTATGTCCGTTATATTGTGAGATGTCTACTGTTATGAAATGATTATATGTTTATATGTCTATTTATACAAATAGTATCAATTTTAGATATCAAAACACAATTACATGTCTGGTATCTTTTTATATACCTACAGGTGTATTAGGTGTTGATTTAAAATTGTTATAAGATTATTAAACTCAGCCAGGTTTATTATGTTTTGATTGTAATATGTTATAACCTAATTAAACTCAGACACAAATCTAGTTAACAATACTTTTAATTGATGTCCTCTCTTTTTAGCAGAATTAAACTGTTGACAGCATAACCTAGTTTAATATACTATTGTATGTACATACTAATAACACAGCACAGAGAGGGAGAGAAAGGAACAGAGAGGGGAAGAGAGTGGAAGAGGGAGGAAGAGAGAGGGGGAGAGAAATGGGGTGAGAGGGAAAGAGAGAAGGTGAGGGAAATTGGAAGGGAGAGGGGGGGAGAAATGGGGTGAGAGGGAAAGAGAGGGGGAGAGAAAGGGGGAGAGAGGGGGAGAGAAAGGGGAAGAGAGAGGGCAGAGGATGTGGAAGAGAGAGGCAGAGGGGAAGAGAGGGTAGGTACTTGTGTCATTAATATTAATTTGTATTTATTTTCATTGGCTAAATTCTTATCCTTTTTTGTTTAATTTATAGCAATTACATTATGACATTAAATCGGACACAACAAAAATCAAGTCTAAAAAAATTGTTATTACAGAGCAAGAACATCTTTATACATATATACATATATACATATATACAGAAGAACATAATAACATAATAAACATAACAACATAACAGTATAATAAACATAAGAAAATAATAATAAGCACCTATTTATACATATTTACACATTCACTTATCATCATTGGGCCCCCCCCCCCCCCCCCCCCGATGGTGAGATCGTGGGCTGACGAGGGGAAGAGGTCTAAATTAGAGACCCCAAACACACTGGACGTTAGGCTAGGCAAGCCTGTTGACGTTCCAGTTGCGCTGCTGTCAGAGTGGGACTGCCACTGGCAACTGGAGTACAGGGCACATTCACAGTGCTGGCAGCAGGTTGATGGTGATATGGTGCCGGAGGAGGCATGGTGTGAAGAGCCATATCAAGTGGCCTAAGTTGAGGCTGAGATGCAGGCGCCACAGAGGAATGTGGCACCAGCTGAGGCAGAGGTGGCTCTGGCTGGTGGCACAGTGGCACAGGTTGCACATGAACAGGCAGAGGTTGAGGCTGCCGCTGCTGCGGCTGCTGCACCACAAACTGCAGCGGATGCAGCATATACTGCTGCACATAGTCCTGGGTTTGTGAGGCCCATGGTGAGGCCGATGGTGGTTGGTGGGTCCACTCCTGGGGCCGGCGCTGGTACAGCTCACTTTGAGAATGCCCCGCACGAGGCGCACAAATCACAGGAGCCGCTCCAGCCAGAGGTGCTGCTGGAACCACAGGAGCCTCTGCAGCCACATGAGCAAGAGGAACCACTGGTGCCTCAGGTCCATAATCATCCTCCAACCCCTGTGACACAATGCGGTTGATTGCTGCCCACGTATTCCTGAATGTTCCCATGGCATCGTCATCAGAGAGTCCCGCACATAGTTTGAGAATGTGGCACGCTCTTTAAGGGCCAGTGTTGGAGGCGACTGCAGGCCCTTCAGCAGCTCCCCAGACTTGTCGAACTGCTTCTGGATGTCTGCCAGTAGGTAGACATCGCCTGGGGCTGTCCACTTCCCCCTTTCCCCATTCTCGGACTGCAGCGGGAGGTGTCACCAGAACCTCTTCCTCCAGCCCAATCTGGAGATCAGAGCAATCTCGGCAGTATCAAGATCCACCTGAAAAGCATCTATGGCAGCCATCACCTGCAAGACAAAATCCAACATCTTATCCTCCTCGGCTAGCAACAGAGAACAGTCACTTTTTTCGCCCTCTTCTTCTTGGCCGAGGTGAACCCGGAGGTGCTAGTGGAGGCTGAGGCTGAGTCCGAGGTGATGGAGGCGACGGATAATGCACGCGAGCTCCCACGTGAAGCAGGAGATAGAGAGCTGGAGTGGGGGCCACATCTGGCTCTGCATCTGAGTCTGTATCTGGGTCTCCACCTCATACTCCATCTCCATCTCTTCAGGTTGGCTAGATGGAGAGTGGTGGGTTGGAGAGTGGTGTTATGGAGAGTGGTGTAATGGAGAGTGGTGTGCTGGACAGTGGTGTGGTGAGGAGGCATGTGATGACACTGGTGCTGGTGATGATGGTGATGGTGATGCTGGCAGAATCTGCTTCTTCCTACCTCTCCCACACCCTAGTCCTGTATTGATAGCAGCCTTGCAGGCAGCTGAAGCTGTGATGTTCTTCTCGGCAGTCATGGTGGCAGTGTGTAGAGAGACCCAAAACTCCAGGATATTTATACCCATCGGCCGATCATGTGACCAGGGTGTGGCCTAAAGGTAATTACACTTTGTACACGTTACGTATAAGTTCTGAATACGTTTTGCCCACGCTACGCACACATCGACACGCTAGGCGTATGTTGACCATACGTCATTGGACATTACTCATATGCTGAAACTGTCACCTCCAACCGTCACTACATATCCCAGCACGCAATACGTCATAGTGTGACAGGGCCTTAGCGATTGGCAGGTTGTGACAGCGTCACTGCAACTGTAATTGGAGCGTAGATTGACAGCAGCATTGTGTAAATCATTTAGACGATTTGAGCCGGCATTGTGTGCTTAGCCTCGTTCTGACCGTGCATACCTCTACACGGTGGGTGACGTATCAGTGGCACCTGCAATGCATATTAGGTTACAAATCAGTGCTTCTACACTGGAGGCGGCTGGCTATAGGTTTGGTGATGAATTAACGTGTCATTGATAATATTGAGAGCAGTACTCCGGCGTCCCTTACACATGTATTATATCAAATATATGTAATGCATACATATGTCGAGGATTATATCTTATACATATACAGGTGTTAGATTATGCATTACATATACATATATATTAATAATGAGAGTGAGAGCAGTAGTCAGTTTCCTCTAGACATACATTATAAGTTATATATAGCATCCCATATATCTGTAGGATTGCAGCTTATATATGTTTGTGTATTTTATACATAGTACATAATATATATGAATACTGCCTGAACTATATATATATAGAGAGAGAGAGTTCTGGCAGTATACATATCACTATTGATTGAACGAGATGGTCGAATGGATAGCTATTTTTTATTGATCTCTACAGTCTACTAGATACATATTCTATGTGTGGGCTATTTAAGAACTTATGCGGGTATAAATAAACGGAAGTCCACAAATATTATGTTTTACTCCTTACGCCGCTGGTGGCGCCTCCAACCAGCCTCCAATCAAATTGTATACATATATATGTGTCAGAGCCTCCACACTTGCTTTCAAAACTATGTACACAGTCTACCTGCTACCTGTGTCTACGATTTCCTATGGACTACCTATACAGATCACTAAACGGATCACTATACGGATCACTATACGGCTGCTGGCAAAACATCTACTCGAATCTACAAACTGTGACCTAAAACTAACTTTGTCGATACGGTTCATATCAGCTCTAGTCGGTTCGTCTTAACGGCCTCTCTTAAAGGTCAAGGCGGCTACACGGTTAACCCATCGTTTTGCCTGATAATATCAATAACGTACTGTCGACATGGTAATCGATACGGTAATCGGCCTCTCGATACGGTAATCGGAGACTCTTAGCAGTATCGGTTCGGTTATGTTGATTCAAAACACTTTTGGCGGGAAAGTCGTAACGGCTGCTCGTACGGTTCTGTGTTCGAGGCTACGGTAAACTATGAACGGATACGGCACATCTACGGCACTACTGACCCTCAGCAAGGACCGCTGCTGTGATTTCTTCAGTTTTTCTTGGAATAATCTACATATTTCGATTAATGACGAAAATTGTTACTGTCGATACGGCCGGCCGTACGGCGACCTGTCGATACGGTAATCTCTGCCGTATCCGCACTATTGAGGGATGAGAGACTAACCTACGGCGCTACTGACTTACAGCAGGGGAAATTGTTTTCTCTGAATAATCTACATATTTCGATTAATGTCGGAAATCGATACTGTCGATACGGCCGGCGACCTGTCGATACGGTAATCTCTACCGTATCCGCACGTATTGAGGGATGAGACACTGACCTACGGCGCTACTGACTTACAGCAGGGGAAATTGTTTTCTCTGAATAATCTACATATTTCGATTAGTGTCAGAAATCGATACTGTCGATACGGCCGGCTGTACGGCGACCTGTCGATATGGTAATCACTGCCGTATCGACGGTAATCACTGCCGTATCCGCACTGACAATGCTAAAGGAGTACTGCGCATTTTGTAGTATCGTCCATCGAGAGCCAGTAAACGACGGCTGCAGACGTCGTGTTCCGACGAAACGGACGACCCGTTCGACGTCGAAAGCCGACAAGATGGCCGAGGGAGGAAAATCGTTATCGTCCAAGCCCGAAGTCCGGCCCGAAGATGACGACAGCAAAGACGACAAACGCGAGATCGTAGCCCGAATCGCTAAGCTGCGAAAGCGGAAGCGTCTAGCCAAACTCGAAAGGGAGGAACAACACCTACTCGACGACGTCGCTCGGCTCTCTGCACGAACTTCGGAACAATCCAAAGAAATCCGACGGGACGAGACGACGGGACCATCCAGCGGCCACCACGACAGCTCGCATTCGCGAGGCCACAGCGTGACACGAAGACGATCTTCGTCCTCGCATCGTAGGAGATGTCATCATCGACATCGTGCTTCGAGTTCTTCCTAATCAGATGACCGCTCTGCCAGCAGAGAGAGGAAGGCCAGAAGCAAGTGGTCGCTGCGTAGGCACGCGGAGGATGGGAGGGACGTTAAGAAGTTGTCCCCCTTCGAGCTGATAGAGGCAACCGTAAACTGGGTGGTAGCCTCTAAGGTGACTGACGGCGGTAAGCTCTTGCACATCCTCCAACACCTTGGATACATCGCGGGCAAGGCCAAGTCTGGGACCTTCCAGGAAAACACGCACGTGAACTATGACCGTGCCATCCGCAAGCTTGCCGTCTCTGAGGGTTACGCGGCCTTCTCCGCGGGCAATCCCGAACTTGCCCTGAAATACTATGCCTTCGAGCATATGAAAAAGCAGGGTGGGGGGGGAGTTGGTCACTCGAGCAGTGGTAACCGGGGTAGGCCGAGGCAGCTGTATGTCAGGGACGGGAAGAAGCCTTGCTTCTCATTCAATAAGGATGAGGGCTGCAGCAGGGACGACCGCACCTGTAGTTACGGCCACTGGTGCTCCAGGTGCGGTAGTAAAGCGCACATAAGGAGCAAGTGCTTGAAGGACTAGGGGTTTGTCGGCGGTCCGGTGCGGCGCGTCCTGAAATTGTGTTCAGGGGATCATCATACCATTGTTGGGTTAGATCCTAGTGTTCTGGCAGATTGTGCTGCCTCCCCGACGCCGGTTACCATTTCCGACAACCTGCCATTAATTTCTCCCGTGTGTGTGACCTCGGGCCCTGTGTTTGAACACGTTCCCCCATATGAACCTGTTCCTCGTGATGTAGTTCACGACCATTTACTTAAATCTGTTGGCCCCCTCGATTTGGCCGCCCATTGTAATGTGAACATTGATGTGCCCCCTATTGGCGGTATGCCGCACTGCCCTCTAATTGACTGCAGTTGGCTAACATTGTCCTGGGTGGAGGGTAGTATCTACGTAACTGCCTTTGATAAACTTGGCTCTTCTAGCGAACCCACTGTGTTCACTGTTTCCCTTGCCTGTAAGAATGCCACCTTTACATGTGTGCATTACATAGGCCCCAGCAGGGCTCAATTTAAACCCTGTCGCATCATATGCGAATGCTTCTTTCGCGGTTCTGTCATTGATGACTGGGAGTTCATACTGCATGGCTCCCTCTTTGGGTTCAAAGTCATCAACCCCAGTTGCACCGCCAGCTACTCGGCCCCCTCTCGGCCTACCCGGGATGGTGCCGACAAAATTTTTATCAATAGTAAGCTCAACTCTGAGCTCAGCTGTGGTTATATTAGTCGGGCCGACTCAGCCCCTATCTGCACCCACAATGTCTTTGCTGTCCCCAAGTCAGGCAGCGATGGAATGCGCACCATTGTCGACTGCAGTAAGCCCAGCGACCGCTCGGTGAACAGTTTTGTCGACGAGGTGTCGCATTCCTTTTGCTACCAGGGCGTTGGCGACTTAGTTGACCAGCTCCTTTGCAGAGACTTCATAGCCACTATAGACATTAAGGATGCCTATAGGGCCATCAACATCCATCCCACGGACCGTCCTTTCCAGGCTATCAGGTGGGACTTCGGCACTGGGGGTGGGCCAGAAATTTTCTTTGACAACCGACTATGTATGGGGCTCTCCTCTAGTCCCTACATTTTCAACCGCATATCGGATTTCGTTGCTCGCTGTGGCAGGCGCGACGGAGTCACCAGATGTGTGAACTACCTGGACGACTTCGCCGTTCTAGGCTCCTCGTTCGAGGATTGCGCAATTAATCAGCAAAAAATTGCTGCCGTCCTTCGCAGGATGGGGTTCTACTTAAGCTACCCCAAACTCTGCACGCCTGCCCAGTGTGCAAGATTTCTCGGTATCGAAGTTGACAGTGTCCTTCTCCAGCTCCGCCTTCCCCGAGATAAGATCATTAAACTTAAATGTGTACTATCAGGGTTCCGCGGCAAGCGAAAGGCCTCACGTAAAGACCTAGAGAGGTTAGGTGGCCGCTTAGCCCATTGCGCTACTGTCGTCCGGGGGGGGCCGCTCCTTCTCTACCAGGGTCTACGACGCGATTCGTCAGCTGCGTAAACCATACTACATGTTCCGCCTTAATGAGGAATTCAGGTCAGAGCTCAAGTGGTGGCTTGATTACGTTGATACTTTCAACGGCTACGCACAAATTCTTGGCCCCCACGCAGCTGTCGTTTCGGTCTACAGTGACGCCTCTGATTGGGGCTTCGGAGCGACCCACTCGGACGACTGGTTGGTCGGCTGTTTTCATGCAAACGAGCGCGACCTGGCCTCTGAGGTCGGCCACCATCATGCCGATGCGACTGGGGTTGGGCCCGAAACCCACATTAACCAGAAAGAGACGTGGGCTGTCATCTTTGGCAGGACAAAAGTGTTGTGTTCGTGACTGACAACAATACGGTTCGTGCTGCACTTGCCACCGGCCGCTGCATTAATAAAACCATCATGGGCTGGGTTAAGGAGCTCTTCTGGACTTCAGTTACCTTTAACTTCGATGTGAAGTCTGTTTACATAAGGAGCGGAGACAACACTATCTGTGATGCTCTGAGCAGGTGGCAAGATGTTCTTAGCAAGCACCGCATTGTTCGTGCCGATCCTGCCGGCCGTCTCTGTTGTGCCCAATTATTTAGCAACTAACTCTATCTTGCAGCTCTAACCTGTTAAAGCAACCCAAGATGCCTCTCTTCCAAATTCCCTCTGCTCGCGGGGGTTACAGACCTTTAGATTATGTTACCCTCCAGGCAACCATAAAAATATTCTCGGAAGAGGCCGGACTAGACGCCTCCTCATTCTCCTGCCACTCGCTCCGCTGGGGTGGGTGTACCTTCCTCGCCCTACAAGGGGCCTCCATTGATGAGATCGAGGTTCGCAGTGACTGGTCCTCGGTCTGCGTCTATAGATACATTGCTCCTCCTCTGGCCGACCGGATCGTTGCGGACATCAAGGTCGCCACAGCTCCTTCCGTCTTGATTTAATTTCTTTTTCTCCTGTCTGGTGTGTCTCTGACTTTGGCATTTGAGGCCCAGCCAGGTGCATTACTGTTCTCTACTATTCTCACTTCCTGTAAATAAATAATGTACCCACCAATACTGTGTTGCCGTGCAATTCTTACACCCACGTATATACAATGTATATGCGGATGTAACCGAATTGCACAGTGCTGCCACCCAGGGGGCTCCTGGGGGGCTCACAGGATAGTGCCATGCACGACCACCAGGTGGGGCAGGAGCCTCCCTACACCTGTTGTTTATGTTGGCTCAGTCTGTCCCTGGCAGCCAGAGCCTCCACACTTGCTTTCAAAACTTTTTTCTTATCCATTTAGGTAGGGCATTTGAGGCCCAGCCAGGTGCATTACTGTTCTCTACTATTCTCACTTCCTGTAAATAAATAATGTACCCACCAATACTGTGTTGCCGTGCAATTCTTACATATATATATAGACAGGTATGTGTAGGTATGTATATATATATATGTATGTGTAAGTATATGTATATATATATGTCATCATCTACATGTTCTCGGTCATGATGCGACAAAGACTGCTTTCATTACTTGACTGCCGCTTTCCATTTAGCTCTCTGCTGTGAGAGTTGCGTCCATGAGACGGTCTTAATGTCTCTCAGCTTCAAGTTTACACATCATGAAAGCTGCCTGCAAAAGTGTTGAAGTGCTGCTGGCTTTTGCAAGTTACCGGCGGCACTCTCTCGGGGAGCAAATAGAGGTTTCACACTGGGAAGAACATGTCAAGACAGGCACAAAACTATTTGTCCCTGCAGTGGTTGGTCAGGAGATGTTGGGAGTTCCATACATCAACTCCCCCCTTAATGCTGCCAAAGTGACATGGCTTTCTGTTTAGGGTTTGCTCCCTTAGCCTTCGGTTCTGTCAAGAACCTGTACCACAAGGCAGAGGTTTACAACTCTGCAGGGCAGGGGCGTCAAACTCCCTGAGGTATTGCTATCGCTGCAATACCTGCATACCAATTGTATGTATGTGTATATATACAGGTATGTGTAGGTATGTATATGTATGGGTATGTATATGTATATATATGCATATAATGTCTATGTATATCTATATATGTAGTAATCTATATATCACTATGTAAATATAGCCTCCATATATCTATATATTTTGGTCGGTGGCCAACCAAAATATATACATATATATATATATATATATATATATATATATATATATATGTGCATTATGTGAATATTCGCATACCATTAAAAATAACTAAATACATGGTAAATTGATTCCATGTCCCGTGCTGCATGCATTCATCCTTGACTAGTACCACTCCAGGGGCGCCCAGTTTAGATCGGCTACACCCGGGGAGAGAAGCCCACTGGGGCCCGGTGTGTGCCCCGGGAGTGGGGAGGAGGGCGACGCGGCGTCCCGCACGGCAACATGGGTAATAAAGCATAGATGGCTGCCAGCCCGCAACCCCCGAACACCTCAAACAAGATTTGTTAGATTCCCTGGCAAATAGCGACATAAATCCGCATCCCTGATGCCTCTTAATACGAGCTGCCATTGCCGGCCCTTTCCCCGCCGTCTCCTCCAGGTGGCGCGCGAGTGGTTCGTCTCCAGGGGGTGTATTTCGGCGCGGTGTTATTACTCACTGGAGGACATGTGGGACATGAATATAGGACATGTGTGTGTGAGCGAACACACACACACACAGACACATCCCTCCCACGTCCCGACTCCCCCATGAAGGAAACCAGGGTAGATGGGTTTGGGGTTAATTAGCGACGGACAGAGATCGGGAATTAACTAACTAGGGAAGAGTTATGACGTCATTTTGTATGCATATTAATTTGGACGATAGACACCGTGGGTCCTGCTGGAGTCAAGACTATAGAACCAGGAGCCAACCCAGTCTGTACAGGATCCTGTGTGATAAAACCTGTTCATTAATGAACACATTAATAAAATAATCAAATCATAAAGTCCTCTATTTATGAGTTTAATGATGAACTCGTCAGCGCACCATAACAAACTTATCAATTTTATACTTGTCGCTTCCTGGCCTGGCGCTCGGCCTTAATAGCATAGGGCAGCGACTGGTTTAACTCAGTGTCAGGAGAATGTGACTGGATATTGGGTTATTGTGCCGGTGGCCTGATTTCCCACTGTGGCAGCATTATAAAGTAACCATGAGTGTGCACTGTTGCAAGTCGGTACCCGTCCCGATATGACCTTAGATGTTGCCAGGATGTAAAATTCCATGAACCACCAAACCAAAATTAAGAGGGAGAGAAGGCGGTTGTCTGTTGGAACGTGCTGATAATGTTGTGAGGCAGGCAGTGCAATCTATCACTATCACAAATATCAGCGTATGCCTATAGTGAAATAATTATTAATATGATGTGCATCCTATCACACTGTCAGGAAAAAGATGAATATAACATAGATTATCATTGGTAACTTGACACAGTGATTGGCTAGAACGGGGTGTGTTGTTGTCAATAAACAAATATGATGTACATGACAGTTCCAAGACAAAGATGAATATGGTATGCATTATCATTGGTCTGGCTATAGTTCTTGGCTAGAACATGGGTATGGTGTTGTAGTTAAAAACAAGGTAGAAAGCCACAAAGGTGTACTGTAAAAATCATGTAGTGTTTAGCAAGTATACTAAACTGATTATTGTGATGTCAAATAGTTTATTGGTAATGGTATCTTAATTAGCCTTGCAATCTACTCTTTACTGCTGATTCCAATGAAAGCCAAGAGGGCGGATTTTCTTGAAACATAAGAGCTGGTTCTATGCATTTCGCAGAATCTATCAGTGCATAATAGAATTCCCAAATGGCTTAGATGGTTTATAGATGTATTTAAATAAATGGGTTATTCTATAAAACTGGGCACGACATATTTGGTTTCCACATTACAATGCTGATAATTTGTTCTTTCTTTTACTGATTGCAAGTCAAATAATTATGTTATCCTCTGTATATTAAGTATGTCAGCATAATACATTTATTAAAGCCATCCCAAGAAAGAAATTAAACGTTTACTTTTATGATTTTGTGCTAATGTGAAAAAGTGAAAATTTACACATTTACACTATGTATGTAGCCAACCGTTTTGCAACTTATTTTTCCACTTTTTACTTGTAAGTTATAACCGTGTCTGCTTAACAGTAATCAATCAAATATTGTCTTACTATATTCTATATGTTAAAATGAGGTTCTGGATGTGTCTTTGATTTTCATGTTACATGGGTGATATTAATGTATTGTTCAATTTGTATAAGATCATTTCAAAGAGTGAAATTCATTTTTTTCAACTATGATATATGCACAACATGCAACCCTTCATAGGATATTGGATTAGGCTATTATTTTTAAGGTTTTTTGCTATTATTTGGAAGGTTTTCACTTTTGCTTACCATGTCACACTTTAGTACCAAGTTTTAGAGAATGACCCAAATACAAGTTTTAACTGAAACTCGTTGACCATTGCATGCGAATCCAGGTTTTCTATGTTTGTATTTGTTTGTTGGCAATGGCTTTTTAATTTAAATAAAAGTTGTCCTTTGTGTGTCTTTTCAGCGGTGAGAGCCAGGTATACCAATTGGTAAGCACATGCCCTTTATACCCTAAATATTTTGGTAATTTCTACATTTTGGATCTTCATTACGAGGAAGGAATACGCCAATTTGTCTACTGAACTGTAACTGATGTGACTCTGATTTATCATTCAGTGTACTCCCGGTTGCCGATAGTGTGCAAGCCAATTGATTATATATGATATATAACGCATATAATACATACATAATATATGTAATATATAACATACATAATATAATATATGTAATATACTATATAATATATATAATATATTAATACATGTAATAGATATAATATATGTATTATATATAATATATGCAATATATCTATAACATGAACGCCAAGTCAAATCGTGTGAAGAGAGATTTATATCGAGAATATATTTCTCACTTAATACTATCTCTTTTCCATATATGAACAATATGCTACCGATGGGAGCCTGGTTTCCGGTGGCGTTCATACAACGCATAATACCCCGGTGCCGATAACCATAACTACAAACAGATTAATTGAGTACGGACAGCTTAAAAGGCATAGATTCCTACATATAGAGGATCAACAAACATTACACGGACATAGAAAGAAGTCATAAAACCTCTTTAGCGAATCAGTATGGTGTCTTCTTTGAATAACAGTGAACTTCGGGCATTTTCATTCTCTTCCCCATCAACTATGTAGCCTTGCCAATAGCTTTCCATTTCCCGGCAGCACATAATGGAATTATTTGGTCGCAGATCTCTGTATGTAGAGTAATCCTCCCTACGATTAGAGCCAGTAGTGTCACGTGACTGTTCTTAGTATATTCTCAGTACAATCTATTTGACAGTTTGTGGGATCTGCTTATCTTCTGAGAAAGTAGCAAATGGTCGTGCGAGGACTCCATCAGGCAGCAGTCACGTGACCCGGCCTAAAAGATGACGCAATGCACACACAAGCTGCATAGGCTCCACATGCTGAGGCATGTTGCTGCTCCATTGGCTTTGTAGTGTGGAATTCCACCTTTATCCACTCTGGAATTCCACCTTTATTCAAACAGGCTGTGTAAACATACCACAGTGCAGGTGGTTGTTATATTCTCTGCGAATTAGGGAATTCCACCTTTATTCAAACAGGTTGTGTAAGTATACAGTAGTGCGGGTGGTTGTTCTATTGTCTGTGAATTATGGAATTCCACCTTTATCCAAACAGGTTCTGAAGGCAGACAATAGTGCAAGTGGTTGTTCTATTATCTGTGAATTAGGGAATTCCAGGTTTATTCAAACAGGCTGTGTAAGCCAAAGATAGTGCAGGAGGTTGTTCTATTGTCTGTGTAATAGGAATCCCCTCTTTATTCAAACAGGCTGTCTGAACACACAGTTTTACAGGTGGCTGTTCCATTGGCTGTAAAGAATGGAATTGGAATTCCACATTTATCTATGCAAGATGTGTAAGTGCAATGATGTAGGTAACTGTTTCATTCGCTGGGTCGCATGAAATTTCACCATCAAAGCCCATACTCTATGTTCACAAATCGGTGCATGTGAGTAGCATGGATTTCCACCTTTACCCCCCCCCCCCTGCCCACACATACCTGCCCTCTGGTTACTCTCCGTGCACTGATCCACAAATTAGTAGCTTGTCTGGATGAGCCTCCACCCACACATCCACGTCAGCCCCCCCACGCACCCTTGTCACTTCATTAATCAAGGTCAGAGGTCATTAATCTGGGTCAGCGCGTCATTAATCAGGCACTAATTAGCGCTAATCAAGGTGCCGCAGCGTCCCTTGATCTACCGCTCTCACCTGTACCTCAGCCGGCCGCCGTCTGAAGACCTTTGATCTGTAACCTTGGGGTGACCTTGGCCATTAAGAGCTTAAGCCCAGCTCCTCTGCTCGGCGCCTCCTTCCCTCCAAGCAGATGCTTTGTTGTTTGCCATTAGAATAAAAGAGAACAGAATGTGTGTGGAGAGCATTGTCTGTGATGGGATCTGTGCGTGGGAAATTAGCCTCACTTAAAGCTGTGGATATTTAGGTGATAATGTTTGATCAATTATCTACAGAGTAAAAAGAGTTGCTCGGTTGGTTGTTGGAGATTTACATCCTGGCAATATATAAGGTCATATCACGATGGGTACTGACTTGTGACAGTGCACACTCATGGGAACTTTATAGTGCTGTCCCGTTGAGAAATCAGGCCACCAGCACCATGACCCGATATCCAAATCAGTCACATTATCCTGACACTGAGCTAACCAGTCCTTGCCCTATCCTATTAATGCTGAGTGCCAAGCTAGGAAGTGACAAGTATAAATTTGATCAGTCATTGGTTTGACTCGACAAGTATCAAACTCCCAATCTCCCACACGGCAGGCATGCACTCTTCCGATTCGACCTCTACATCCAGTCAGAGTAAAAATAGAAATACCATATACCTAAGTAGTTTATATGGGAGTAGTTTTAATAAGATTACCACGTTTAAAACGAAGTAAATGCTATATATCTGAGCACTTTTAATCAGTTTACCACATTGAGCGAAAAGTAATCAGGAATTCTCACATCCGTAAATTTCCTATGAAAAGATGTCATTCAATCGAAGCCAACATCCACAGCTAAGGCCATTTCCATCTCTAGAAACTTATCTAAATGATCCACCCCTAAAACAACTAATTACATTGCACATTCAGCAAATTCTCCGTATTAAGCAATCCTAATTTACCAAACCGCTTTAAACCTCGCAGTTATTTCTTCTAAATGACTATTGAATAAATTAGCAAAATATCTCTATATCTCTACTGACAATGGCCAGTTTAGAGGAAAAGACACGTTGAATAGGCGCGCAATTAGCAAGAAGATGATAGGAAACGAGAACAATGGCTCTTTTTCTGCTTCTATTTTGTCCTTGCATTGCAGAATCGATTAGGATGTCTGATGATCTCTTTAAGGATGGCTTGCCATTGGGAAACACTCCCATCCGAGTCTGAAGCGCTACATAGAGGAAGCGCCACCTCGCGGTAGATTGAGACACTCTCCGGAAGTCGACTCTTTAAAGAGCTGCTATCGATGATAATTAAGGTTGCCTGATCCGGTGATTTGTGCGTTTCGGTCATATATATAATTATATACAGTAAAGCCTCTCTAAACTGATCGAACTTGGGACCGATATTAAGTTGTCCATTTAGGGAGGTGTATCGGTTTAGGGAGTTAGCATATGGTTACAATTGTATTGTTGGGATTCAAACAAAGCGATCGATATATGGGAGTGGTCGATTAGTGGAGGTGGTCGGTTAGGGAGGTTTTACTGTCTATACATATATGTATACCTATATGTCCCAATAGACGCACACTGCGTGAGTGCAGACACATGGACGCATGTCTTTTTAAAGTTGAAGAATTTCATGGATTTGTTTTTGTTGTGCCTCTGAAATAAAGTGGGATTGTCTTAATTTATGTGCATTCAGTCTGAATATGATGGTAAATTTGTGTGTGCTTTGAATCTTGAAATGGGGGAGGGGGTGTGCTTCTATTGGGTAGCGTGCTTCTATTGCGATATATACGGTAAATATAATGAATATATTACATTGATGGTTGTTAATATAATCTACTTTGCTTCCATTTTAAATAACTTATTTTAAAGAGTTAACTGTTTGTGTCCGTTGCATATCCGTTACAAATCCGTTGATATCTATTGATATCCGGCCCGATCCGTTACAAGTTTTGAACATGCACAAAACCTGGAACAGATCCCGCCTGATTGACGTCTACGGTTCTTGTCCGGTTTAAGTTTGTTTCATCCTTTGGCTATCCGTTCATGTACGTTTCACGTCCGTTTAATGTCCGTTTCATGTCCGTTTCATGTCCGTTCGTCCGGCGGCCTTTGACAAGATATCGCAACATTTTGACACATTTTAATACATTGTTCATGTTGGTTTGTCAACATGGGTAATTTGCGCGTGAACAGGGGACTGCTGCTGCGGTGGCACCACCTGGGTTAGATCTCCACGCCCAAAAACCCCTGCCGGACCCCCCCCCCCCCCCCCCCCCCGGAACCACATCTCACCAAGCGAGATCTGTGATGTCACTTCCAGTCGACGACGGCCCGCCAGGTCCTGACATTTTTACACAACACCTCCAGCAGCCGGTCCAACAACAACTACCAGCTTACTCGGCCGCCCACCCATCCCTACAATAAGACGACCACCATTGATAGGGTTGAGAACCTGATTGATTGACCCTTATGTACTTATCTGAACATTACCTCATAAGTTCTGATTGGCCTGAATAAAAGTCCATATCATGCAGTCCGGTGTTTGTGTTGTAAATTATGATACTTATTACGCCCGAACACCACCGGACTAGACAATTCTGTCCGTTGCTCAACCCGGCGAGTTGCATGCAAAGTCGAGGGGAGGGGAGCGAAGGTTAGCGGAGGGAGGGAGAGGGGGGATGTATGGGAGGGGATGGAGGGATGGGAGGGAGGTGGCAGTTTGAGAGGGAAGTGCAGTTGGAGTTGCAGGTGGCGACGGAAGGGTGGTGGTGGAGAGGGAGATGGCGGTTGCGAGAGGGGGGGGGGGGAGGGGGTAAGAACGCAGGTGTCCAAAACACAGGGGTAACTAACTATTCAATCCACACTCGGGTGGTGGAACTTAAGACTGCAAAGCTCAAAGGTTAAGGGTCAAAGATCAAAGAGGGCATGATTTCCAAAGAGAAAGAAAAAGGGTGAGCACCTATGGCAAACAGAACCGAGTCAATTAATGGGTACAGAAGAGTAGGGTTCCATGGTGTGTTTTGTTGCTGTATGTGTGCAGGAAAGAATTGTTAAGGGAAGCCTAGTATAGGTAGTCTGAATTACACACATCAGTGGTTCTGATTGCTGCACACGGAATATGGCTATTGCAGACTGGATGAGAACCGAAACTAGGCAGTTTACTGAATTAGACCTGGAACCCGGCTGTTTACTGAATTAGACCTGGAACCAGACTGCTTAGTGAATGAGATCCGAAACCAGGTTGTTTACTGAATGAGATCCGAAACCAGGCTGTTTACTGAATGAGAACCGAAACTAGGCTGTTTAGTGAATGAGATCCGAAACCAGGCTGTTTACTGAATGACTTTCGAAGACAGGCTGTTTGATGAATGAAACCCGAAACCAAGTTGTTTACTGAATGAAATCCGAAACTAGGCTGTTTACTGAATGAGATCTGAAACCATGCTGTTTACTGAATGAGATCTGAAACCAGGCTGTTTACTGAATGAGATCCGAATCCAGGATGTTTACTGAATGAGATCTGAAACCAGGCTGTTTACTGAATGAGATCCGAAACCAGGCTGTTTATGGAATGAGATCTGAAACCAGGCTGTTCACTGAATGAGGTCCGAAACCAGGCTGTTTACTGAATGAGATCTGAAACCAGGCTGTTTACTGAATGAGATCTGAAACCAGGCTGTTTACTGAATGATATCCAAAACCAGGCTGTTTGTGGAATGAGATCTGAAACCAGGCTGTTCACTGAATGAGATCCGAAACCAGGCTGTTCACTGAATGAGATCCGCAAACCAGGCTGTTTATGGAATGAGATCCGACACCAGGCTGCTTACTGAATAATATCCAAAACCAGGCTGTTTGTGGAATGAGATCTGAAACCAGGCTGTTCACTGAATGAGATCCGACACCAGGCTGCTTACTGAATGAGATCCGACACCAGGCTGCTTACTGAATGAGATCCGTGGAAACCAGGCTCTTTGATGCACACTTTACGAAGTCACATGACTGCTTATAATGATATATGTGATGTATAAATATAGGCATTATGCGAGTATAAATGCGCAGAAGGGAATTTATTATTAGTATCCATTATTATCCACTATTATTCCTTCATTACCAAGTTCTACTCGCAATGTATTTGCTTCAGTCGTTCCATCCTAGGACTGGGGCGCCACCACCTGCCCAAACCCTAACTAAGAGAATTGTCATGTGTATATAGTAGAAATATATGATAAAGCAGACATAACGTGTAGGCATAACCTACCTATATATATGTATGTATATATATATGCATATAAAACTATATATATGGGTCATTCTTTAAAACTGGTCACCACATATTTGGTTTCCACATTACGATGCTGATAATTTATTCTTTCTTTTATTGATTGCAAGTCAAATAATTACTGTATCATCTGTGTATTAAGTATGCTAGCAACAGTACATTTATTGAAGCTATCCCATGAAAGAAATTAAAAGTGTGCTTATATGATTTTGTGCTAATGTGAAAAAGTGAAAATTTACGCATTTACACTATGCATGTAGCCAAACTTGTTTTCAACTTATTTTTCAACTTTTTTCTTGTAAGTCATAACCTTGTCTGCTTAAGAGTAATCAATACAATTTTGTTTGACTATGTTGTATATGCTAAAATGAGGTTCTGGATGTGTCTTTGATTTTCATGTTACACAAGTGATATTAATGTATCGCTCAATTTGTATGAGATCTAATTCAAAAAAGTGAAATTACATATGTACAACATGCAAACCTTCATAGCACATTGGATTAGGCTATTATTTGGCAGGTTTTTTGGTATTATTTGGAAGTTTTTTTTGTATTATGTGGAAGGTTTTCACTTTCGGTTTCCATGTCACACTTTCATGCCCAGTTTTAAAGAATGACCCATATATATCTTTATACATGTATATATATATATACACATGAAAACAAAACAAACAACCGCAGTATACGTGGACAAGTGAGCACAACGAGAGTGGATGAAGTGGATGATGGTTGTCATGGTAATATGACACGAGAGGGCGGGGATATTTGGTCTTCACATATATCCATGCACCAATGAAGACAACCCTCACGCTCAATACACACGCTTATGAGTTGTGTGATACTTGATACACAACACACCAAATGAAATGTTATTTGATTGACAGGAAGGGGAATGAGATGACATTTGCTACACACTTTGCAACGAGGAGCGGATATACCCATATGTATATATATACATATATATATATATATATGTAGTGGTCTGCACTGACCTCTCAGACAAGTAACCACATAGACAGGTAGGCGTGGGTAGTGTGGTGATATCAGGGAGACTAGGTGGTGTAATGGTTAGCATACTGGCCCGGAATGCAAAGAGATGTGGTTTCGAGTCCCACTCTAGGCGCAATATTTCCCATTTTCATCACCCCCATGACACTGGTGCCATGACCAGGATCCTATACAAGCTTTGCACTGTATGGTTGTTGAACCTACCCTGTGTATGTATGTGTTAGTACATTGCCTGTATGTATATAATTGTAAGCATTAAAAATACTTACAATTCCAGGGGGATGAGTGTAGTGGTCTTCACTGACCTCTCAGTAGGTACCGGCAGCGGCAATAAAAAGTGCAGGAATGGTGCTTTTTTCAACAATATTCACATGCTTGTAACTATTTCTGTGTGTATTTGATTTTGATGAGATTGCATATCCTAGAAGATCAACATTTGTTCTATCTGATGATTTTGTTGGATTAAATATATAGTCAGATTGTACTTAAGTAAAATCCATTTGTATAATAAGTGTATTTAGGTAATATTCCTTCATTTCTGGTGTAAATGATTGATTGATTGATGATTGATTGGTGGTTGCTTTACGCCGTGTCGGCAGCATAGGCCATATTCACGGCGAGAAATGTTTGTTTTTTGTTCAAACCATCGCTTTTACATGTAAAAGCAGACAATCAATTATGTGCCAATAGACACTAATTAAATTAGAAAGCTCACAATCATATATCTGTGGTCAAGGGAAACAAATTCCCATAGAAAAAGAAAAGTTTCATTAATAATTAATAGAATCCATTTAGTAAACTATATAAGGTGGTACAGTCCAGCTGCCCTCAAAAAGGCTAAAATGTTTTCCTGTTTTACCTTAGTAAAAAGGTCATGCATACTGCCTGCAGTGTAGAACCGTTGGCGCAGGGCCAAAAAATCAACGCAACTTAGTAAAATGTGTTTGAGTGTCAGTGGGGACTGACACCCAATACATTCAGGGGGAGGTTCCCCCTTGAGCAGAAAAGCATGTGCAAGCCACGAGTGGCCAACACGGCAGTGACTAAGGACCACTTGGTCCCGCCGACCTCCCGCATGAGTCTGTGGTGGCTTTCCCACCACAGACTCATGTTGTAAATGAAAACGACTCTGAAAACAGGGTATTTTTAATGGGCTCGCGCTTCCTTGCACTACATCGTAGAAGGTCATGGATGGTACCAAAAGAATGACCTCAGCTTTCTATCCATATATGGTTTGCCCTATGTCAAAGTGGTCCATCAGGTCAAATTCCGCACTTTAAATTATTTTGAAAGTTTAAAGCCATGTACTGAATTAAACAAATATTTGAAACCTAATAAGATTTACTATGGATAGATAGACAATTTGATTCCCTTTTCAATGATACCAATCTTACTATAGTGCTAGTTAGTGCAAGGAGCCGCAGACAGAATATTGACACCAACCTTTTTGGGTCTTTGCTGTCCACAATAGTTTCACTGTGGTCACATCCATGAGGAAACATGTATATGACGTCGATGTAATTGGCATATATCACATAATATATTATCTAATAGTCTGCCAAATTTGGGGAAGATCCAACCATTGCTTTACGTACAGTGAATATTTAGAGATTTATTTAAATAAATATATTTTGTCTCCGACACTTTTAATTTGTATTTGCAATCAAAATGCAGGTTTTGATGTTTTTAGTTGAATTATTGTTATAGCTACTATGCATTAGTTCCATTTGATATGTGTGTAAAATTTGAAGAAGATCCAACTATTGCATGAGCCACAGTGAGTGTTCAAATCTTGATGAACAAATTTATATTTTTGATTTTGTACACTTTTCTTTAGAATGTGCAATCAAAATGCGCTTTTTGTATTTCAAGATAGAATATTAATACAATAATGTGTATGACTTCCAGCTGGTGTCAGTTACTAGGAAGATACAACAATTGGTTAAGCTCCAATGAACATTTAAAGATTCATCAAATTGATATATTTGGTTTTCGTACAATTTATTTTCATATGTTCAATCAAAATTCAATATTTTCCATATTTTTGGACGTAATATTGATATAAATAATATCTATTAGTCTCAGTGAATGGTTATTCTCATACTGTGCCAAATTTGAGGAAGACTAACAAGATTGTCTAGCTGCAATGAGCTTTCAAAGATTGACAATTTGAAATATTTCACATACAAATGCTGTTTACATGCAAATAATTACACTTTTTCACATTTTAGGATGCAAATATCTTTTGATTCTCTGGAAATAGAGGTCTGGAAAAAAATAGACTATTACACTGTTATGAATATTTGAACTATTTAGTATTTATTGCAGTTTTGGAAGAAAATACGGTGCCTTGAAAATGGCTATTTGGCCAAATCATAATGATTTTTTCATTATGAATTGCACTTTTTGAGATTGTTTCATTAAAAATCTGCTTCACTAATTGATTTAACAATTGGCATGTTAAATTCCTCTATAAGTGTACAATGGAAATGCATTAGCGGAACTCCCCTCACATGGTTCCAATGTTTATTATATTTGGTCAAAGTTTCACTTTTAATTCACAAATTAATACATTTTATATATTTAATATTAAAAAATGATTATCTCAAAAACAATAACATATATAGCCTAACTGTTTTTGGATTTGGGGTTGTAATTATATTGTCTACAGGAAAGAATAAATATATTGAACCATGTGCCTATTTTTAAATTTCGCTGCCGGTACCTACTCTCAGGCAAGTAAACACATAGACAGGTAGGCATGGGTAGTGGGGTGATATCAGGGAGCCTAGGTGGTGTAATAGTTAGCCCACTGGCCCGGAATGCAAAGAGATGTGGGTTCGAGTCCCACTCTAGGCACAATATTCCCCATTTTCATCACCCCCACAACACTGGTGCCGTGACCAGGATCCTGTACAAGCTTTGCGCTGTATGGTTGGTGAACCTACCCTGTGTATGTATGTGTTAGTGCATTGCCTGTATGTATGTAATTGAAGTGGTGGGCGCAGGCGGCGCCACCGGTGGCGCCACCGGTCAAGTGCGGAGTCCAACGGCGAATAGCAGTGGTAATCAAATAATATAATACTATATTATATAATGGAAACAATTCCCTTCGTATTTTTATTCTCCCATAATACGTCAGACATCATATATATATGTTTATATTTATATTTGATAAACAACTGTGATGGGAGCATACCATTGATATTACTCTTTTTGTATGGTTGTATTATTTCAGACGTTTCTTTGCTTTGTTTTGTTCGGGACACCCCACACCTTAGGCATGGGATTGAAGCAGCCCGCCCGTGTGTGGGGGTGGGGGTGGGGGTGGGGCTGTGGGTGTGGGTGCGGGGTGGGTAGCGGTGCTTGGCGTCAATAAAGCCGCACTGTAACCTATTGGCAACCCAGGAGGAGCCGACACAGACCGACACAGACTCTGGCGCTGCACCACCAATCAATTATGAAAAAAGAGCTGGCGTCTTTAATTACTATTGATGTTGGGTGAGGCGTGGCGGGCATGGGTATCGGGGAGGGGGTGCGGGTGTGTGGGAGGGAGGGTTGTGTGTGCTGGAGGGGTCGGGTCGGGATTAGGAGAGTAAACACAACTTGGCTAGCACTCTGGAGGAGTAGGATGAACCTGGGTGGCGGGGTATGAGGGGGTGAGGGAGGGGTTGGAGGGGGGCGGGTTAGAAGCGGAAAGAGAAGAGGAAAGAAATATCTTTGAATGGATGGGGAGGGGTTGGAAGTAGTGGAGTGGAGGAATAGTAGGAGGGGGAGGGGAGTGTGGGGTGGGGGTTGAAAGAAGAAGAATGGGGAGTAGCAGACTAGAGGAATTCGACGGATAGGAGCAGGGAGGAGGAATAGGGTGAAAAGGAGGGGAGGGGGGGGGGGGTTGGAAGGGGAGGAGGAAGGGGTAGAGGAGGAGGAAAGTGAGGAGGTATAAGGGGGAAGAGACAATTGAAGAGGGGATGAGGACGATGAAGAGGGGGAGGAGAAGGAGGAGGAAGAGGAGCAGGAAGAGAGGAGAGGATGAAGATGAAGTAGGGAGGAAGAGGGAGATGAAGAGGGGAGGAAGAGGGGGAGGAGGAATATGAAGTTGGGAGGAGGAGGAAGATGAAGAGGGGGGGAGGATTGGGGAGGAGGAAAATGAAGAAGGCAGGAGCAGGGGAGGAGGAAGATGATGAGGGGAGGAGGAAAAAACGGAAGTTGGGGAGGAAGAGGAAGAGGGGAGGAGGAGGAATACTCGATATGCAATGGGAAGGGGGTTGAAGGAAGAAGACTATGGATTAGCAGACTGCAAGACATAGAAGGCAGACGAGAAGGGAGAGGAGGAGGGAGGATCGGAGGTGGAAGCAGAGGAATGAATATTATCAAACTGAAGGAATAGGAGAAAAGCGGGGCGGGGGAGGGGTCGTGGACGGCCGGGGGATGGAAGACACTCCGCCGGGTGGAGGGTGATCCAGCCGGACGAGGGATAGGGGGCGCCCGGTCCCTGGGGTGTAGCAATGTATGGTCTCGGTCCGGCCCAGGTTCAGCCCCAGGTCCTTAAGTTGGTGCTGCCTGGTGGCGAGGGTCGGTGATATTGTGGGCGTCCCACAACAGTCGATGGTCGCCTTCCTTCAGCAGCATTGCTTTATATACTTAGGGGTGGGAGAATGGAGTATGTAGTTGCCATCCGTACTGCCCCCCCCCCCTCCCCAACCACACCCCCATTCAGGAGAAGCAGGAGGCGTGGCGGAGTGACTGGTGTAAGTTAGGGAAGATCTCAGACGCCGCGTCGCGATCGCTCCTGATGGCGCTCTAAGAAGGCGCATGCGCAGGCGCGGGTCTGACGCATTCCGACTCCACCTGATGTGTTCACTGCGGGGTTGTGGTGCGGCGTACGGGGGTTATTAATTAGGTCGCAATGTGTACCTGTTGGTTGTTGGTTGTGTTTGTTGGAGTTTTACGTCCTGGAAACATATATCATCATATCAGGATGGGTACTGACTTGTGACAGTGCACACTCATGGTAGCTTTATAGTGCTGCCCCACTAGGAAATCAGGCTGCCGGCACCATGACCTGATATCCCAATCAGTCACATTATCCTGACCCTGAGCTAAACCGATCCTTGCCCTATCCTATTAATGCCGAGCACCAGGCTAGGAAGGGACATGTCATCAATTTGATAAGTTATTAGTTTGACTCGACCGGTAATAGAAAAATAGAAAAGTGTGTGTGTGCATATATACATGTACAGTATACCCCCATTAAACCAAACTTGAAGGGACCCTAGAAATTTGTTTGGATTAACCGATCTTTGGTTTAACCAAGCTTTGGCTTCGACTTTGACTTGGCTTTGGGAAAAATGTGGGTGCATTGGGGATGTTGATTTCAACATCGGTAATTTAACCCGCAAGAAAAAGTACATACTAAATATGGAGGCGACTACTGGCGCCATCTATAACGTCTTGCTTAATAATAAATGCTCCGATTGTGGCGCCATCTTCTGTAATTTTGCATAACAAGATGCGACCCAGTTTCATTATAGACACTTCGACCAGACCATTTCTATCGATAGGACGTGTTCTCTCCTTGGATTTGAAGTCAACAAGATGCCTGTCGACAAGATCATACGATTCAAGGATCGAGAGAAAAGACTACGGATCGACAAGCTTTAATTCATTCAAGAAAAGCTTAAAGGTATGACATAGTCAGTGGCTCCCGATAATCTACGCGAAAACAACTGCTCGGGTTGGTCAAACAAAGGATTGACATGAGCCCTGCACGGACACAAAAAACTAAGCTACGGACGTCCGATTGACCATTGCCTGGCTGCATCAGAGAAACGGATGGCCTATATCGATGACGGGATCAATGCTCGGATCGATCAGATTCAGAGAGCGTCGAGCTTTGTGGGTCGAGGCATACTGCGCTGCAGAACGAATGCTGATGTCACGCCATGTGGAGGCGGCCATGACAGCATGCTCAATCCTCACGCCGGGGACGATCTCTTGGGCTGACACCCCACCGATCACCTTCGGTTCAAGCGGATGGTCGATTTCGGTGACAGGGTCGATGCTTGGATCGATCGGTTTCAAACAGTGCCGAGTGTCGTTTTTCGGGGTCTACTACGCCGTCGAAAATGAATGCTGACGTCATGCCATGCAGGCGGCCATGACGGCATGCTCCATCCTCCGACACGGGGACGATCTGTTGGATCGACACGCTGTTGTTCGCCTTTGCTTCACTCAGCTGCTCCTGCTCGATCAGTGCATGGATACAACCTCGACGCTGCAGATTTCGATTGACGGCATAAGGTAGGACGAAGTCAGTGCTATCCCGATTAATCTAACGAAAATAACTGCTCATGTTGGTTGCAGAAAGGACCGGCGCGAGCCCTGGACAGACGATGACATCAACGCACGGGTGCAGGGATCAAACTACGGACTCAGATTAACCGTGGCCTGGCTACTCTGCACAACGGATGGTCATTGTCGTGACGGATTGATGCTTGGATCGATCAGTCCTCATAAGAACAATCCTGGACTTTCGGTTTGACTCGTACCAATAGACAGGTAGTCATAGCCAATAAACAATAATATTCATACAAGGGTACATTATGACCATGCGCAAGACAGTTTTACATCCCCGATTACACCCATATGGATGATGTTCACTACCCACATGCTTGACACTGCCATATGGCCCTACTCAGTCACCAAAACCGAAAGTAGCTGTACTGACACTGCTTACACTTAAATACACAGTTCTGTGCTGAAAAAACATATCACTCGTACAAGGGCACATTTTTCACGATTCGCCAGACAGTTTTGTGCTGTTACAAACAAATACCACGCATACAAGCATACATATGACCATGTGAACAATAGGTGGAATATTACAACCTCCTCCACAAGGTGAATTCATCTACCACACTACGCAGCATGCAGACATATATTACATTGTACACCCATACTGACGATGTTCATATCGCTTAAATAGGCCACGATGCCTTATCACCATGTGCTCCTCTAACAACTTAAGGTGCACCCACACTAAGCAGTCATAGATAGGCCCCAACATGGGAAAGCTATCTCATTACTGACACTGCCATATCAGGCCCGCATATCAAAGAGCTTGTGCTTGGGCTGGTCCTACTCAGTCACCAACCGGACAAGTGGCCGTAGCCAGAACTAAAATCGACTCAGAATAACTGCTTGTGTTGGTTAAATATCTGGCCTTACCATGTCCTAACATCTTGACAATTTTTTCTCAATACTGTGCTTGTCAACACATGGTGGCCATCCATCAACTAGCTAGGAACTGGGCCATGAGGCCGCCATCTTCAACTTGGCGATCATATAACAACAAAGGCACATGCCAGAATATCATCGCAAGCAGCATCACATCATCGGAGGACCTCGCCGAAGGTCGGGTGGTTCGATACATTGCAAGGTGTATGTGCCCAACTACTAACCACCGTCACCCACAACCACATATTATAACCTGGGATTCGACTGCATTATTTTGCCTCTCTTCCCAGGTTATCCACAAAACCACACCAGTGCCTCCGACACCCCATAGCGGCCGGCCTCCCGAATGTACATGGACAATAAGGTACTGCAGAGCAATCTGTTCATGACATCCGGTGGCCTTCATGGTCACTCAAGTCACGCGAGGATCTGAGG
This sequence comes from Branchipolynoe longqiensis, assembly GCA_030323885.1. Classification (NCBI taxonomy): domain Eukaryota; kingdom Metazoa; phylum Annelida; class Polychaeta; order Phyllodocida; family Polynoidae; genus Branchipolynoe; species Branchipolynoe longqiensis. Next base: position 42,214,606 of record CM059188.1, read on the forward strand.
CTAACTCCTGGGCATCAATGCCCGTGTCGTCATTCAAGACACCATTCAACTCATCGTCTCCCAGAGACATCGCGCTCAGCGATTCTGCTTCGCCTTCTGACCAGCACCTGCCTGGGGGCGAGTATGTGTCCGGGACACCACATTGGCACGACGGACGGCCTCTTCACTCATGTGGGCACCACTCACATGTTCGTGGATTAATCTCAATCATAACATTAGCCCTACCCGTGGAGGGCCTCCTAGCACCCGGTGCTTTCAATCATAAGACTAGCCCTGTCCCTGGTGGGCCACTTAGCACCCGGTGCTATAACGCTACTCACCATGTCTTCAACTCTCCATACTTCTGCCTCCAAGGCACATCGAGGCGGGACGTAAGACGACTGGTCACGAGGACCTCTGCTGTTGTCAACATGCAGCTTCCACTCTCGGCTTCCAGGCACTTGAGTTATATTTTTTGGCTACGTGCCTGAAATCCTCAAATCTTAATAAATCAAACATCTCATGACTTTAATGTAACAACGGAATAGTAAGAATAAATGCCACCTTATACTGTACTTGTCTTGCGTTGGTTGAATTGGGGATGTTGATTTCAACATCGGTAATTTAACCCGCAAGAAAAAGTACATACTAAATATGGAGGCGACTACTGGCGCCATCTATAATGTCTTGCTTAATAATAAATGCTCCGATTGTGGCGCCATCTTCTGTAATTTTACATAACAAGATGCGACCCAGTTTCATTATAGACACTTCGACCAGACCGTTTCTATCGATAGGACGTGTTCTCGCCTTGGATTTGCCGTCCCACCCACCCAAGCTACAAGTGACATTTATAGGGCTACGTGCCTGAAATCCTCAAATCTTAATAAATCAAACATCTCATGACTTTAATGTAACAACGGAATAGTAAGAATAAATGCCACCTTATACTGTACTTGTCTTGCGTTGGTTGAATTATGAATATAATATACAATGCATGTGGTCACTTTGATTATTGTTTTTTCATGTATATACAGCACAACTCAGAGTTAAACCAAGCTCAGTTAAACCAAACAATCGGTTAATCCAAACTTTGTTGGCGGCCTGGCAAAATCCTATCATTTATCATATAAAAAAGTTTGAGATGACCTTATAACCACATGAAGTTGGTTTCACCACACAGGAAGTGGCCTGGTGCCTGACAATTTTGTTTTGATTAACCAATAATTTGGATGAACCGACTTTGGTTTAACCAACTTTTATATATGATAAATGGTAGTATTTTGCCGGGTCGCCGAAAAAGGTTTGGATTAACCGATCGTTTGGTTTAACCTAGCTTGGTTTAACGGGGTTGTACTGTATATATCCGGACAGACACATATCAACTGACTTGAATGCCATGTCTGGCCCGTCCTTATGAATGTCTGTCAACCGGTATGTAGGCATCTATACATGTATCTTCTGAGTTGAATATCTTTATTGAAATTAGATCTCAGTGAGGTGCTTAGTAGTTCGTAGAAGAGCTGCCTGACCTGTTCAGAGCAATTCGTGTGCTCCCACTCTATCTATGTCCCTACCTACTCTTATGCTTAGCTGTACCGTACTTTTCCATATTCCGGGATGACCAATGACCCATGGAGAATCAGAAAAGAAATCATTGCGATAAATATTTCGTAGCAAATAACGGACTAAAGAGAAATACTGCATTCTATTCTACATTCCAAACGACAAATTGACACAGTCTATAGAAACCACATCATTTGAATCAATATCCTTAAGAACATAGTTCTGTTTTGTTAGAACTGAGGTTATGAACAACGATTTAAAAAAACAACGCCCGCACTTGAATAAATATTTAACTTCAAAACGAGAAAAACCAATAATACAAGCCTACATTCTTTTCAACATTCAGGATGTTTCTTTGGCCTATATCCTAAGATGCACAATGAGCACATGGAGTTCTACATCCTATGAACACATAAGGGTATATCAGTGCAGACAGTGCGCAGATCAAAATATTTATAGTCTCATATATGGGTGAATATATGTATATATATATATTTACATATAAGGGTGAAGTGGGCACATATGAATATATATATATATATATATATATATATATGTATTCATCTATATATAACTCTCTGCATATTCATATACAGAGAGTTATATATATATATATATTTATGTATATATATATATTCATATATATGCGCTAACAATCCCCGGGCCCACGTCGGACTGGCCGGCACCACGTCCTGCCACAATTGACCGGGCTGTCACGGCTGGGCGTCCGTAAATAAAGCGGTATGTTGCAGCCAGGCCTCATTCGGCCGCCCTAGTTATCATTCATAGTCCCATCAGCTCCGGAGCTGCTCGAAACTGCTCGGGAGTGGCCGGAGTGGCTCAGAGAAGCCTGTGTCGGCTTGGACCTGGGCTAAAGAGCTCTGAACAGCTCTGAACTAATTGTAACATCTATGAGCAACTGTGAGCAACTGTGAGGAAATGTGAGCACTTTTAATCAGCTTTGAGCAGTTCTAACCAGATCTGAGTAGGTATGAACAGATCTGCTGAGATCTAAGCAGCTACTGAGCAGCTCTGGGCAGCAATGAGCAGTTCTGAGAAGATCTGAGCAGATCTGAACAGCTCGCTGGCCAGGGGGCTTAGCGCCGAGCCCGAGACTTTGCTCTGAGTGGCGAGAAGACCGGCGCCATTAGAAAGGATGGGGTGCCAGCCCGCGCCACCTAACCTTTTTTTGCAGGCTTCGCAAATTAGCTGAGATATTGCTCGATATTACGCGGCATAAAGTGCCTGTTAAAATAGCACTGTCTGGCGGGGTTTCTGTACGTGTAGTCGGGGTTGGGAAAAGATTAGGTATCCGTGCTCGTGGTTCGCTCTGTGTTGTTGCTTGATTGTTGGAGTTTTACGTCCTGGCAGCATCTCAGGTCATATCAGGATGGGTACCGACTTCTGACAGTGCACACTCATGGTGATTTTAAAGTGCTGCCCTCACACTGAGCCAACCAGTCCTTGCCTGGCTAGGAAGCGATAAGTATCAATAGTTATGTCATTGGTTTGACTCGACCAGGGTTTCTTTTTTTCTTGAAGATTTATACTGCCTATCATGGATAAGTCTGAATAGACTTGTTTTCACCATTAGACAGATTGTTGATAGAAAGCCCGAGCCTACACTTTTACCGACCCAAGGGATTTTTAACCTCCCACACCACATAAGCATGGTATTAGAGCAACTGGCCTTTGATGATGCTGTAAGTTATACACAACAGTAGACATCCAAAGTGACAGAGTTGTGGGGACGGGGAATTGAACCATCAACCTTCAGATTAGGAGTTTGACCTAGAAAACCAAAGTGACAGAGGTGTCGGCATGGGGAATCGAACCATCAACTTTCAGATTAGGAGTTTGACCTAGAAAACAGTCAGACACTCTAACCACTCCACCACGATCTACCAAAACGGGACACGGACGCTCAACTCATTCGGCCACACTGTCTGGTCGGCGCTCTGTGGGTGGTGATGTGGGGGTGTGGGGGTGGGGTGGGGGAGGGTATGAGGGTGGGAGGAGAGAGGAGACGTGTGCGGGGGAGGGTTGAAGGCAGAGTTGTCGGTGGCTCGCTGGTGTGATGGGGTCCTCACCGTCCCTTGTCCAAGCTTTGGTGCATGGACTGAAACTGAACCTGGTTGTCGAGGTCTGACGCCTGACAACTGCACCTGGGCACCTCAGACTGGATAGCTTCTCCATCAGTCCCCCCCCACCCCCACCCCTCCCTCCACACACGTACCCACAAACAGACACACCTCACACACACCAAGCTGCGAGGTTAGCGGTTGGGTGGAGGCGGGGCGGGGCGGGGGTGGGTGGAGTTGGCGTGGTTGAGGGGGTGGAGGAGCGGGGAGGTCTCGAACGAGGCACCATGCGATTGGTTTAGTGGCCTGGTGTTTGTGATAAAAATCCAGAAGATCTACTTTTGAGGTAAATACCTAACCAATTGAAACCTGAAGCTGAGAGACATTAAGACCGACTCATGGACGCAGCTCTCACAGCAGAGAGCTAAATGGAGAGCGGCAGTCAAGTAATGAAAGCAGTCTTTGTCACATCGGGAACAACAGCATGATGATGATGATGATGATGACCTAACCAATTCAGGCAATGATTGTCGGAATATTCTCTTTTGGTGACCGGAATCGGTGGCCGAATCCGTAGAGTGTTGGATTCCCACGTGGAAGGACGGAAATTCGATTCCCGGTCGAGTCAAACCAAAAACTTACAAAATTGATACTTGTCTATATCTAGCCTGGAGCTCGGTATTACTAGGATAGGGAAATGATTAGTTAGCCCAGTATCAGGATAATCGGACTGAATAGGATATCGGGTCATGGTGCCAGTGGTCTGGTATCCCAGTGGGGCAGCACTATAAAGGTTCCATGAGTGCGCACTGTCAGAAGTTGGTACCCATCTTGGTATGACCGTAGATCTTGCGAGGTCGTAAAACTCCAACAAACAAATCTATTTGAATGATTATGATGATAATATGAATAGTAACACTAATAATAGCAATTATAGTAACAACGCCAATCACAGTAATAATAAAAACAATAATAATAACCTCCTCTCTGGCTTTTCTCATAGTACCCGCAGATTTCATCACCTTTATTAGGAGGGTGTGGCTTCTTTCAGGACATCATTTGTGATATTATTTAAGCAGAATTGCTCTTTTTATATAGGATTAACTCCCAGTCTCCTGGTCAATCATGGGAACAAAACTGAACTATTCTTGGAGTTTTGTGTGTATGTGTTACAAATAATAAATACACCAACACTCTTAGAGACATCAATGACTAGAACCAATCTCTTATTATCCAATTTGTGATATTTCAACAACAACAAATTAAAGATGTAAACTGAAAAACTGTCAATGTCATCAAACTTAACATATTTTCCAATTTCACCTCCAGTGTATATTTCCAAAATGACCCTCCCTGCTTGAAAATATACTTCCGGTAATATGGTGTCACTGCTGGGGTGCGGTGTTTTATTTCGGTACCGGAACATGTTGTGGTTACAGGGTGCGCGCGCATTCCGCAAGTTGCCCCCAGCATGTGCATTGCGCACGCAGGTCTGCTTGATCCCGCCTACCATCAAGTTCATTATCTAATGAGGGAGTCCTCTCGCAGGGGCTCGTTGCACTCACACTTCATCGAGCATTTACTGCAAGTTCGTTGGTTTGGTTGTTGGAGATTTACTTTACATAGCGGCAACATCTAAGGTTGGTTAATGGAGTTTTACGTCCTAGCAACATCCAAGGTCATATCAAGGAGGGTACCGACTTGTGACAGTGGGCACTCATGGTGACTATAGTTGGTTGGTTGTTGGAGTTTTACATCCTGGCAACATCTAAGGTCATATTAAGGCGGGTACCGACTTGTGACAGTGCGCACTCATAATGACTTTATAGTGCTGCCCAACTGACATACCAGGCTACCAGCACCGTGACCTGATATCCCACTCAGACACATTAGCCTGACACTGAGCCAGTCAGTCCTTACCCTATCCTACTAATGTCGAGCACCTGGCTAGGAGGTGATAAGTATCCATTCTGTATGTCATTTGTTTGACTCGACCAGGATTCGAACCTTCAGTCAGTCCAAGTAGATTGATATGAGTGCATTATATCGACCTAAGGACTATACTAATTTAGAATGAACTCAATACCAATTTAATCTCTTATGTACACATCCAGGTTACTTATTTAATTAAACTTATGATATTCAATGAAAAGAATATTTTGATATATTTTTTGTTAGGAGTGTAATCTTTGGTAAATTGAGTTTTCTTTGAAGCTACTCTGCCTAGGCACCAACTGCACTATGCCTCGGATGATGTTGCCCAACTAAAAAGTTAATAACAATTAAAGATCCACCGATGTGGTTCTGAATGATGAAACCGGTTTTGATCCCACGCAATCCACACATCTACTACATTACCTGCCTTTTCCGCGGAGGGAGTGATTGTGCATGGTGCTGTCTTTTTTCTCCTTTTTTGTCTGCGCGGCTAAAACATTGTACACATAGTTATATGTAAAGGCTGGCATTTCTTTTTTATTGTTGCAATCACGAAGCTATCAATCTAGCCCCACCCCTCCCCATTGCACCCGCACTCCTCCACCCTCAACCACACCCTCACTCCCACCGTACCCCCGCCGCCGTCCCCTCCCCTCGCCGCGCGTACCCGCCCTTACTACCCTCATCACCACACACTCATACATATATATAATACAATTATTATATATATTGGGATGCTGATAGAGCAGTAGTAGCCTGTGGGCCGATTTTTGTTTTGTTTGTTTGTTGTTGTTTTACGTCCTAGCAACATCTAAGGTAATATCAGGACGGGTACCAACTTGTGACAGTGTGCACTCATGGAGACTTTATAGTGCTGCCCCACTGCCACCAGCACCATGACCTGATATCCCACTCAGTCACATTATCCTGACATTGAGCCAACCAGTCCTTGCCCTATCCTAATAATGCGGAGAACCAGGCTAGGAAGCAACAAGTAGCAATTTCAAGTCATCAGTTTGACTCGAACAGGGATCGAACCCACAAACCCATGATCTAGCAACACGGGAGACGGACACTCTAACTCATTCGGCCATACCATCTAGTCGCTGCAGGCCGAACCAAATCGCCAATTTAAATGACAAATCTGCACAGCATTTCTCTTCAAGCAATACAATAAAAACTCTCCCGTTTAAAAAACACCACATCAACAGCCTGCGCATGCGCCTGGCAATACCCACTTCCGGTTTGCAGAGCAGCAGTCAACTGAAGGTGTACACGGGCAACCGCAGTGAAATGGAATAATTTGACATGTCACGATTGGCTTTGACATTTTTTTATTATTTCTTTAGGTGGGTTGTGTTTGTTAATTATTATTTTTATTTGTTTGCACATGGACATCAATTCATCACCTGATCCTCTTTTATTATCCATACCTCTATACACCCGATCCTCTACACACTCCCTCCATCGCCATCTCCCTCCATCCCCCCCCCATCTCCCCATCCCGAGCCCATTCCCACCTCCCTCCAACTCGCCCATCCCCATCTCCCGCCATCTTCCTCCATCCCCATCCCCATCCCTATCCCCATCCCCAAGCCCAGCCCCAGCCTCATCCCCATCTACCTCCATCTATTCCCATCACCCTCCAGCACCACTCACACACACAATCCTGCCCCTCCTCCTCCCCACCAGCCCCAAACACACACCCCTTCCTCTCTGTCTTCCTCGCTCCCTCCCTCCCTTCCACTGTCCCACACACACACACAATCCTACCCCTCATCCTCCACATCACCTCCACACACACCCCTTCCTCTGTACCTTCCTCGCTCCCTCCCCTCCTTCAACTCTCCCACTCACACACACAGTCCTAGCCCTCCTCCCTCCCACCACCTCCACACACACTCCTTCCTCTCTACCTTTCTCGATCCCTCCCTCCCTTCCACTCTCCCACTCACACACACAATCCTACCCCTCCTCCCCCCCACCACCTCCACACACACCCCTTCCTCTCTACCTTTCTCCCTCCCTCCCTCCCTTCCACTCTCCCACCCACACACACACTCCTACCCCTCATCCTCCACACACACCCCTTCCTCTCTACCTCTCTCCATCCCTTCCCCCCACCCTCCCACCCCCATACACCCATCACCCCTCACCATATAACATATCCAATGACATTGCCATAATCCACAGGGTTTGCAGTAGATGGAGCACACGTCTGGGGAAGGTAGACATAAAAACACCTCCCCACACACACTCAAATTAGAAAAGAAAAGCGAGTGTTACAGGAGGGACTGCGGAGGGGGGCGGGGGAAGGGGCCTGGGGGGGGGGGGGGGAGGCAGTACTTGTCAGATGAGTGACTTTATCCAATGTCGGGTTGATGCGGGGTGGTTCAGAAACAATGAATAAACTGCTTGTTATTTATGACTACATGGATGCCGGGGTAGGATGTTATATTTATCTTGTCATCCAACAGATTATCAAAGCGTTCCCTTCACAATTACTCTACATCGATATCCATAAATGTACATGGCGGCCATGCATCCGATTACTGTCAGTTCACCCGGGAACTATCCTCAAGCGTGCCTGTCTGAGCGGGGGAGCCGGAAGTAGCTCAGGCGGTAGAGTGTCCGCCTGTGAAGGTGTGGGTCATCCGATCGATCCTGCTCAGTGGAACTTTTGCAGTTTGGGATATTTTCTATTCCAACCAGTGGTCCACAACGGGTTCATTAAAGGATGTAGTATGTGATGCCCTGTCTGTGGGAAAGTGCATATAACAGATAACATACCCCTTGCTGCTTATCAGAGGGAGTAGCCTATGTGGCGGCAGTGGGTTTCCTCCAAAGAAATAGGTAAAACTGACCATATGTTTCGCATCCAATAGTCGATGATATGAAAATTAATCTGCTCTAGAGGCATCATTAAATAATAACAAGCTTTACCTTTTATTGGTATCTGTGTGAGTAGATGTGTCGCTCATTTAACACTGTAAGCTATTCCAACTATTAAGCTATACCTAATATTCCTTTATTGATTTTAACCCTAATTACATGCATACCATGTTTCTTTTATCTACTGCAATTACTTACTTATCACTTCCCACACATTCCTCCCATGTACCATATATAAGACATGACCCCCCCCCCCCAACCGCCCACCCTCCCTCCCACCTACCCCCCCCCCCCACACACACACACCCTTATTTCTCTACTCCAATACGGTAGACCTAAATCTTTTTATATATCCTCTCGACTCTTAGATATATGTGGGAATAAAAGAGAGCTACAAAGCATACAACTAACTAATTCATGTATCTTAAGAGCGGTCCGTAACGATCCAGTGTCTAGTTGGAATTGTCCGTTCAAGCCGTACGCCTTTCATCCATATACACTTGTCACCGGGCGGCACTGCGGAAGCGCGGGCTACCATTTCACGAGGCACAGTATTGAATCGGGTAGTAGTCAATTATTCATATGTAAATGTCACATTCCATTTCCAAGTGATTGGATGACTATTCCTCATGCTTATACATACATACATACATACATATATATGTACATATATATATACATATATATATATATAAATAACTATTTATAATCATATACACATTATCTTAACATTAATAACAACTGAAAATAATGAAGATATTAACAACAATATGAACAGAGATATTAAGGTATATTAATGTAGATGCTACCACAGATGGTAGCAAAGACACTACCACATAAGGTATCACAGATGCTACCACAGATGCTACCACAGATGCTAGCAAAGACATTACAACATACGTTACCACCACATATGTTACCACCGAAATGACCACAGATGCTACCACAAACCTTAACACAGATCTTACCACATATGCTACCACAGACGTTACCACCGACACTACCACATACGCTACCACAGACGTTACCATAGATGCTACAACATATGCTACCACAAACCTTACCACAGATCTTACCACAGCTGCTACCACTGACGTTACCACCAATGCTACCACATATGCCACCACAAATGCTACCATAGATGCTACCACAGACCTTACCACAGATGCTACCACATACACTACCACTGACACTACCACCAATCAATCAATCAATCAAACCATTACCACAGATGCTACCGCATATGATACCGCATATGCTACCACAGACGCTATCACATACGCTATCACAGACACTATCACAGACAGTACCACATACATTACCACATATGCTACCACAGATGCTACCACAAACGTTACCACACATGCTCTCACAGACACTACCACAGATGCTACACAGACGGTACCCCAGATGCCACCACACATGCTACCATGTACACTACCACAGACACTACCACATGCACTACCAAAGACACTGCCACATACACTACCACAAACTCTATCACATATGCTACCACAGATGCTACACAGATGATACCCCAGATGCCACCACACATGCTACCATGTACACTACCACATACACTACCACATGCACTACCAAAGACACTGCCACATACACTACCACAAACTCTATCACATATGCTACCACCGACGTTACCACAGACACTACCACATACACTACCACAAACTCTATCACATATGCTACCACAGATGCTACACAGACGGTACCCCAGATGCCACCACACATGCTACCATGTACACTACCACAGACACTACCACATACACTACCAAAGACACTGCCACATACACTACCACAAACTCTATCACATATGCTACCACGGACGCTACCACAGACAGTACCACATACACTACCACAAACTCTATCACATATGCTACCACAGATGCTACACAGACGGTACCCCAGATGCCACCACACATGCTACCATATACACTACCACAAACACTACCACATACACTACCAAAGACACTGCCACATACACTACCACAACCTCTATCACATATGCTACCACCGACGCTACCACAGACACTACCACATACACTACCACAAACTATATCACATATGCTACCACAGATGCTACACAGACGGTACCCCAGATGCCACCACAAATGCTACCACGTACACTACCACAGACACTACCGCAAACTCTATCACAGATGCTACCACAGATGCTACCACAGATGCCACCACATATGTTACCACCGACACTACCACACATGCAACCACATATCCTACAAATACCTTACGTTTTAACTTAGCCATATAGTTTCTGATCAACATGGGAGGGCTTTTACTCGACAATAGTTTTCTTCTCCGAATGTAGTTGGCATTATTCTGCATTACCTAGCGAACTCTTTGACATATCTATGCAGTGTGCTTCAGCCCTCAACCTTCCATGGCCTGACTATGAATGGGTGGGCTCCAACGTCGGTATCTCGGGACATGTGGTAGAATTAGTCAACCTTGTAGACCAAGTCTAGACGGTTGCGCCGACCGACATTTGTTATTTTGGGTTAAGCCTAGGTCACGCCTACCTGGATCAGGGGCCGGACGAGCCCCGGACCGTGATCCAGCGTGGTCGGTGGCAATCCGGCGTGATCCGTGGCTCATCCGGATCGCCCCGGATGTTTTAAAATGTTTAAGACATCTGGGGCGATCCGGGGACTATTGCAATCCGGGCTCCATCCGGCATCATCCGGCATCATCCGGGTGTAATCCGGGGGTGGTTCGGGTAGTTCGGGGGTGCCCCGGGGTAGTCTGTGTACAGTATGGGCCAGAGAGGGGCAGTCCAGGTGTTTTTTAAACCGGATGAGCCACGTTTTAGCCACGGTTTAACCCGGACCAGCCGCGGACTAGTCCGGATTAGCTCTGACATAGCCATGGACCACTCCCGGACTGCCCGGATAAGACCCGGACAAGCCTGATGAGCACAGATTAGCCACGGATCGCCATGGATAGCCCGGTTTACCACGGATCAGTCCAGGATGAGCCCCGTTTTTGTATATATATATATAGCAGGAGCAAGTCCACTTCAAGTCCAGGACTGATCCGTGACTACTCCGTGGATACACCACTGTAATCTGCGGGTTGTCCAGCTAGAGTGGGGGCTAGACCGGGGGCTAGACCGGGAGTTAGACCAGGGGCTAGACCGAGAGCTAGACAGGGGGCTAGACTGTGGCTCATCCGGGTAGGTGTGACTGCGAGCCCCAAAACGACCAAAATAGCGATTTTATCCGGGGCTGTCCGGGGGTGGGGAGAGGGAGGGTGGTCCAGGGTTGGTCCGGGGTTGGTCCGGGGGTGGTCCGGCTAAAAATCTGGGCCTCGTCCAGGTAGGTGTGACTTGGGCTTAAGGAAGACAACCACTGTGCCACCGATGGCATCCTGCTTCAACTAACTTGACCATGTCTATGTTTATTATGAGTGGAAATGAGTCAAACATGTATTATGAGTGGAAATGAAAATATCCGCCTAGTTACCACAACAGAAATTGTTGAACTCTAGCAACGTATTATTTGATCCATAATGATGGCATCACGTGTATTCAAAAGGGACCATCTTAACCAGCACATACAACATTTATTTGCATCTCCACCAGAGCTCAAGGAAACTAAAAGAAACAAATCAAACGTAAGCATTAGTTCTTATGGGAGCCAGGGAAAATAAGACAAGGGGAGGAAAAGAGCCAACTAGGGCGCAAGCACCACAGAGTGCGAGGCCACATCGACTGGAACATAGGTTTCCATGGTGACGTCACAGCTGCTGCCTGCATGGATAGTAGATTCTCACCGATGCGAACACACAGATTTAAAAGAGAAGGAAACTAACAACAGAATATAAAGTGACAGATCTCAGTGACTGGCCCTTGCTCTTGTTATGGTTTCTTAAATAGATTTGGTCTAAATCGGGGCAAAGCTTCATGAGGGCATGGACAGAGATAGTGGATAGGGGAAGAAGTGGTGGTGGTGGTGGTGGTGATGGTGGTTGGGTTGGAGTGTGAGAAGAGGAGTTGTGGATTGCAGTGTGTAGTCTATGGAGGATAGGTGGGGGGTGGGAGGTGGGTGGTAGGGAGGGGGTGTGAAAGGGGTGGGGTGGGGTGTCGGTGGGTGGGTGGGGTGGCGGGGTGTGCTTTAATTGAATGCAGCGTCCGAGGCCGCCCGCCCGCGACGCCTTCTGAGGTAACCATGGCGTCCAAATCTCGGGCGCCGCTTCTTGCCGGTCTCGTGGTCACGTGAGTGATGGCTGACCAATCGGCGCCGAGCGTCGTCATCGATCCCACGTCCGGCGCAATTCATTTTAGATCGATCTGGTCGGCGTCAATCTTGGACGCGAGTCAAACCAAGCTGATATCCAGTCGTGGTCTGAGCCTCCTCCCCACACTCCACTCCCCAATCCCCACTCCCCCACTCCCCACACCCCATTCCCCACTCCCCACACCACACTTCTTACTCCCCACACCCCACTCGCCGGCCCTACTACTCCATCCCTTCCCCCATCTTCCTCATTCCTCACCCTCCTTCCAAGACACTCCGCTGCCCCTCTAGTCCATCGTCCCTCCTTCTCCTGTCGTCCCTCTCCACCCCTCCCTTCTCCCCTCGTCCCTCTCCACCCGCCCTTGTCCCCTCGTCCCTCTCCACCCTCCCCTCTCCCCTCGTCCCTCTCCACCCTCCCTTCTCCTCTTTCCCTCTGCCCCTCCCCCATTTCCTTCTCTCTACCCTTTCCCTCTCCCTCCGTTCCCCCACCATCCAGTCCCTGTCACCCCTCCTTCTTCCCCCCCTTGTCCTCTCCATTTCCATTCCCACCCCCTTCCCCTAATGCTCCACGCCCCCACCACATCCCGGTCCCTTCCTCCCCTATTCCTCCTCCACCCCCCTCTACCCATATTACCCCCTTCACCCTCTTCTCCCCCCTTCCCATCCCTCTACCGCTCCCCTCATCCTCCTCTTCGCTCTTTACTTCCCCTACCCCCTCACTGTGACCTTCACCTATCCCTTCATGTTCCCCCTCCCCCTCCCCCTTCTCCTCTCGTCCCTCTCCACCCTCCCCTCTCCCCTCGTCCCTCTCCACCCTCCCTTCTCCTCTTTCCCCCTACCCCTCCCCCATTTCCCTCTCTCTACCCTTTCGCTCTCCCTACCCATCCAGTCCCTATCAACCCTCCTTCTTCCCCCCTTGTCCTCTCCATTTCCATTCCCATACCCTTCCCCTAACCATCCCGCCCCCACCACTTCCCGGTCCCTTCTTCCCCTATTCCTCCTCCATCCCCCTCTACCCATATTACCTCCTTCACCCTCTTCTCTCCCCCTTCCCATCCCTTTATCCCTCCCCTATTCCTCCTCCATCCCCCTCTACCCATATCACCTCCTTCACCCTCTTCTCTCCCTCTTCCCATCCCTCTACGGCTCCCCTGATCCTCCTCTTCGCTCTTCTTTTCCCCTATCCCCTCACCGTGACCTTCACCTATCCCTTACCGTTCCCCCTCCCCCTCCCACTCTCCTCCCTCTCCCTCTCTCCTTACCTTCCTATCTCCACCCACTCACCCTGACAGTCTGGTGGCGCTGACCGCTACACGGGAAGGCGGTAGCATCTTGGTTGCCACTGACCACGGAGCGGAAGGTGACTTTGACCAGTGTTCCGCACAGCTGGCCCCTCAGCCTCTACCCTTTGACGCGCCGTGTGCTGACTGGGTGCGCGGGTGGGTTGGTGAGTGGGTAGGTGAGTGGGTGGTTGGGAAGCCCAGTGGGTGGGTGGGCGTGTGAGGTGTTGGATGAGTGATAGAGTGAGTTGGTGGGTGAGTGATTGAGTGGGTGGGTTGGTGAGTGGGTAGATGAGTGGGTGGGAGGGAAGTCCAGTGGGAGGGTGGGCGCGTGAGGTGTTGGATGGGTGATAGAGTGAGTTGGTGGGTGAGTGATTGAGTGGGTGGGTTGGTGAGTGGGTAGGGAGTGGGTGGTTGGGAAGCCCAGTGGGTGGGTGGGCGTGTGAGTGGTTGGGTGGGTGATAGAGTGAGTTGGTGGGTGAGTGAGTGAGTGGGTGGGTTGGTGAGTGGGTGGGTGATTGGCAGGGTGATTTGGAGGGTGACTGGATATTTGACCGCGTGGATGGGTGATTGGGTGGGTGATTGAGTGAGTTGGTGGGTGAGCAATTCAGTGCGTGGGTGGGTGAGTGGGGTAGTGAGTGAGTGGGTTAGTTAGTATGTATATTAGTGAGTGAGTGGGCTAGTTAGTGAAAGAGTGGGTTGGTGAGAGAATGGGTTAGTCCGTGAGTGGGTAACAGAGTGGATGAGTGGGTTACTGAGTGCATGAGTGGGTTAGTCAGTGAGTGAGTGGGTTAGTCACTGAGTGGGTAACTGAGTGGATGAGTGCATGAGACAGTCGGTGGGTAAGTGGGTGAGTGAGTGGGTGGGTGAGTGAATAGGTTAGCCAGTGAATGGATTACTACAGGAGATGGTGGGTGAGTTTGTGGGTTACTGAATGAGTATGTTAATGGGTCAATGAACCAATGATTGGATGAGAAATCCCGTCGCAAATCCAGAGTTTCCTCTTTCCTCCTGGATGTTTGTCTGTCTTCACATATAAGTGAGAGAAAACAAGATGGAGATAATTGCCCATAATTAATATGTTCACAGAACCTAGTCAGTCCTGGGCGGCTATGAATCGACCGTCGCCCTTAAGTTGTCATTCCAATTCGGAGTTTCCTATGTAATGATTTCAACTGGGCCAGAAAATCCAAGGTTGAAACCCTTTGGAAATTGTTGTGGTGGGTGGTTCAGTTGTAGCTTAGTATAATGGTGATATTCCGGACTGGGGTAGCAACATTAGTTCTCATCATGGCCACCAGGTGGTTGGTGGTTTCAGTTGTAGGTTAGTATAATGGTGATACTCGGGACTGGGGTGTCAACATTAGTTCTTCCCATGGCCACGAGGTGGTTGGTGGTTCGGTTGTAGGTTACTATAATGGTGATAGTCGAGACTGGGGTGGCAACATTAATTCTTCCCATGGCCACCTGATGGTTGGTGGTTCAGTTGTAGGTTAGTATAATGATGATAGTCATCGGGACTGGGGTGTCAACATTAGTTCTTCCCACGGCCACCAGGTGGTTGGTGGGTGGATTGGGTGGAGATCCCAGCCGCCCGCCAATAAGAAACACGGGTGATACCGCCTGTGGGCCTGTTAACATACCGGACGCCTCAGTGGGCCGCCCCAGCCGCCATTACCCGAACACCCCGCGGGCCATGTCTGCCTGCACAGCGACATGATCCATGGCCGGGCGTCTCGCCCCGCTACCATGCAATGCCTGATGAGGCCATTCTGTGCCAACAAACAAACATAACATCTCCATTCCAGATCCCTGCCCTCCACTTCTATAACACAGCTGTATTTCCTCAGGGGGCGTTTGATTATTGGTGTTATGCTACATACACGTATATAATTGTTGGTTGTTGGGAGTTGTACGTCCTGGCAACATCTGAGGTCATATCCGGATGGGTACCGACTTGTGACAACGCACACTCATGGCGACTTCATAATGCTGCCCCACTCGGAGACCAGTTCACCAGACCTGTGACCTGTTATCCCCAGTCAGTCATGTTATCCTGACACTTAGCCATCCAGTCCTTGCCCTATCCTAATAATGCCGAACACCTGGCTTGGAAGTGACAAGTATCAATGTTGAAGTCAGTGATTTGACTCGACTAGCAATAGGGTCAAGCAAGGTTGTGTATACTGGCCCCCACGCTCTTCTCCATCTTCCTAACAGTATTCCTTCAGTTATAGTTCATCCACTGTCTCTTCACCCCCAGACCACTCCACTCACCCCTGCTAACCACTCGAACCCCATTCGTGTGTCTTTAGAACCAAGTCGTTTGGTGTGTGATCCGGAAATGCTATCTATCTCTTTGCCTTTTCGGAAAAGGGGGCGATTATTAAGTGAAATATAGCCCTCGTTTTCCGACACGGCATAAAATCGCTACCAATCAACCAATCATACATTGTTCGAGCTGGAGAAAGGGGAGCAAGGGCAGGAAATATGGTTGTTAGAATCGGCTATTTCTTGGATTGGAACTGAGCAAATATATCAAATGTTGCTCATTATGTTCTATATATCGTGCGAGTGATGAACGTGGGAAATACTGCATATAAAGCAGAACTCGAACACATACCTCTTCCATTCCAGGCTAGTGTGCTAACCATTACACCACTTAAGCTCCCTGATGCAATCATCGGATGTATGTGGCGCCTTGTCTGAGTAGCCAGTGCAGACTAGTACATATCATATATGCTTAGAATATATGGAATATATTTATAGAATGTATCCAAACTATATATATATACTACATATTTAACAGAATGAGTCATATCTGATATATGTGCTCTATCATCCATTATGGGAATATAAACAAGGACACTATGTATCTTCAGTTCCCTATGTAATAGTTTAGCACTTACGCTATCTAACTGACTCTGTGTAGTATGACATGGGCCACACTGGCGCCACCTGTGAGGGGCTCTAGGCTAAGAATAAATAAACTTCGATATGCATACATGAACGTATATATATATATACTTACTGTTTACTGTGTGTGTTGTAGCTAGATGCACCTGTAACTTAGCCAGGATTGTAGAATATATATATAGGACCTATCTAGGAGGTTACTTAGCATATTTATATACCTATTTCATATGACGTCAGCATAGGTATTTAGGTCAGTGCATGCACTGCTTGGCTGCAGGACGACACACACTGTCACAATTCAAATTCAATGTCTATGAGCAATCTTCATAGAGAAAAAGGTGAACTATCTCTAAAACCACACCACCTAGAAACAAATATAGAACACAAATAGAAAACATATTCAACAAACAGATTATATTAAATTTATAAGGTTAGGGTGCTGCCTTTCTATTAATTTTGAACTGCACATATCAGCAAACTCAATGCATTGTCAATGGCTATGAGCAATTTTCATAGAGAAAAGGTGAAATATCTCTAAAACCACACCGCTTAGAAACAAACTGCTTGGAACACATACAGAAAACATATTCAACGAACAGATTATATTACATTCATGAGGTTAAGCTTCTGCATTTTTATTAATTTTGAATAAAATTGACGTTTTGCACTGTGCATACCGGCAAACTCAATGGCAGTGTTCATTCATTCTGCAGCCAAGCTGCGCGCGCATACACAATGTTTATAAACATTGAAAGGGGTCTATAGAGTACCGCTAAATATATACAGGACAACAATCAGCAGGTAGTTGATGAATTCAGCCCCTCCCGTTCCCCCCACCCCACCCCACCCCACCGGCACCACAAGCCTACCCCTCCGGTTCACACCAATCCCCTTCCCCTGCCTTTCCCCGTCATCCATACCCATTCCCCCAGCCCGACCCCCACCCCACCCCTCAGCGCACACCCCACGCCCCATACCCCACCCCTACTCCCACTCCCAGCTCACACACCGCCCCCTAATACCAAGTTCATCCAGGAGCTACACCCCCTCCTTTCCCCCATCCCCTCCCCCCTCCCCCCCCCCCCCACGCCCCCGGATCGCAGGGTTAATGGACAATAATGTACAGGCCCCGTTATACATGTAGTCTGCCCGGGGGGAGGGCAGGGGCCACAGTTCTACCCTCCCCCCCGACTCCCCCGCCCCCCCGACCCCCACCAGTAACAGCACACCTCAGCCGACTCATCCTCATGCCATGTTGTTAGTGCTTCAGTGGTATCTCATTATTTTTTTATGTTTTTTATTTCTTTTTACTTTTGTTTTTGGCTAAGCATTCATCAGAAATCTTGTGAACCTGGATCTAAGTGGATACATATAATCTAGATGTATTTTGACTGAACGGGAATCTGTATTTTCCCTTGGTTATTATGACGGTGACGGTCGTGATGGGTGGAGGTTTTAATAACCTTTGTTGTGTTGCTTCTACGGATTCACAGTAACTGGCCAGTGAATTGTTTGGAGCACGGGATCTCAGTAAGTTGTCTTCCTATAGACCCCTTTCAATGTTTACAAACATCCTGTATGTGCGTGCAGCTTGGGTGAAGAACGAAGGCACACTGCCATTGAGTTTGTCGATATGCGCAGTGCAAAACGTTAGTTTTATTCAAAATTATTATAAATCCAGAACCCAAACCTTATAAATTTAATAGATTCTGTTTGGTAAGCATGTTATCTGTTTGTGTGCCAACCTGTCTGTTGCTAGGTCGTGTGGTTTTAGAGATATTTCAGTTTTTCTGTATGAAGATTGCTCACGGCCATTGACAATGCATTGAGTTTGCCTGTATGCACAGTGCAAAACGTTAGTTTTATTCAAAGATAATAGAAATCCTGAACCCGAACCTATAAATTTAATATAATCTGTTTGTTAAGCATGTTATCTGTTTGTGCGCAAAGCGGTTTGTTTCTAGGTGGTGTGGTTTTAGAGATATTTCACTTGTTCTCTATGAAGATTGCTCATAGCCATTGAGTTTGCAGTGTGACAGTGTGGTGTCCTGCAGCCAAGCAGCACGCGCACTGACCTAAATACCTATGCTGACGGCATATGAAATAGGTCTATAGAGCCACTCTAACTGGACAGTGAATTGTTTGCAGCATGGGATCTTGGTTAGCTTTCATAATAGGGACCCATTATAACTTGACGGTGAATTGTTTGGAACACAGGATCTTGGTTAGCTTTCTTTGTTCTTATTACTATTAGTGAAGCTCTTCCCAGGTATCCTCACCGGTGTCTGCCATTTTGATCAATTGTGTGAGAATGCTATTCCACCCCTGCAATCTGAATGTATTATAACCGTGATGACGTCACTTCCGGTATAACGTGATGGGGGCACATGATATGTCATGGCCCACCAGCAGGACGCCCGATGGAAGGTAACCATGCTAAAAGTAGCCAGATAGCACACCACTCAGCTATGTACAAGCCTATGATATGTAAATAGCAGTAGGCTAGTCTAATAGTAAGAGTAGACAAAATAAAATACATATATGCCAAGAAAATCCAAAAAAACTAACATATGCTACTAACCATAGCAACCAACTATCTTTCTGCTTCTGAAATGCAGGCAATCAAATACCTTATCAGCAGCTACTGTGTGATAAGATAACATGAACACTACAGCTGGCGAGCATTGAAAACAAGCCTGAATACCTGGGCTTACATGCTGTGGACAGTATAAATACAGCCTCAATATAACAAAAAAATTATTTTTTTGTTAATACCGTGAAAGGGTCTGAATATTATATGCGGAGACTTTGAGTAAGTCTCGGTCCCACTGAAGATTCCCACCAAGTTTCCTGAGCACAAGCCACCCATACGGAAGATCATGAGTTCAATTCTTGGTTGACTGAAACAAATGATTTACACAATTGATAGCCTGTACACGGCATTAATAGGATATAGCAAGGACTGATCTTCTCAGTGTCAAGATAATGTGACTGAGCGGGATATCGGGTCATGGTGCTGGTAGCCTGGTCTCCCAGTAGGGCAGCACTCTTAAGTCGCCATGCATGCGCACTGTCACAACTCGGTACACATCCTAATATAAGCGTAGATATTACCGGGACTTAAGACTCACCAACCATCCAAAGGAACCTGATAAATAGAGTCGGGACATACTTTAAGCGCTTGTCACACCTTACTGGACTGAGTGCCGGACACCACCGGACAAAGAATTGTCTAGTCCAGTGCTCTCCGGTAGACAAAATGTATCGAAATGTATCCAAATGGAGCGTACTTGGGTCAATTGCCACCAGACAACCAGACAAGTACCATATATGTACCGTGCATGTACCGGATGAGAACTGGACGAGAACCGGTTGAGAACCGGACACGTAACGGATGGGTACCGAACATGTACTGGACAAAATGGACAAACCGGACACCAACGGATGGGTACTGGATATGTACGGATGGGTACCGGATGGGTACCGGACATGTACCGAACACCAACCGGACACCTACCTGACACGTCAGTCTGGCGGTGTCCGTTAGAAGTTTTGTGCATGTTCAAAACTTGTACCGGACACTGCCGGACACCAACGGACCCTGCCGGATGGGTACCAGACATGTACCGGACATCGCCGTACAGTCCCAGACAGTGTCCAGTTCTCGTCCGGTTCCCCAGTCCGGTACGGTGTGACTGGGCCTTTATGCATGTTCGCTTAAACCTCATGCTGAGCGAATCCACTGCTCAATTCCAATGCCTGACAAATCAGCTCCGTGACAGTTTGCCGCGGTCCAATCAGTCTGTTGTTGTTTTACGTCATAGCAACATCTAAGGTCATATCAGGACCGGTACCGACTTGTGTCAGTGTGCACTCATGGTGACTATAGTTGATTGTTGGTTGGAGTTTTACATCCTGGCGACATCTGAGGTCATATCAAGATGTGTATCGACTTCTGACAGTGCGCACTCATGGCAACTTTATAGTGCTGCCCCACTGGGAGACCAGGCCACCAGCACCATGACCTGATATCCCAATCAGTCACATTATCCTGACACTGAGCCAACCAGTCCTTGCCCTATCCTAATAATGCTGAGTGCCAGGCTAGGAAGCGACAAGTATCAAGTTTTAATTCTTTGGTTTTGACTCAACCAGGGTTCGAACCCACGATCCCATGGTCTACCAACACGAGAGACGCCATGCTCTAACTCATTCAGCGATCTCGTCTGGTTCGTTGCAATCAGCTCTGGGGGACAAACAAGGCGTGTACATAGTCGCCTAAAAATAACACAAACACGCATTCAAAACGAGGCAAGGCCGCTGCTTCTTCATCCGGGCCTATCTATTTCCGGGTGAAAAGCTGGCCGCGTTCTATTGGATGAATGTTATTAACATGTTTATTGTGTCTGTAGCCGATCCGCATGACCGGATTACGGGCGAGGGCGAGTCAATATCCTGCTATGAATATTGCCTCGCGTTAACAAAAAAAAACCTTTAAAAAAACCACACGCACAAAAACAACAAACATAACGTACAAAATGAACAAATAAATAAAATAAAATAAACCAACAAAAGACAAAAGCCGCAACAAAAATACCCGGTCCTTGCCAAGAGAATTGCGCCTTCTAATAATGTGGTTTACAATTCCCACTGTGACGTCATCACCCGCCGCCGTCACGTCAAATGAGTCAGCGCGTGAGTGGCGCCATCTAGCGGGACGCTTTATCACTGCCGAATCGCTGGGGTCTATCTAACGTAGCGCGTACGACGGGGCTCCCGGGGGCTCCCGGTACCAGATGTCTGTGAACTGCCCTACTCCACCAACGTTAACTCAGCATTTAGGAACCTGCTCCATGGGCGAACTGCGCATGCGCCGTGTACACACTTACAGCTACACGTGTCCTCCTCCCCCACACCCCCATTCCCCCTCTCCCCTCTCCCCTCCCCTTCCCCCCTCCATCCCTTCCCTCTCTCGCTACAACCACAACTCCTCCAACCGGCCGCGGTGGCCGAATCGGTAGAGCGCAGGCCTCGCGTGCGGGAGATCCGGAGTTGGTTCCCAGTTGAGTCAAACCAATGACTTATAACATTGATACTTGTCACTTACTAGCCTGGCGCTCGGCATTATTCGGATATGGCAAAGGACTGGTTGGCTCAGTGTCAGGATAATGTGACTGAGTGAGATATCGGGGCATGGTACCGGAGGCCTGACTTCCCAGTGGGGCACTATTATAAAATCACCATAAGTGTGCACTGTCACAAGTCAGTAGCTGTCCTGATATGACCTTCGATATTACCAGGACGTAAAACCCCATCAACCAACCAACCGACCACCTTTCCTCCGCGTATCACCTCCCCCCCACCACCCTTTAACACACACACCCTAGGGGAGGTGGGGAGTGAGTGAGGGAGTGAGGTGTGAGTGAGTGAGGGGAGGAGTGGGGGAGTGAAGGATGGCGGAGTGGGGAGTGAGTGAAGGTGTGAGTGAGTGAGGGTGTGAGTGGGGGAGTGAGGGATGGTGGAGTGGGGAGTGAGTGAGGGTGTGAGTGAGTGAGGGGAGGAGTGGGGGAGTGAGGGATGGCGGAGTGTGGAGTGAGTGAAGGTGTGAGTGAGTGAGGGGAGGAGTGGGGGAGTGAGGGATAGAGGAGTGGGGATTGAGGGAGGGAGCCAGTGTGTGATGGAGTGACGGGAGTCACTCCCCTACTCCTCCCCTACTCCTCCCCTACTCCTCCCCTACTCCTCCCCTACTCCTCCCTTACTCCTCCCCACAACGCACACATTTTCTGGAACAAGCAAATTGAACGAGCCAGTCGCCGGGCGTCTCCTCCTAATTGATCCTCGACACAGTGACTTTCCAAGGAGAGTTGTGATTTAGGAGAAGGGGCTTCGCCGACTTCTTTGTGGGCATCATTCCGTCTCGGCCCAGAATTAGATTCCCTTGACTGGGTTGCGTCCATTGCCGAGTGGATTGAGCCTAGTCATATATATATATATATATATTTTTTTGTGCCAAGTTTTTTATTCTGCCCATAATGTATAAGCTCCCGTGAGGGTGCTTGTTTTCAACGCTGGACAGCTGTGATACTGGATTGGTCCGGTCCCGCACTCAGGAGTGTTTACCTGATCTTTCTCGGGCCAACCTTTTGCAGTTTTGGGTGTTAGTAGTTTCTATATTAGTTTATTTTGAATTTTCAAAGTTTTTCCTATCCTGTATATGATAACTTAGCCTAATATGTACATGTACGCATATATATATATATATATATATATATATATATATATATATATATGTTGTATATGTATATATATGTATATAAATATGTATATATGTATATGTATATATATCGCTGGAGAATCCACCACGGTAGATAGAACACCTCAGGCTCACGCTGCGCAAGTAATGCTAACTCATGCAGACGCGATCTGCGCCTGTGACACTGAGCTTGGAAATCGCTGTCCTTAAATGTAGGCCGTAAACATTGCCGATGGGTCATTCTAACTTGGAAATTGGGTGTCATCTGTTAAATGTAGAATGTTAGGAATGTTATTCTGACTTGGAAATGGTTAACATTGAAGTTAGTTTGACGATGTAAGTTACACAACGGATGTGCCATTGGAAATTGGTGTAATTAAATATAGACTGTAGTTTTAGGCATGTCATTTTAACTTGGAAATGGTCAACATTAATGGTACACTGACGGTGTAAGTTACACCGCCGATGGACCAATGGAAATTGATGTTATTAAATATAGACTGGTACGGATGTTATTGTAACTGGGAAATGGTTAACATTAAAGGTATACTGATGGCGTAAGTTACACCACATATATAGCATTGGAAATTGGTGTGATTAAATCTAGACTGTAAAGCGGCTGTCACACATCACCGGATTGGAGGAAATGGAAAGAAACCAAACAAAGTCCGTTGATAGCCCGGTTTGTGTCCATACAAGTTTTGAACATGCACAAAACTTGGAACGGATGCCACCGGATTGACATCTATGGTTCTTGTCCGGTTTCAGTTTGTTTCGTCCGTTGGCTATCCATTCAAGTCTGTTTCATGTCCATTTCATGTCATTTCATGTCCGTTTCATGTCCATTTCATGTCCGTTCATCCAGTGGCCTTTGACCCGATATCACAACATGTTGACACATTTTAATACATTTTGATACTTATCACGCCCGCACACCACCGGACTAGAGAATTCTGTCCATTGCTCAATCCGCTGATGTGTGACATCCGCTTTAAGTATTTAATTGTAACTTGGAAATGGTTGAGAGAAATGGTAGACTGATGACGTAATTTACACCACCCCATTAGAAATTGCTGTGATTAAATGTAGACTGCTAAGCATATCATTGTCACTTGGAAATGGTTAACATTGAACTTGAAGTTACACCTTAGAGATACCATTGGGAATTAGCGTCATTAAAGGTCATCATCATCATCATCATCATGCTGTCGGTCGTGATGCGACAAACACTGCTTTCATTACTTGACTGTCACTCTCCATTTAGCTCTCTGCTGTGAGAGTGATGTCCATGAGTCGGTCTTAATGTCTCTCAGCTTCAGGTTTTCAGGCATTTAAAGGTATACTACTAAAATCGGCTAGACCTCATGGCAGGTTTTCAGGCATTTAAAGGTATACTACTAAAATCGGCTAGACCTCATGGTATATTGGGAATGGGGAGCATTAATGGTACACTTACACCATGGAAATATCATTGGAAAGTTGTCTCATTAATGTTACACTACTGACATTACCGAGATGTCATTGTAAAACCACAGGTGGTGGCTGGATCAGTAGAGCGCAGGATTCCCATGTGGAAGGTCGGGAGTTCGATTCCCGGTCGAGTCAAACCAGTGACATACAAAATTGATACTTTTCGCTAATTAGCCTGGCACTCGACATTACTAGGATAGGATAAGGACTGGTTAGCTCAGTATCAGGATAATGTAACTGAGTGGGAAATTGGGTCATGGTGCCAGCAGCCTGATCTCCCAATGGTGCAACATTATAAAGTCGCCATTAATGCGCACTGTCACAAGTCAGTACCCGTCTTGATATGACCCTAGCTGCTTCCATGACGGAAAACTCCAATAACTCATTGTAAATAGTAGGTGGTTAACATTGCAGATACCCTTAGGTCACAGAGCTACGAACTATTTGAAATTGGTGTCATTCACGTTACACTACTAAAGGCCATGTCACATTACGGCTTATCGCGGGAGCGTATTGAAAACCTACGTAGGTCCTGCGCGTGCCGGCCTATGATGACATTTGGTGACCTTTCGGCTGGTTTTGAGCGTATGTGGAACCTATGAGGAGCGTACGAGGAGCGTATGAGGAGCGTATGGGAGTGTGCTGTGACATTTTTTGACAGTTTTGATTGGCATGTGGAGCGTACGAGTAGCGTACGAGTAGCATATGCGTAGCGTATGCGCGTATGAGTAGCGTGCATACGCTGTGCATACACTGTGCATACGCTGTGCATACGCTAGGAGTACGCTCCCATACGTAACTCGTAGGTTATGCGTACGCTATATATGCTAGAGATACGCTAGAGATACGCCGGTGACACAAGTTGAGCGTATGAAAAACCTATGCCGGTGTACCCCTAGCGTACGAGGAGCGTATGCCGGCGTATGAGGAGCATATGCCGGCATATGAGTAGCATATGGGCCTTACGCCCTCATAGGTCAAGATTTTTTTAGCATGCACAAAAAAATGTGGACGGACGGATTTATGAAAGCATATGGCGGCATATGCCTCATAAGCCGGCATCTGGCGGCATCTGGCGGTGTATGAGTAGCGTATGAGTAGCATATGCGTAGCGTATGAGTAGCGTATACAGCGTATGCCAACGTATATGATGTAACACGCCTATGCCGCCATACGCTCCTGCAAAAAACCCTAATGTGACAGCCCCTTAACATCATTGTATGTTGGAAAAGGGTGTCACTGAATTTGCATAACCCGATAGTTTTTAGTTTGTGCTATGTTTTATATATAAATACAGTAAAACCTCCCTAACCGACCACCTCCATAGATTGACCACTCCCCTATATCGATCGCTTTATTTGGCTCCCAACAACATTGTAAGGATATTCTAACTCCCTAAACCGACCACCTCTCTAAATGGACCACTTAAAGTCGGTCCCATGGTCAGTCGATTTAGAGAGGTTTTACTGAATATTGGATCGATCTTGATAATCTGCTTTACTTTAGTTTAATTTCAGTAACTTTAATTATAAAAGTGTAACTTTGGAGATCATTGATGTCTCTAGTCTAGTCTAGTCTATCTATACATTCAGGATAATATGCCAAATTAATGCCTTAACTGTTTAAAGTACTTAATACTCCAACAACCCATCATCATCATCCTATCGGTCGCGATGCGACAAAGACTGTTTCATTACTTGACTGCCGCTCTCCATTTAGCTCTCTGCTGTGAGAGTTGCATCCATGAGTCGGTCTTAATGTCTCTCAGCTTCAGGTTTCTCTTGATGGTATCTTTGAAGTACATTTCATGAAAGCTGCCTGCAAAAGTGTTGAAGTGCTGCTGGCTTTTGCAAGTTACCAGCGGCACTCTCTTGGGGAGCAAATAGAGGTTTCACACCGGCAAGAACATGTCCAGACAGGCGCAAAACTATTTGTCCCTGCAGTGGCTGGACGGGAGATGTTGGGAGTTCTATACATCAACCGCCCTTAATGCTGCCACATTGACATGGTTTTCTGTTTAGGGTTTGCTCCCTTAGCCTTCGGTTCTGTCAAGAACCTGTACCACAAGGCAGTGGTTTACAACTTTGCAGCGCAGGGACGACAAACTCCCTGAGGTATTGCAATGCCTGCATACCCAACAATCCAACAACCCATGGACCTTGAAAATGGGAATCATTGAAGATACCCAAACACGCACGAGTGTTGCCCCAAGGGGGAATATCATGCATAGAGTTTGAATTAACCAAACCAATCAAATAAACCATAAACCATGTATACAATTTCAGAGTGCATGTAAAACGGCTGGAATACCAGTGTTCCGGCGCTGACACCATACTTGTTCAGATGAACAAACACTTTTGAAACAACATTAGAAGTGACATTTGGTCCATCAAAATGAGCACTAATATGTCCACTCATTGTCATACGATTAAACATTATTATGAAGCATAAGGTTGCATAGTCCGATGGTTTTGAGTGTTTGTCTTTTTCTGAGATAAATATATTGGGTCGATCACTATAATCTATCTTGGTTTACTTTGAGGTAACTTTTGAGATATTTGAAGTGCAAACCTGCTAAATTAATGTTGGCAAGCACGCCAAAAGTCTGACACCATAGGCGGCTTCTGGAGTAACAGGCTCTCTTAGATTGCCTTGATATTCCATTCTATAAGGCACCAGATATTTAATAAATACACCTGTATCTAAGGTAGATCTCTAGGGTCAAATTTAGATAATTGTTTTATTTTGAAAATGTGCCATTTTCATCACACTATGCATCTTTAATAAATCATTTTAGGCATTAATATTCTCGTAATCATCAGCTTTGTGGTTATTTGTGGGATTTTATTTTAGAGATGGCGGTTACTGATGGGTATCCTAGCGTGGTGGTGGTGGAGGTGGATGAGGGGGAGGGGGTGGGGGACCGGGGGCGGGGGGGGGGGTGTAGGGCGGTGAGCAGGTGGGCCGGAGCGGAAGTGGACTCTGATTGGTTTGGCCAGAAGTGGGGAAGGGGGTGCGAGGGGGGGGGGGGTGAGTGTGTGTGATGAGAGCGAGCTTGGCACGGAGCCAATTCGATTCATTTTGCCTCTATTCAGGGCGATATCCTTCATTTGTCTTCAAAATTGGGCATTGTGCCAAAGATGATCTGCGTGGCTGTAGGGAGGTATCTACGTTGAATTAGCGTCTCCATCAGATGTCCTATGATAAGCCATATTTATATATACATAAATATATATGAGTCGGTCTCACGAAAATGGACCAATTGGTGGTGAATTTAAGATGTTGGCTTTGCAATTGTTAAAGTGTAGTGCATTTCTTTATTTCATATTAAATTATCCTAGAAACAAACAGGTTTGTTGTATTTTCTCTGCCTATACATTCAGGATAAATTTGAGAACTTTCCAACACCTCTGTCAATGCTAAACTATAACTATGCCATTCGACGCCGACATCCAATGCTCGACGCCGACAACTTTCCCCCGATTGGCCTATTTTCGTGAGACTGACTCATATATATGTGATGTATAACGAATTATGCGAGTATATAGATACATAAGGGAATTATTATCATAATTCTTATGCTCCGTAAGACCAACACTGTACTGGTGGCTCCACCTTCGGCCTCCTCGCTTCCATCGGATGTAGACCAGTGTCAGTCGCACCGGAGGATTATATATATATGAAGAGTTCCGGAGCAAAATTCCATGAATGCCAATCCGAAAATTGAGATTGTCGATGTTGCTTGCAACATGGGTAATCGAACAAGGTGGAGTCGGATACTATACTCGAACCTTAACATTAAATACGCATATCGGCCATGCCTAGCGGGTCTTTTGGAAGTATGCCGCGTAACCATGCAGAGCTGGCGGACACCGTATCTAAATTAGATACAACATCAGCAGACAAAATTGTTACAAAGTTACGAACATATAGGTAGTCGTGACATTTCGGGCCAGCTAAGCTGCTATATAAAGCGAGCAAAAATGATCTCGTCCACTACGACTTGGTCGGTGGGCGGCGACAGACAATTTACTCTGCCATCCCGCCGACCCCACAATAAGAAACTAGAACTATAGGGTTAAAGCATCTCAGGGCCTTCTCTCATTATACTCACGCATGTTATCACATTACAACGCATGTACAATTACCATTCTAGTGCATTAAAAAGTCTAAATATATACCATTTATCCCTGTTTGCATTGCTCAATTACCATTAAGAGTAAAACCTCATTTTCATTTTTACATAGCTTTTCTTTTTTTTTTAGAAATGTTTAAATCTGACAATCGTCATCGCCATGAAGGGGAAGTAACGCAGTGATGCAGCGTACTGAGCGCAATGGGGTCGACATAAATATAGCCTGGGGAAGGGAGGTTGTAGCTGGGTGGGAGTTTGCACTTGATATGGTTTGGGAATGATAGTGCCGATTAGAAAACAGAGTGTATCAAATGGGGGCAAATGGTGGCAACAGTACAGTCGTGTGTTGGGGTTTATGTCCTACCAACATCTATAGTCATATCAGGATGCATACCGACTTGTGACAGTGTGCACTCATGGTGGATGTATAGTGCTACCACACTTGGAGGTCAGGCATATCAAGACGGGTACCGATTTGACAGTGCACTCTAAGGTGACTTTATAGTGCTGCCCCATTAGGATATCGAGCCGCCAGCACTATGACCCGGTATCCCACTCAGTTACATTATAATTGCCCTATCCTAATAATGCTGAGCACAAGTGTAGGTAGCGACATATATCAATTTAAGTCATTGGTTTGACTCGGCGGGGGTTCGAACTCCCAACCTTCTGCACAGGCAGCCTGCGCTCTTACCGATTTGATCAGTGCATCCGGTATCAGTGGAGACATGCGCAAAGCCTTACATTTGTCATAGCCAATCTCTAGTCTAGTCTAGTCTAGTCTTCGCTATGAATATGCCTTTAGTTGCTGACATGGTATAAAATGGCCATCACTCACCCTTCCTCTCTCTAGACTAAGCCAATTATAAAAGAATATAACAAAAATGGCCACATTTCTTTCCTTTTTCTTTCCTCCCTCCCGGCCAATTTTGATCTCGGTTTTTATATTCCCATAATGCATGTCTGGCTGTTCGAATGAGGTACTCAAAGTGATGGTGTGCGTGCCAGTTATGCTAAGACTGGACTGATAGCACCTAGGACGTTGTACATCTTCTTTTACCGATTCAACCGAATTATATTTAAGAGATTTACATAATGCAATTATTTTTATCCTAATTTCATTCATGCAATGACACTGTCTTTAAGCAACTGCAATAAAACCTTATTCATCTAATACTAAAGCTAGCTTTACAATTATCAATATTTTCACGAAGGTACAAATCGTGTGGTGGAGGAAAGGGGTTAATAGCTACCATACACTTTCTAAACTTATAAAAATGTTGTTCAAATTAGGCTAGTTTTGAACCCACACCTCTTGCCATTCCGGAGCTACTATGTCAGCATTGTTCTTGTCTCCTTTGTGAGGAAAGGAGGGGTTCACGAAAAGGTGTATGTATGTATGTATGTATGTATGTACTCTTGTGAACACCTTGCTAATTTTGAATGATCTCTAATACAATATTACTACGAGGAGAACCATGTTTGATTTGTGTTTTTGCTGTTACAGTCGGTTTTTTTTGCGTGTTTTTAATTGAGGCTGCATTTATACTGTCCATACCATATAAGCCTGGGTATTCAGGCTTGTTTTCAATGCTGGCCAGCTGTTTGTTTGTTTGTTTGTTGTTGTTTTACGTCCTAGCAACATCTAAGGTCATATCAGGATGGGTACCGACTTGTGACAGTGCGCACTCATGGTGATTTTATAGTGCTGTCCCACTGGGAAACCAGGCTGCCGGCACCATGACCTGGTATCCCACTCAGTCACATTATCCTGACATTGAGCACACCAGTGTTGGGAGATCATGGGGAAGCGACAAGTATCAATTTTAAAGTCATTGGTTTGACTCGACCGGGACTCGAACCCACGACCCCACGATCTACCAGCACGGGAGACGGACGCTCTAACTCATTCGGCCATCCCGTCTGGTCTGGCCAGCTGTAGTGTTGGTGTTATCTTATCACGCAGTAGTTGATTAAGCATGGGACCTTTTATTGGTGGGTACTTGATCTTCCTCATTCAACTGCTCCCTGCCTTATCCTCGTAAGGCCGACCACCAGAATTAGAAATATTTCAGTCATTGGTTTGACTTGGCCAGGAGGTTTGACCCCGGGGGTTGAATCCCACAATCTGACACATGGGAAATCGGTGCTGATCAATCTAACACATTTGCTGAGAGGTAATGATCATTGTTGTTCGCTACTAATGCGGTGGCCGAATCGGTAGAGTGCACGGTTCCCATTCGGAAGGTCAGGGCTTTGATTCCCAGTCGAGTCAAACCAATGACTTATAAAATTGATACTTGTCGCTTCCTAGCCATGTGCTCGGCATTATTATGATAGGGTAAAGACTGGTTGGCTCAATGTCAGGATAATATGTCTGAATGAGATATCAGGTCATGGTGCTGGCAGCCTTGTCTCCCTGCGTGACAGCACTATGACGTCGGCATCATTGCGCTCTGTCACAATACGGTACCGGTCCCGACATGACCTTAGATTTTGCCAGGACGTAAAACTCAAAAAAACAACCAATTACATGCGTATATAGACATATATATATATATATATATATATATATATATATATATGTATGCATAAATATATAGAATGTTATGTATATAATTCTATATACAAAAGAATCAATGCAAGTCCAGAAATGGGGAGGGGCGGAGGCGCCGGTGTGACCGCGGCAGAAGCGCAGAAAGAAGTGGGAGTGCAGTCACCTGCCGGGCGGCGAGCCTACGGACCCCGCCACCTGGCGGATCGAACCAACCCCCCGCGGAGAACCACGACACAATGGCGGCGCCTAGCTGTACCTACACTAACATATACGGGGTATATCCAGAGTATATACTGGGCGCGGTAGCCGAATCTGTAGAGTGCAGGACCTCGAATTCTAGCCGAGTCAAAGCATTGGCTTACACAATTGATACTTGTCATTGTAAATATTATTTATGGAATTAGTACAATTTAGACATTTGATTCATTAGAGTAAAATAAATTAGATGCACAACTATGTGATGTATGAAGTATTATGCGACTATAACAATACGAAGGGAATTATTTCCATTATATATTATATATTTATATTACTTGATACCATTGTTATTCTCCATAAGACTCCGCACTTGATCGGTGGCGCCACCTGCACCCACCTCCCCTCCATCAGGTGTCGACAAGTGTCAGTTGCACCGGAGGATATTTATGCATCTATAAGAGATATATATTATATATAATATATATTTACTCAAAGAATATTTCAATTTTATAATGTGAAGTTTATATTCCCAGTATTGCTTGTTGAGGGAGAGATATACATAATCAGGAGACCTAATTTCTAGTTTACTACCGTGCTATATTTATATGCCGTGCTATGCGACTCTCCCGGCCTTCCGGTTCCTGCGACTATCTCAGCCCAGCTGTCACGTGGGTTTCCTGGACTCCCTCAACACTTTGCATATTGGCTGCAGCCTACCTAGGAGGGGAGGGGGGAGGTGGGGGGAACGCTGGTGAAGACATAAAAAGAGATAACAAAAAAAACAAGGAAACCAAATTGTACGTGTCATTTGGGAAATCATTCAATTTTGGGTGGGATTTTTTTTCACGACTTACCACGACTAGCATAAGGTCATGAGGTTAATTAATTTGCTGTTTTTTTAAGTTGTTCATTTTTGTGTGCTTAACATGGGGAAAGGGAGGTTAGGAGAAATAGTCCCACCATCACCCAGTGCACTTTGAATTATGGATGTAAGGGTTTGGCGTCAGGGAAGTGTGATGTACTCAGTGGATTGTGCACGGAACATTGTGCAATGGTCATGTGTGTGAAAGGTTTGTACGTGGGTGTGAGGCGGTGCATTTAGATTGGGTGGGTGGGACTGTATGGTTATATATTGCTGTTCATACCGTTAAGCTTAGGCCTGCTAGGGACGTCAGTAGCCTATGTGTATATTGTCACTTCCGGAACAGTTGACTTTAATGTACCTTTAACTGATTGGCCACTCGCACGGACGCGGTGACGAAATAAGTAAGAGCCCTCTAAGTATGGTGGCTCGAAACCCAACCGAGTCAAACCGATGCTCGGCATTAATAGGATAGGATAGGATAGGGTAAGGACTGGTTAGCTCAGTGACTGGGTGGGCTATCGGGTCTTGGGGCTGGCGCCTGAATTTCCCAGTGGGGCAGCACTATAAATTTGCCATGAGTGCGCACTGTCACAAGTCAGTGTCAATCCTCATATGACCTTAGATGTTGCCAGGACGTAAATCTCCGACAACTTCAAAAACTGGGGTACCACAGGGATCAACACTGGGCCCCCTTCTATTCCTTCTGTTCATAAACGACTTACCCCAAGCACTGAGGCAAAGAAAATGCATTCTATTTGCTGACGACCCAGTCCAACGGGTATCAATCAAACAGTAACTTAGCAAAAGCAGCAGAATTGACAAATGAAAATTTGGCTAGAATAAATATATGGTGCAAAGAAAACAAATAAACTCTCAATATAATCATAACTGAATATGTTATCTATGGCACCAAGAACATGAAGCCCCAGAATTACAAATAAAGATTGGGAATGAAACACTAAGGTAGGTAGAGACCTTCAAATATTTGGGAACTGAACTGGATGCAACTCTAAATGGGAATAAACAACTAAGTAAATTAAGTCAGTTGCTGACAAGGAAACTGAACACCTTCAGAAAAATCAGGGGTTATATAAGTGAAAAAACAGCTCTTCTATGTAGAAAACAATGATCCTCCCAATAATTGATTATAATGACCTAATATATGAACTACTCACAAAACAGCAACAAGCAAAGCTTCAAACAGTACAAAATAGGGCACTCAGGACAGTTTACAAAGGCCAAAATCTACACACAGAAGAACCACATGCTAAAGCTGGAATGGAGAAACTAGAGACAAGGCGCAAAAGGCATCTCTTAGGACTCATATACAATAGAGCCCAAGACAGAATATATACCAACACAAGTATTCACAACCTAGGGCAGCAGATGGCAACCTCTTAACAATTCCCTATCCAAGGACTAACAAACTCAAAAGAGCACCTATATATCAGGGAAGCCAACTCTGGAACAAACTCTCGGCCAAAACCAGGAATGCAATGACTTACCTGCAATTTAAATCTAGATTAAAGGTTGAGTACCCAACATAGACATACATTAATAAACCTACCTGGATAGACCACAAAAGATGAGAACCAAAATAAATACATAGTCCCAAGCCACTCCCGTCCCTCTCCCTCTCTGAAATGCCCCATGGCAAAAAGAGTAAAAGAAATAACAACTACCAAAGTATACCCACCAGCCTATAACACCTGCCTAAACCAATAAAACATATACTACTGACAAAGCTATAGTTGACCAAGACAATTTAAATGAGTCGTGCAACCATTATTTGCATAATCCAAAATCAATGACTACATGTATCAGCAAGTCATATTAATGTCTCCTCACAGGTCTGCTCTTCAAATCACTGATATAGTCTAAAGGTAAATGGCTATTCTCCACTGTACATGTGCCAAATAAGATCCCCACTATATTTGTCATACCTGATTTGAACCTACTATCGTCTATATTGTTCATACCATCTCATCATCTCATCCATAAATAGTTCATATTCACAATAATTGCTAAGGCTGGAAGACCAGTGTCTCAGTGCTGAAAAAAAGATGTTAATCAGCTGGAATAAAAATTTGAACAAAAACCCCCCCCAAAAAAACACCAATCAACATAGCGAGTACCTAAGTAATCAAGCTCTACCACATAACTATAGTACCCTCGCACCACGTCAACCATAGTACATTTATCCAACTTCCCACCCCTTTCAACATGGCGTGTTATATGCATATCCCGTTTCCCTGGATCCACCTATGCAATTGCATTACAATGTTTATTCATTTTCTTACAGCCGTCTGGAAGTTACCCTCTGTCATTGAGACCATCAAAGAAGAATATATACCTTTTAAAGAATGGGCAATAGTTATGTAGATACTAATTCTCTGGTGTGAGCGAGCTTAGCCACGTCTGTTAGGGAGGGGGAGATCCAGTGGCGGCGCCACAGGTCACGAGTTTGAGGTTGAGGAGGTAGAACATTGAATAATTGGTACAATATTGAAACATCTTTATACTGGCATAAAATAAAGTATATATATAATATATATATTATATTATGTAATAAAATAAAGTATATATATATACATCCATATTTCGATATATATATATAAATATATATATCCATATATGGATGATAAAACCCGAGTTATCACGGATGATAATAAAATGATGTATATATATATCCATATATGGATGATAAAAACCCGATTTATCACTCATAATAATTAGGAAGTACTCTGGCACTACTTCTCAACACGCACCCGCATACGCATGGGGTGGGAGGCCACTTTTCTATCACTGGATCACCTCCCCCCCCCCCACACAAACACACGCAGTTCTCCCCCTGTATTTTTGGGCAACGACAACTTCAACTATAGATAATGCATGTTATTTTCCAGATGCCAGTACTGCCTGGTATTTCTAACATATGTGGTAATTAAAGGTAATGATCCATTTACCCTTAGATGTGCATTTATATACCCATTTCTTTTACTCTTACCCAATTGGCGGTTGGATATGGGTGAGTGAGTATCCGTTTTGCACAGTTAGGTTATGGGAGACAGGTGTAGAGCTCAGCTCCCCACACCCACACCTACCCCAACCCTCACCCCCACCTTCCCGGTTCACGTGCAAAACAGGCCGAGTCTTTACACGTGCACGCCACACTTGTAGACACCACACCTTTTTAGTTTTGTTGTTAGTTTTGTTGTTGTGCCACATTTGCAACATTTTCGGAAAAAACCTACCCCATCCACACTTCCCTCATAGATAAGGATGCCCACCTTTGGCGTCACCTATCGGCCACCCCTGTACTAAAGTTAACCTTATATACCGTACGCCGCCTAGCGGATTTTTCGTCATTAAAGGCCCTGTCACATTACGGCGTATGGCGGGAGCGTATTGAAAACCTACGTAGGTCCTGCGCGTGCCGGTCTATGATGACATTTGGTGACCTTTCGGGTGGTTTTGAGCGTATGTGGAACCTACGAGGAGCGTACGAGGAGCGTATGAGGAGCGTATGGGAGCGTATGGGAGCGTGCTGTGACATTTTTTGACAGTATGGGCCATACACCCTCATAGGTCGGGGTTTTTTGAGCATGCACAACAAAATTTGGACGGACGGATTTATGAAAGCGTATGGCGGTGTATGCCTCATACGCTTCACATACGCCGGCATCTGGCGGCATCTGGTGGCGTATGAGTAGCGTATGAGTAGCGTATGTGTAGCGTATGAGTAGCGTATACGGCGTATGCCGACGTATATGACGTAACGCGCTTACGCCGCCATACGCTCCCGCAAAAAACCCTAATGTGACAGCCCCTTAACACTCACCCCTGTACTAATGTTAACCTTATATACGTTACGCCGCCTAGCGGATTGTTTTCGTCATTAACACTTTACTCAAGCAGTGCATGTAACTAGAGTAACTCCATGTAACTTTATTATCTGAAATAATCCTCTCCTACGCCATCTAGCGGCATCGTGTCTTATTACTATATAACATACTGCGCAGCCACATGTTTAATAACTTCAACCTGAGCACGAGAAAAACGACAGCTGATCAACAAGACGTAAAATATTCCGATATATGGCATAGGGGGAATGCAAATGTTCTATTACTGATCGGTGTATCTGACCAGGTGCATGTTTGTATATATATATATATATATGTGCAATATAATCTATTATATAAATATAAAATGGCGGGTGAGGTTATTATAATATTATTTATTATCCTATGATCTTATAATATTATTTATTATCCTACGACTTCATGATTATTTCTTGTCCATGATATATATTTGCTGCGGGTCAGCACTCTCTTGCTGCTTCCCCTCCCCCCACCTTCTACACTCCTCACTTCTGCTGTTTGCTTGGCACACTACACACCTATTTTTACTTGGAGGAAAAACACAGTCTACTTGCTACCTGTGTTGCTACCTGCTCTCTACCAAGAATGGATACAGGAGGAAAACCTTCTGCCCTGTCTGTATCGTGAGCTAGAATATTTATTGATTTTATTATTCATGTGTGTCGAATAGTCATATATCAACTTTGACTGTAATGGCGGAGGGCGGGAAAGCCTCCATGTTTGTCAACGTGGTACGGATGTTTCTTACCGTGAGGGTCGAATAATAAAACTGAGAAGACATGATTTTAACATTTATTACTACTGCTACATACTTTGCTCCATATGTGTCGATTAGAATTTCGATGCAGGCCTGGAAGTGATTTTATTTTTATTATTGAAAATAATCAAAATGGCGGATGGCGGGAAGGCCGCCATGTTGGTCGACCTGTAACGGATGGCTCTAACCGTTATGCTTGTCGACCTGGAACTAGTACCTGAGGCCTGGTTGGCTGTGTGTGTCGATTAATATTCGACAATCTGACTCTAAATCATACCGTGTGTGTCGCATAGCGTTTTAATTAACTTTACTTCATTATTAAAACCAAGCAAGATGGCGGAAGGCGGGAAAGCGGCCCTCTTTGTCGATTTTGACGTAGTTGCTGAGGCCGTGGTGGTTACATTACACCACTAAAGCAACTCGTGTGTGTCGAATACGACCAACAAAACTATTTTATTTTATGACCTTATTACTATGCTCATTTACAATTTACTTTAGTAATTTCGACCAATAGCCACTTTCTTGAATTATGAAGCTAAGAAGGACATGAGAGCGAACCCTTATTGAAATCTAGTTGTTTAATAACTACTTGATTGTCGATGTGACACTACAAAGAAGTCCAAGATTGTCGATGTGATACTAGTCGGACCCCTTGTTGGTCGATTTTAACACCAAGAAAGCAGGAATTTGAGATAATACCTGCTGTAAAAAACATTATTATCGACACCATTTTTTCTGCATAAAGCACAGCATTCCGATGCCTTTTTGTAGTGCTTGTGGGAGAAGTCACGACAAGACTAGGGGGAATGCAAATGTTCTATTACTGATCGGTGTATCTGACCAGGTGCATGTTTGTATATATATATATATATATAAATATATATATATGTATGGGCTGGTGGTGCCTGAGTGGGATGTAAATAGACATAGTGGTGCTGGCAGGGCCCGTATGCATGGAGCGGTGTTAGCGAGCCAAACCACGTTTATGGCGGGATTTCTGGTTTAGTGCCAAAAAGTTGGTATGCATGGAGCAGTGTTAGGCCTAACACCGAGCGTTTAAACTCGGAAATTCTAACTCTGCTCATAGCAGGTTTACAGCGGTGTTAGTGTTAGGTTAGTGTCAGGATGGAACCCAAATCTACTCAATGCTATCATATTTAACATAATTACATACGCAATAAGTGAAATTTTATCAATTTAACCCTAAATTCGAACCGATATTAACACCGCTGCCCCATTGGCGGCGTTATTCATCTTGTCAAATCGACGAATGTAAAGTAAACAAATCGCCGCCGCCGCCGCCACCGAATAGGCGGTTATATATTAGGCCAAAATCTTTTCAATGCTGTCATATTTAACATAATTACATACGTCATAAGTGAAATTTTATCAATTTAACCCTAAATTCGAACCGATATTAACAACGCCGCCGCATTGGTGGCATTATTCATATTGTCTGATCGAGGGATTTCCCAAATCTATAAATACATTCACGTTTAGCTAACACCCACCGTTTAAGCTCCCATGCATACGGCTTGACATAGTTCTCGACGCCGCCGATAACCGGTGTTAGCTACCCTGTGTTAGAGGGATAACACCACATGCCACTAACACTGCTCCATGCATACGGGCCCAGGTCTGGATGCGAGTGCACTCAGGGCCTACCCCCCCTTGCTGGGATAGGGATCACAATACTCAAAGGTTAAGGTTGGTGGTGGCCATGGGGTGGTGGGCACACCACTGGTATCCATGGGGACCATGAATGCTGGATCCCTATTGGTAGGGCCAAGAATGCTTGTTTTCCATTGGGGGAAAGGGGTGGGGGTGATACTCTACAATGAACCCATGTAATGATATAAATAATAAACCAGAGGGCTTGACTCTCTCTTCTTCTTTACACTTTATACTCTTCCTTTCTCTTTGTCTGTATTGATTTCACTATAGCCTGCCTACACAGCCACATAATCGAGCCTTAACCTTTATACAAAGATATAATTTGCCGTCGCAACCACCCTAACACTAACGGACAAAACTATGGTAATGATAAAAGTTGAGGCTAAGCGTCTCTAGCCTCACATTAAGACAGTCTATAAAGGACATTAACAAAATTAATGAGAAAGAGGACAAATACAAAATAAAACCCAAGTAATCATATGTATGCTGTGTACATATGATTACTATTACTATTAGCGGCAGTCCTGACATTTTCTGGTTGAGTGTCCAGCGGGCTAATTTAATCTCCAGTCAAGACGTGCGTACATCTCGACAGTGCTCAACGCACTCACTCCGCCACCCTTCTATTATCGTTGTGGCCAGGCCGTGGAGACGGGTGCATTTTTGGGTGGTCAGAAATAAGCGCCTTAAAACAAGCTTCTTCATGCGATCTGTGACCCTGAAGCACCCGTTCTGTTTACATTGCCACTGTGTGTGGCCCTATTCTCAGAAAGTTCTGCCCCCCCCCCCCACACACACGCTCTCCACGTATTTAAACTGTCTACTTACCTACTTACAATTTTATATGCCAGTTTTGCGATCCATCACTTTTTGAAGAAAGAAAAACAATGCTCCCTTATATATACATATATATATATGTTTGTTTGTTGTTGTTTTACTTCCTAGCAACATCTAAGGTCATATCAGGATGGGTACCGACTTGTGACGTTGCGCCGTCATGGCGACTTTGTAGTGCTGCCCCACTGGAATACCAGGCCGCCAGCACCATGACCTGATATCCCACTCAGTCACATTATCCTGAGACTGAGCCAACCAGACCTTGCCCTATTCTAATAATGCCGAGAGCCAGGCTTAGGAAGCAACAAGTATCAATTTTAAAGTCATTGGTTTGACTCGACCAGCGTTCGAACCCACGAGCCCACAATCTACCAACACAGGAGACGGACGCTCTAACTCATTCGGCCATCCCGTCTGGGCGTATATATATATATACACACATATATATATGTATACATTTGTACCCATATATACATATATATATATATATATGTATACATATATACACATATATACATATAGTATAACCCTGTTAAACCAAACTTGATGGGACCATAGAAATTTGTTTGGATTAACCCATCATTGGTTTAACCAAGCTTTAGCTTTGACTTTGACTTTGAGTAAGCGTGTATTGCACATGAATACAATGATGTGGACATTTTTTATATTTTTTATGTATGTACAGTATAACCCCGTTAAACCAAGCTCAGTTAAACCAAACGATCGGTTAATCCAAACTTTTGTCAGCAACCCAGCAAAATACTAGCATTTATCATATAAAAAAGTCAGTGGGGTCTCAGATGACCTTATAACCCAATGTAAGTTTGGTTTAACCATACCGAAGGGGCCGGTGATCTGACAATTTTGTTTGGATTACCCAATAATTTGGATTAACTGATTTTGGTTTAACCAACTTTTTTATATCATAAATCGTAGTATTTTGCCGGGCCCCGAAACAAGTTTGGATTCACCGATTGTTTGGTTTAACCGAGCTCGATTTAAGGGGGTTATACTGTATATGCATTTGTACCCATACATATGTCTGCATAGGTATATACATACATATATACATATATACATATATATACACATATATGTTTAATGGAGGAGACAGTTCATAGATAATCAGTTTCATTCCAGATAATTATACTCGTGTAATCGGTTATGCAGCACATAATACGTTAAATAACATATATAGTATGTTATTTATGTTCATATAACACATATCATATATACTCAGAATTAAGGGATCGTTCCCTCAATGGAACTGGTATATGTATCCATGGCCGTGTTCAGGGTCCGTCTCGGAGACGCCTCGGAGGCGCCCGTGACGTCACGCTACTCTGAACCACAAAGGCAGTTTCTTCTCTCGAAAACGGCTGCCCCCATAGGCGGCGGCCATTTGCAATCGAAATGCTGCGCTCTGATTGGATGAAACCACTGCATGCACCGGCCATTTTCGAGACGCTTTTAGTCTCCTATCTGAAAAGGGAGGCGTCGCGGAGATGTCGCCATGACGCACCCTGAACGCAAATAGGCCAAAAAGCATCGCCTAAGCCTCATGGATGGAAGATCTCCGCGATTTTGCGGATTTCCGCAAATTTTTATTTTTTACCGATTAACATTAAACAACATACCAAGGAAGCTGGATATGTATGACACACAACAATTAGTTAGTTTGAATCCCATTCTTATATGACGTTACATGTTCATAGAACATGAAGCCCAAATAAGAGTTAATTAAGTATGGACGATAATACAGTCAGAACAAGGATAGTAGAAACCTGACTTCCGACATTTTCCGCGATTTGCTGACAATGGTAATCTTATGGGGGTAAATCCGCGTTTTCGCGGAAATTCGCCATGGGCGTTTCCGAGCTTTTTACCGGAGACCACTTTCATCCACGAAGGCTACACCTGATGCAGTTTCCCCCCGACTCCACCAATTCCCCAGTGCTCCTCATACCCCACCTCAGCCACCTGCCACACACCAACAAATGGATGTCGCTTCACAGCGTAGTCATGCATTGCAGACGATAAACATGAACTAATTAAGTTTGTTTGTTTGTTGTTGTTTTACATCCTAGCAACATTTAAGGTCATATCAGGACAGGTACCGACTTGTGACAGTACGCACTCATGGCAATTTTATAGTGCTGCCCCACTGGGACATCAGGCCACTGGCACCATGACCCGATATCCAACTCACATTATCCTGACACTGAGCTAACCAGCCCTTGCCCTATCCTAATAATGCCGACCACCAGGCTAGGAAGTGACAAGTATACAATTTTTAAGTCATTGGTTTGACTCGACCGGGAACTGAAATCGCGACCTCCCGATCTTCCGCACGCGAGGCCTGTGCTCCACCGATTCGGGCACCGCGCCCGGTGAGAGAAACTAATTAAAGTCAGCACGCTAACTGAGCGCCTATCTATGAGATCGCACAGTCTTATCACGCCTTATCAGAATTCACTCCGGCGAATAATAATAACAATGTTATATAATGAACTCCTTTTTAATGGTGCAGAGTCCCATGGTTTTGAGTTTCTGTCATTTTCCGAGGTTGATCATCGAAATCTACCTTACTTAAAGCCCAAGTCACACATACCCGGACTAGCGCCAGATTTTTAGCGCCGGAGAAAATCGTTATTTTTGCCTCGCTCTCACACCTACCCGGACAAGCCATGGACTACAAGCCCAGATCACCCCGGATGAGCCCCGGACAACCCCCGGACTACCCGGATGTACCCCCGGATAACCCACGGACGAGCACCGGAAAACCCCCAGATGATAGCCTGAAATGTGGGACTCATCCTGGGGTAGTCCGTGAGTAATACGTGGTCATCCATGGCGATCAGTGACGATCCGTGGTTAATCCGTGGTCATCGTTTGGTTTAACAGAGCTTGGTTGAATGGGGTTATACTGTATGTACAATAATCAAAGTATCCACATACGTTGGATAATACATGTGCAATACACACTTCCTCAAAGTCAAAGTCAAAGCCAAAGCTTGGTTAAACCAATGATCGGTTAATCCAAACAAATTTCTAGGGTCCCTTCAAGTGGGGTTATACTGTATGCCATCTGTGGAAACTTTCTCCATTGGTTGCCAATTATCGGTGAAGTTTTGGTACAGCATAGACAATCAATCGTGGTCTATGGTAGTTCAGGTGAGAAGGGTGTGGAACCACGTGATTGATTAAGCTTCCAGTAGACAAATTAAATGGGTCGTTGTGCTGTGTGCATCCAAGTGCCAAGGAGTGGGGTAAATAAATACGTGATGTGAAACAGAAATGCGATAATGTGAGCTACTCCTTATGCTAGGTACACACCTACCGTTTTTCCGCACCAACCTACCATACACGATCTAAAACTCCCCCAAAATCGTGAGGGGTGCACTCCCCTAGCACACCTACCGATTGCGATTCCCGACTAAAAACTCAGTTTTAGGGCTAAAAAGGGCCGATTACGATTGCGATTCGTGATTCGAAAAATGAATCAGCCCGTTTTCAGTTTTAAGCGGGTCGGGTCGAGTCGCGAGTTTTAGTGCACAAATCGTAAACGGTAGGTGTGTACTTGGCATTACACGCTTTAAGGTAGGAGGACTAGGAGAGGTGGTTATTAAACATACAAAATCATAATTTTATTTAAAGTTGCATAGTCTGAGTGTTTTTGAGTTGTTGCAATTTTCTTATATAATTATATTAGATTCATCAGTATAATCTACCATACTTTAGTTTGAAGTAACTTTTATTTTAAATAGCTATGTTTTGAGATATTTGAAGTGCTAACATGCACAATTAATTTTGGCAAGCATGCCAAAGTCTGACAACGTAGGCTTCTGCAGTAATAGGTTGTATTAAATTAATTCAGTGTTCCCTTCTCCGTGGTGTCATATGTATAAAACAAATAAACACACCAGTATATAAGTTAGAAATCTAGAATCAAATCTAGATAATTGCCTTTGGTTTGAAAATTGGATGTTTTAATCGGACTATGCAGCTTAAATAGGAAATATTTTCCATGACAAATTCATTGCAACCTTCATTAGAAACAATTGCATAAGTAAAGCGCTACCAAATTTGGTTTAGAGTATACATGCGGTTATAGGTTAATAGTGAGTTTTGGGCTTATCATGAAGGGTAAGAGTGGAAGGAGTTCCATCCCCCATCTTCTAGTTTGCTAGGTCACAGCTTCAGTCCTTCACTGGGCGTTGGTCTTGGAGCTGCTAACCGGCGTGCTGGGTCTCAGCTTCAGTCTTTCACTGGACATTGGTCTTGGAGCTGCTATCCGGCGTGCTGGGTCGCTGCTTCAGCTCTCCACTGGGCGTTGGTCTTGGAGCTGCTAACCGGCGTGATGGGTCGCAGCTTCAGTCCTTCACTGGGCGTTGGTCTTGGAGCTGTTATCCGGCGTGCTGGGTCGCAGCTTCACCCCATCACTGGGCGTTGGTCTTGGAGCTGTTATCCGGCGTGCTGGGTCGCAGCTTCAGTCCTTCACTGGGCGTTGGTCTTGGAGCTGCTATCCGGCGTGCTGGGTCGCAGCTTCAGTCCTTCACTGGACGTTGCTCTTGGAGCTGCTATCCGGCGTGCTGGGTCGCAGCTTCAGCCCTTCACTGGGCGGTCTTGGAGCTGCTATCCGGCATGCTGGGTCGCAGCTTCAGTCCTTCACTGGGCGGTCTTGGAGCTGCTATCTGGCATGCTGGGTCGCAGCTTCAGTCCTTCACTGGGCATTGGTCTTGGGGATGGTATCAGAGAGCGTGTTTTAGACTCAAGCTAGTGATCAGTCTGCGATTGGGTGATGATTGAGTAAGTGAGATCGAGGGACCAGGGGGGCGTGGCGAGAGGGCGAGAGATTGAAGGAGGGGGAAGGAAAGGAATGGGAAGGAAAGGGAAGGAAAGAGAAGGAAAGGGAAGGAAAGGGAAGGAAAGGGAAGGAAAGGGAAGGAAATAGGGAGGTAAAAGAGAGATGGAAGGGAGAGGGGAAGAGAGAGACGGAAACGAAGAAGGAGGGGTAGAGATGGATGGAGGGGGTGATGGCTAGAGGGAGAAGAGAAAGGGAGAGGAGAGGAGAGAGCGAGAGGGAAGGAAACGGATAAAGAGCAGGAAGATGGAGAGAAAGGGAGGGGAGAGAGGGAGAGGTGAAAGGCAAGAGAGAGGGAGAAGTGAAAGAGCAGGGGAGAGGGAGAAGAGAAAGGG
Source organism: Branchipolynoe longqiensis (assembly GCA_030323885.1). NCBI lineage: Eukaryota > Metazoa > Annelida > Polychaeta > Phyllodocida > Polynoidae > Branchipolynoe > Branchipolynoe longqiensis. The sequence goes on from CM059188.1 coordinate 42,259,349, forward strand.
AGGGGGAGAGGAGAGAGGGGGAGGGACTAGAGAAAGGAAGAGGAGGGAGGGAGAGGAGAAAGGAAGAGGGAGAGGAGAGAGAGGGAGGGACGATCTAAATAAAGAGGAGACAAGGAGAGGAGAAAGAATAGGAGAGAGGGAGAGGAGAATGGAAGAGGTGAGAGAGGGAGAGAGAGGGAGAGAGGGCGGGACTGAAAGAGGAGTGAAGGGGATAGAGCGAGAGAACAAGAGAGAGTGAGAAGGGAGGGAGGGAAGCAGAGAGCTGAAGCACATCTCGATCTGAAAGTTTCTACCTTCGCGCGTCTCCTCATCCGTGACTGAGAAATGCTCATCCGCCGCGGCCCCTGGTGGCTATCTACCGTACTAATATGAACTAAGGAGACGGCGCCGAAGAATGCCAGCCTCATCGCGCACAGTTGCCGCCATTATTGGTCATTACACCAGCAGCAGCATTGTGGGTATTGCGATGTTTTAGCGGCCAGCATCTATTGTATTTCTTTTCCCCCACCCACCCATACACACACCCACCATCATCTGACGCATCAGACTCAGATATAATAAGAAAGGCCGGGGAAAGAAGCCAGGTCGGCGCTCATTGTGATAGAGGAGCGCGGCCCTCGGCTATACAACACCATTTGGCCCCAACGGACCTCTACGTCATAATGACAAAGTGACCTTTTTCTCTCGCTCCCTCCCCCCCCTATCTCCCTCTCTCCCTCCCCCCTCCTCCTCCTCCTCATTCCAAACCCGCTTCCCTTTGTATCGATTTCTATAAGACCCGCTTTTGTTCATTATTGGATGAGTTGCCGCGTCGTTGTTTTTCCTTATTCGCGTCTGGGAGGCTGTGGTCTGTATCTGAACGTCATGTGAATCATGCCTTACCACAGGGAAAGCAGCCCCGCTCCTCCTCCACCCACCCCCACCCTCCCCCACCCTCCCCCACCACCACCACCACCCATTGTCACCCCTCCCGCCCAGCTCGACGCGCCCCGCTCTGGCTAGCTCCGCCCCGCATTGCCCCACCTCGCCTCGCCCGCTCCGTCCCGTCCCGTCCCGTCCCGTCCAGTCCCGACCGGAAACGACCTGCCCCGACCGGACCCGCCCCCTCGCCCCCACCCGACCCGACCCGACCCGACCCGCCTCGCCCCCACCAGTTCCGCCCGCCCCGCCCCGACCCGACCCGAACCGACCCACCCTGTCCCGACCCGCCCCTCCTAGCCCCGCCCCGCCTATCCGTACCCCCCTATGTCCCGCCCCGCCACACTCTGGCCACGCTCTTCCACACTGGAATAGTGGGTAAGTATTACCGTCGCCCTGCAGTAACTCCCCCACCGCCCACCTCCACGCAATGGTACCGTTGTCGCAGTTTGAGAGCCCTGCCAGTTTGAGCTGACTGTCAATTTCATGCGCATGCATCAAAATCTGACAACATCATCAGTAACCTTATGAATTTAATATAATGTTTTTGGTAAAGATGTTTTCTATATGTGTACCAAGCGATTTGTTTCTAGGTGGTGTGCTTTTAGAGATATTTCACTTTTCCTGTATTTTCTGTATGAAGATTGCTCACGACCATTGCCAATGCCTTGAGTTTGATGGTACGCGGAGTGCAAAAGATTACTTTTATTCAAAATAGATAGAAATCAAGAACCCTAACCTTATAAATTTAATATAATCTTTTTGGTCAAGATATTTTCTATATGTGTACTAAGCGATTTGTTAATACGTTGTGTGGTTTTAGAGATATTTCACTTCTTCTGTATTTTCTGTATGAAGATTTCTCACGACCATTGACAATGCCTTGAGTTTGAGTGTATGCAGTCAGCTGAAACTGGCAGGCCGCTCAAACTGCGACACCGGGAAGCCATCGACTCCCGTCCCACAACCACCACGTATTCATCAAGTGTCACGCGGGCGGGGTCAGCCAATCGGAAGTGTTGTGACAAATCAAGTTTGATGCCAAGGCGTTAGGGCACAGTCACGTGACAATGGCGACTGCGCGCTATTTCATAACACAATTTCCATGGAAATTGCCTTCCCCAATTTGTGTCTTTTCTTTTCCCCACCGAAGAGAAATATCGCGAATCTTCTAGGTTCTTAAAATGGATAGTACCGGGTCAAAAGCTGCTCCAGTGGTGTACCAACGCACCTGTTTCGGCGGAAGGGGGGGGGGGCGGGGAGCGTTTCGATGTGCAGAAGATGGTTTGTGGAAATTAGTTCAGGAGTCTTTCATCAGAGGGACATATCCTGGAAGAACTAAGAACTCGATATGAGGACCGTGATGCGTGACCTGGTTATAGTTGAGCAGTGGTGGAGTCGATCCACAGCTGTTACAGTGCGATGCGCTAAGACTGACCCTACCCCCCCCCCCCCCGTCCATTCCCCGCCATTTCTAGTCATAATCTAAACGGATATGTATGTGATGTATAAGAGTTATGCGAGTATAAAGGCGTTGAAGGGAATTCATTATTATTACTGTTATTATTATATGTATCGATTTCCTACTTTCTGCATCCTGACCACCATGATTTCGACGGGTGGCGCCTTCACCGGCCTCCCTCCTCCCTAACAGATCCGCTTATGATCATTCTCCATTATATATATATATGAGTAGTAGTTTTAGTTTATCTGTCATGGATAATTCATTTATAAATGCTTCTTCCCCACCTATTGACGTATATGTACAAATGCATATGTGTATTATAATGTATTATAATAATATAAAGGAACGGAGCAATTCCAATATTGATATAATATTCATTGTACGATTATTTGCGTGTATTCGGGATTCACGCACCCACCCCGTTATATGCGCGCGATTGGGGCGCCAAATGTTTGGTGCGGAAATGACTCAAACCACATATATATGCTGTATAAGAATTATACGAGTATAATAACATGGATTACTATACTATCCTAGCATCCACACACCAGTGATCGGGTGCTGGAACCTCACCTACTCATCTACTGCTCATGCCTCAGCTCTAACTGTGGCACCACCGCTCGCCTGCTCACTGTCCTACTCACTTGCCGCTGAGCACTCTAAACCACTATCATGTCGTTCTTGTTCATTTATGTAGGTAACTATTATATACATAGATATACATGTAATCATGCCAGCACATGTATACACATGCATACACAGGTATATACAGGTATATACATGTATGCACATGTACACACATGTATACCTATTTATACACATGTATGTGCAAATTTATGCATATATATGCACACATGTATATATGTATTTGTATATATATGTGATGGAAACGCATATATAGAATTGTAATTCCACAGTGGTGTTGCCAGATAATGATTTGACCGGTTTGGCCTGCTTCAAATATTGAATGGCATCTTGGACAGTGGCCGAAGTAAACCAATATGCGCTTGACGGCAATTTAGTCAAGTTTACTTCAAGCTCCATCAGTTCCTTTTTTTATATGAAGCAATGTATTCGGTCGAGTCTATTAACTTCATTCCTTATATAATATAGATATGAATATAACTATAATCGTCTTATATAAAAATATATATCAATAAATTGAATATAAATGAATATGAATTGAAGATGACCAGAATATGAATTGAACGATTGAAATAAATATGTAATGGAATGGAATAAATATGTAATGCTTATAATATGAATAAAATATAAACGAAACGTTAATACTAATTTAAGATGAACATATATAAATGGAATATAACCATAATGTAGACATTCAATACATGTAATATGATGATATATATGACAAATATAATAATAGCATTACATTAACATAGCCGTCCTTGTATGACTGTAGATGTTTCGAGGGCGTACAACTCCAACAACCGACCTACCATTAATATCGCATAAATAGGACATGAATAACAAATAAACAGGAAAATAGAAAATAATAATTATAAACGAAATATATCATAATAAAATAAATAATATATAAATATAAGATACATATGAGTGAAGCTTTCGATAAATGTAATATAAATATACCCTGAATGTAGTATGTATATATATATATATATATATATATATATATAACATAACAGCTATAAATATAATAAATTCGATAAGAGTGTGTGAGCGGTATGCTTAGGCCATGTGAGAGACTCTACCATCAAAACCCAGTAGATGTGGTGAGGGCACTGTTCAGTTTTGTACTGAGGAGCAATCAATTTGAATCTGCTGGTGTCGGCTGGGTCTCTCCGGGAATTGTGAGGTTCACTTATACCCCTGTCACACTACAACGTAATGAGAGGACGTGAGCCTAACGTGGTGATATTTCGTCATTACGTTGATGGACGTTGGATTACGTTATGATGACGTCATAATGACGTTAGAGTGACGTCGAGCTACGTCACATTACGTCATGTAACGTCGATTAACGTCGAGGTTTTGGACATGTTCAAAAGTTTCGACGTAGGACGAACGTAAGGGTTTACGTTCACCGTACGTTCTGTTCACGTTCAGCGAACGTCAATGACGTTAAACGGACGTTATTCCAACGTTCCTCACTACGTTCAACTGCGTTCCACTACGTTGACCCCCATTAAACCGAGTGCAAATGCCCACGGGGCTTAATGGGAACGTCAGGAGAAAGTCAGGAGAACGTCAGGAGAACATCAGGAGAATGTGCATTCAACGTACGTTCAACGCATTCAACGTACGTTCAACGTATCATGACATAGCTAACGTCACGTAACGTTCTTCTGGCGTTGGAATAACGTTCATAACGTTCCGTGAACGTCATTACGTTGACCTCTCTCGTTGAATGACGGGATCACTACGCTTTACCGACGTTACACTCTCGTCCACTACACTGCATCCACGTTCAACTTCTTCCCAAATTTGCATGCTACGCCGAGAAGTTCAACGTTCTTCACGTTCTCCCGACGTCAACGTCGTTACATCGTAGTGTGACAGGGCCATTAGAATTGCTGTTAACACATTGTCAACTAAATATAAATCCTAAGATAAACACAATCCAATACACTTCCAATATAAATCTGGGACAACGGTTAACTGCTCTACGTACCCACCGCATATATCCATATCAAAGCCGTTCCATTTTTATAATATTTATAGCTACTTTTATATATCATATACATATGATGTAAATACGGATTACGTAGAATATAAGTGCGATCAAATAAAATGTATTACAATATGAATGCGATAAAACGAGAAAGTATGGAAATAAAATCGAAATACCACATAGAAAAATGAATAGAAAATCTAATAGAAAATAGAAATGAAAATAGAAATATAATAGAGAAATGCTCAATATATATATAAACTAACTAAAGAGAGAACACATGTGATGAATAATCTTCTGTATTTGTGATTTCTACTTAGACTGTCCTGATAGGCATGTTTGTGTTGAATAATCTACCCACCAGATGGGGAGCCCAAGATATATGTTGACAACATATTGCAGAATGCGTGCGAGGCTAGTTATGTAGCCATGACAACCACATGTTTGTACTTACAGCCGTACAGCTGAGGCACAAAAAAAAGAACCAAATACCAGAGTGTCCGTTCCTACATTAGCTTAGAACACGTGACCAGTCCATGACGTAGGTCTTGGCTCAGCTAATCACGTGACGTGATGGGCGTGCGCACTGTGTCAGTTCGCATGTCGGATGTCACCGTCACACATGTCCCCGCCCCTTCCCTCCCCCCTACCCGCTCCCCGTCCTCTTTCCCCTCCCCGCCCCCCTTCCTCCCTCCCTGTCCCCACACCTCCCGCATACTGGACGCGGTGGGCGAATCGGTAGAGCAAAGACTTCCCGTGAGGGAGATCATGAGTTCGATTCCCGGACGAGTCAAACCAATAACTTACAAAATTGATACCTGTCGCTTCCTCCTAGTCTGGTGCTCGGCATTAATGTGGTAGGGAAAGGACTGGTTAGCTTAGCTCTGTGTCGGGATAATGTGACTGAGTGGGATATCGGGTTATGGTGCTGGTGGCCTGCTTTCCCAGTGGGGCAGAACTATAAAGTCACCACGAGTTCACACTGTCACAAGTCGGAGCACAAGTCCAGGATATGACCTTGGTTGGTTGTTGGAATTTGTCTCCTGGCAAAGTCTAACATATCCGGCCACCTGCGTTGCTTGAACATTGCCTTCACCTGTTGGACCATTATACCCTAAAGGCCTGGTCAGATACACATTATAGCCGTAATGCATTAACACGACCCGAGTGACTCGGGTCACCCGAGTCGTCAGAATTTCAAATCGAACACTGCGAGTAGAGTCGACAAGTACATGTGCCGTGTGCAAAACGATCTGACCCAAGTAACCCACCTCCTAGCTGGGGTTGGCTACGAGCGATGACATCACATTTGCGCTGGTATCGTCCTGCAGGATAAGAGCTACCAGTACCAGTCATATATGTTTTTTTTAAAGAATAACTTAGATTAATGAAATGGAAATATAGCTAAACTAGGCCATCATAAAATATACTTTAAATCCTATTTTGCTGTAGTTTTATTGGTTATTAAAAAAAAAGAAAATGTCCACCCGAGCGCGGAGAAGCGTATTTGATTATTCTACCCGAGTTTGTAGGATGTGCGCATGCGCCAATAAGTGGCTCGGGTGACCCGAGTTGATTAATCGATTACGCCCCTTGGGACATAGTTGAACGTAGTGGAGGCTAACGTAGTTGAACGTAGTTGAACGTAGTTGAATGTACCAGAGAACTACGGATGCTGGTCCGTTCAACTACGTTTAACTACGGTCAACTACGTTGTTAGCCTCCACTATGTTCAACTATGTCCACTAATGTGTCTGTGACCGGGCATTCATGCTGTACCCCTGCGTTGTAGTTTTCCACTCAGCCTATAGCTTCTCGGCAACTATCCCATGGCCGGATGTGTTAGCCGAAACGATAGAGTGCATGCTTCCCATGTGGAACGCCGGGAGTTCGAAACCCCAACCAAATCAAAACAATGACTTAGAAAATTGATACGTGTTGCTATTTAGCCTAGCACTCAACATTACTAGGATAGAGCAAGGGCTGGTTAACTCAGTATCAGGATAATACGACTGGGTGGGATATTGGGTCATGATGTCGGCTGTCTGGTCTCCCAGTGGCACATGAGTGGTGTTCTCTGTGGCGGAGTGGCAGAGTGGCGGACTGGTTAGAGTGTCTGACATTTTTCTAGGTTGGACTCCTAATCTGAAGGTGGATGGTTCGATTCCCCATGCACCCACCTTTACAAATTTGGATTTCCACCGCTGTGTATAACTTACAGCGACATGAAAGGCCAGTTGCTCTCATACCATGTTGATGTGGTGTGGGAGGTTAAAAATACCTTGGGTTGGTAAAAGTGTAGACTCAGGCTTTCTATCGACAAACTGTCTAATGGTGAAAACAAGGCTATTCAGACTTAGCCATGATAGGCAGTATAAATCTTCAAGAAAAAAAGAAAGAAAAAAATGAGTGCGCAATCACAGTCGGTACCTTTCCTGATATGTCTTTAGATATTGCCAGGATATAAAAACCCAACAAACAAATTATTTATATGACTGTGCCTGTTGGCGTTTTGCATCCCAGAGGACAAGTTACACTGGGTTAATATGATTTCTTTTGTTAAAACTCGGGATCTACCTTTGCGATAAGGCTGAAAGATAAACCCAGTAGGCGTAACTTTGTGTGAAAGTGACGTCATATACTCAGTCAGTGCGCGCGCGTATGTGTGTTTGTGGGATGGGACAGCCGCTGATGGCGACTTCTGTGACTTATGCATGCCACCTTTCCGGGAAAAGCAGATGAGAAATTGATCATGTGCACCACCTCTCCACACACACCTTCCCCCCCCCCCATCACACCACCACGCACAAGTACCCCCCTCCTCCACACACATGCACACACAGACACGCACACACCTCTTGAGATTGCAACATGCCAACACCAAACAGACATGCAACATATCTTTGCCAGCATATGCTGGCCGCTCAACCCATTTTCACTGTCCTTACCACACAGCCTATTGACACAGTTTCTTCAGGGTTGTTGCAGAGACACCTCGTGGCGGAATTGTGAACCAGCCAGGGCTTTGGTGCCTTTGCGCTTCACTCCAGACACTTGCTATCCGGACCGCACTTCATCCACACCTCTCTCTATCTCCTCTCTGCTGGCCATGCTCCTCCTTGATAATGTCTGAAAAGAGTTCCAGGAGGGGGAGCCCGCCAGCATTTCACTTTCTACTCTTACTCTGTCCATGTCTTTGGCTCGCCGGCTGGTCACCATAGAGCAAATAGACATGGTCCTTTGACTCAACTCTCCTCATTTCTTTTTCCTATGCTCTACCCTTTTTTCTCTCCCAGGCTTACTTCTCTCCCTGATCAAGGGAATTGTTTGCTTGGGTCACTTTAGCTTATCATACTCACGCTTTGTTTTTGTTGCTGGAAGCGCTGGACCCACCTTTGCCCATTACTTCCTCCTAAACCCTTGCTGCTGTCGACTGGATATGAGTGCTCTGCTACCGCCAGATCGGAGAGATTCGGGGCCGCCCCAACTCTTCACCGTTTTGAATGTTGGAAAGACATCCCCAGCTTCTACAACCATCCCTACTGAAGATTAATCTTCAACCAAAGATTGGATCGATTTATCGGGGCCTTTCTATATTGCTGCAGCCGGTAACCAAAGTAAGGTTACAAACAACCCTAAAAGCAAGTACGTTAGCCACCTCTAGACTCAGGAGAGAAAGGTTCTGTTGGTTGTTGCGTGGTGGTTAGAGTTTTAGATCCTGGCAACATATAAGGTCATATCAGGACGGGCACCAACTTTTGACAGTGCACACTCATGGCAAATTGATAGTGCTGCCCCACTGGAAAATCAGGCTGCTGGCATGACCTGATATGGCATTCAGTCACATTATCCTGACACTGAGCCAACCAGTCCTTACCCTATCCTATTAATTCCGAGCACTAGGCTAGGAAGCGACAAGTACAAATATTAAAGTCATTGGTTTGACTGGACCGGGAACCAAACTCCCGACCTCCCACACACGAGTCCCACGCTCTGCCGATTAGGCCAGCGCGCCCGGTCCCATTGCCTTAAAATAGCAGCAGGAACGACACCACACCATAATGATCGCCTTTGTTATTTCTTTTCACATAATGAATTATATAACATATATATACCATATTATTTATATTTATATTGATATAGGGGTTCTAATGCCTTAAATAGCTCATGTTTAATTATGTTATTTATATTCATATTATGCATTATATAGCATATGCATAATGTATATGTATTTTATATTCACACAATGATTTGTACCGCACATAATTATATATATACTCAAAGTTAAGTGATAATGCCGTCAATGGATGTGTTGTAGATCTATTTTGTGTTCCTATATGAACCTAAGCCTACACTTGCTGCATACTCCTGCCCTCCCTCCCCCCCCCCCCCCTTGCTTCCTCCCCCCATCCCCCACCATCCCACCCTCCCGCCACCATTTCACCGTAACCACCATCCACCCCAGACCGACCCCCCCCCCCCCTCCTGCACCCACCAATGGGTACACCTGGAGATATGATTGCGCCAATTAACGGAAAACGCCCAGGCTGTCGAACCACCTAACCACCGCCCATGTATGTACATACACTGATAACACAATGATAACACAATGATACCACAATGATTTCACAATGATAACACAATGATAACACAATGACATCATAATGATAACACAATGATAACACACCAATAACACAATGAAAACACAATGATAACACAATGCTAATACACCAATAACACAATGATAACACAATGATACCACAATGATAACATAATGATAAAACAATGATACCACAACAATAACACAATGATAACACAATGATAACACAATGATAACACAATGATACCACAATGATAACACAATGATAACACACCAATAACACAATGATAACACAATGCTCACACAAAGATACCACACTGATAACACAATGATAACACAATGATATCATAATGATAACACACTGATAATACAACAATACTGCAATGATAACACAATGGTAACACAATGATAACACAATGATAGCACAATGATACCACAATGATAACAAAATGATAACACAATGATAACACACCAATAACACAATGATAACACACTGATACACCAATGATAACATGATGATTACACAATGATTACACAATGATAACACACAGGGGTGATTAATACCCACACAGTATGCGAACAGTATCAGCACTGTTTTCATCAATTTCCGAAGAACTGCATATTTAACAATTTTAAAAAACCTCTACAAAAATGATGCACTCCCCGCTGAACCATGTGGTTCATAATAAGTAGGTAATTGTTGCATGTATTCAACATTGATAAACATTGACCGTGCATTGTCTGCGATATGGATCAACGTTGGTTATTAACAAAGCAGAACAAAAGATTGGCGATGTAAAGTAGCCAATTTGCTTGGCAAAATACTGACTATCAGGATAAACATGCTGTTTTCTGTTTCATTGTATTAGTTCTTTTTGGGGGTGGGGGTGGGCTGGGGTATTCAGGATGTAGAGCAGATTGGGGGGGGGGGGGGGTAGAACATTGCATATCTTGCTAAATGGATGGTGAAATTACCGGTTTGACATCGTTGATCATGAACTGACCTATTATGTGTTCACAGCAGGTTTCTTGTTTGCATTTGTTTGACATAAATATGGCAACCCATTTGCACCTATGGGCGGTGTTACTAGTAGGGGATGGTGTCACAAGTGGGACGCGGCATCACTAATGGGGGTGTTGTAACTAGTGGGGGGTGGTGTCACTAGTAGGGGCAGTGTCAGTAGTGGGGGATGGTGTCACTCGTAGGGGGGCAGTGTTACTAGTCGGGGATGGTGTCACGAGTGGGATGCGGCATCACTAGTTGGGGTGCTGTAACTAGTTGGGGGGTGGTGTCACTAGTAGGGGCGGTGTCAGTAATGGGGGATGGTCTCACTTGTTGGGGGCAGTGTTACTAGTATGGTATGGTGTCACGAGTGGGAGGCAGTGTCATTAGTGGGGGGGGGGGTGTCACTCGTAGGTGGAGTGTCAGTAGTAGCAGTCACGAGAGGTCACTAGAGGTCACGATAGGTCATGAAAGTTGTGCTGGGAAGTGAGGCCTGATAATAAAGCCAGTTCTACTACACAACTCAATGAGTTTGGTCATTCTTTACAACTAGTGGGGGGTGGTGTCACTAGTGGGGAGCGGTGTTACTAGTAGGGGTGGTGTCACTACTAGGGGTGGTCTAACTAATAGGGGGCAGAGTCACTAGGATGGGGCAGCATCACTAGTAGGGGGTCATGTCAGTAGTGGGGAATGGTGTCACTAGTAGGGGCGGTGTCACTAGTAGGGGTGGTGTCACAAGTGAGGGGTGGTGTCACTAGTAGGGGGTGGTGTCACGAGTGGGAGGCGGAGTCACTAGTGGAGGTGGTGTAATTAGTGGGGGTTGGGGTCACTAGTACTAGATGGGGCCGTTTCAGTAGTAGCGGGTGGTGTTACAAGTGTGGGGGGGGGGGGGGGCAGCATCACTAGTGGATGCTACTGGTACTAGTAGGGGATGGTGTCATTAGTCGAAGGCAGTGACACTAGTGGGGTTGGTGGCACTAGTGGCGTTGTCACTAGTAGGGGGTGGTGTCACGAGTGGGAGGCAGTGTCACTAGTGGGGGTGGGGTAACTAGTGGGGGGGTGGTGTCACTAGTACTAGTAGGGGTGGTGTCAGTAGTAGGGGGTCGTGTCACAAGTGAGGGAGGGGGGGGGCAGTGTCACTAGTGGAGGCTGCTGGTACTGGTAGGGGATGGTGTCATTAGTCGAAGGCAGTGACACTAGTGGGGGTGGTGTAAATAGTGAGCGGGGGTTTCACTAGTGGGGAGCAGTGTCACTAGTAGGAGGTGGTGTCACTAGTAGGGGGTGGTGTCGCTAGTATGGGGCATTGTCACTAGTAGGGGGCATTGTAACCAGTAGGGGGTGGTGTCACTAGTAGGGGTGGTGTCACTAGTAGGGGCGGTGTCACTACTTGGGGGCAGTGTCATTAGTAGGGGGTGGTGTCACTAATAGGCGGCAGTCTCACTAGTAGGGGCCGGTGTCACTAGTATGGGGTGGTATCACTAGTCGGCGCGGTGTCACTAATGGGGGCAGTGTCACTAGCAGGGGGCAGTATCACTAGTAGTGGCCTAGTGGGGTGGGTATCAGTAGTAGGGGGCCAGTGTCACTAGTAGGGGATGGTATCACTAGTAGGGGGCGGTGTCGCTAGTAGGGGGCGGTGTCAGCAGTAGTGGGTGGTGTCAGTAGTGGGGAATGGTGTCACTAATACGGGACAGTGTCGCTAGTAGGGGACGGTGTCACTAGCAGGTGGGGGTCTCACTAGTAGGGGGTGGTGTCACTAGTAGGGGATGGTGTCAGTAGTGGGGAATAGTATCACTAATACGGGGCAGTGTCGCTAGTAGGAGAGTGTTGCTACTGAGAGCAGTGTAGCACTATTATGGGGTGGTGTCGCACTACTGGGGGGCGGTGTTGTGGCAGTGTCACTACTATAGGGTGGTGGCGCTAGTGGGGGTGGTGTCGCTACTGGGGGTGGTGTTGCTACTGGTGTCACTATTGGGTGAAAGTGTCATCACCAGGTCACTCTTATGGGGTGGTGTCGCTACTAGGGGGCAGTGTTGCTACAGGGGTGGTGTCACTACTGGGGTTAGTGTTAATACTGGGGGACGGTGTCACTACTGGGAGTGGTTTTAATACTGGGGTGTTGTCACTACTAGCGTTAGTGTTAATACCGGGGCGGGGTCTCACTACTACGGTTAGTATTAATACTGGGGTGGTGTCACTACTAGGGTTCGTGTTAATACTCAGGGATGGTGTCACTACTGGTGTTAGTGTTAAAACTGGCAGACAGAGTCACTACTAGGGTTGGTGTTAATACTAGGAGACTGTGTCACTACAAGGGTTAGTGTTAATACTGGGGGTGGTGTCACTACTAGTGTTAGTGTTAATACTGGGGATGGTGTCAATACTAGGGTTAGTGTTAATACTGGGGGACGGTGTCACTACTAGGGTTAGTGGTAATACTGGGGGACGGTTTGTTTGTTTTTGCTTTACGTCCTAGCAACATCTAAGGGCATATCAGGACAGGTACCGACTTGTGACAGTGTGCACTCATGGCGACTTTATAGTGCTGCCCCACTGGGAAACCAGGCCGCCGGCACCATGACGTGGTATCCCACTCAGTAACATTATCCTGACACTGAGCATACCAGTCCTTGCCCTGTCCTAATAATGCCGAGCGCCTGGCTAGGAAGCAACAAGTATCAATTTTTAAGTCATTGGTTTGACTCGACCGGGGTTCGAACCCACGACCCCAAAACGAGAGTACTACTGGGGTTAGTGTTAATAGTAGGGGACAGTGTCACTTCTACGTTTACTGTTAAAACTGGGGGATGGTTTTAATACTGGGGATGGTGTCAATACTAGGGTTAGTGTTAATACTTGGGAGGGTGCCACTACTAGGGTTACTGGTAATACTGGGGGCAGTGTCACCACTAGGGTTAGTGTTAATACTGGGGGACGGTGTCACTACTAGGGTTAGTCTTAATACTGCGGGAACGGTGTCACTACTAGGGTTAGTGGTAATACTGGGGGACGGTGTCACTACTAGGGTTAGTGTTAATACTGTGGGACAGTGTCACTCCTACAGTTAGTGTTAATACTGTGGGATGATGTCACTCCTACGGTTAGTGTTAATACTGGGGGTGCTGTCACTACTAGGGTTAGTGTTAATACTAGATGGCATGGGTTGCCCTAATGCAGTGTTCACATGCAGCTTGCACACCTGGATGGCCAACTTGAATGGCACTTTGTTTAAATCTTTAACAATGGCGCTTTGTTTAAATCTTTCGCCTTGTGTAAAGCTCCACCGACATAATTTTTATTTTATTTTTATTTTTACTAAACGTATTTTATTCAGTGAATAATGTCTTTTGTCAGTGCCAGAGCACTGGTCTTCTGGTCGTTCATTACAATTTGTTGGTACATAAATGACAATATCAGTTGCAATAATAACCACATGAAAAACCTGTTCGATAATAGAAGCATAATATAAATTGATTATTCGTTTTAATAGTAACTGCATACAATTTCAGTTCCACATATGTCTTATGCACTTGGTGAGCATGCATCAATGAATGTAGAAGATGATTCTAGAATTGTCTTTAAGCACTTCTTTCTCCCCTTGCTTTCTCTCTTCTTTCTTCAAAAAGATATAACATATCTCCAATGCAGATGTATATATTATACTGTAAATATGCAAATCACCTTCCTACCCACGTGTATTTCATCTCACACACCCACACACACCCAGCCCCCGTAATTCTCCATCCACCACGTGTGATGCATTTAGACGTTTTAAGTGCCTTTGATTAATACATTTATCAGTGTTTCACTTAATGAATTTTCCATTAATCACGATAGTCCAGTTAATTGCACCACACGCTTAATCACATTAAGAGCTCCGGCAATAGTGGCAATAGAAGACACAGAATGGAATATAGCAAAACAAGCACTGTTCAAGTGTGATATAATATAGGAAGTGGCAGAAAGAACGTAGAATTGTATGAATTGGTAATATTCGAATATATGTATGTATTGTATATTTTATTTTCCATATTCTATCTTAAATAGTTGATATAAATATATCCCCTTCTATATATTACAAATGTTCTATACTTTCTTTATATTCTCTATTATATACGCTATATACTTGCTAGATTTCATGAATTGTATATTATTTCATATTATTTGTTGTTCTTCTATATATTTGATATATTATTTATTTATTATCTTTTATGTTCATTTTTATACTTCATGAACATTGCTTAGATTGATTATGTTATTTATATTTATTTTGTGTATTGTGTAATTTGGTTTTATTGTTTTAATTGATTATATTGTTTAAGTTGCTTACATTTATATTGCTTATATTGTTTATGTTGTATATCTTGGCAATATTGCTTACATTGTTTATATTATTTATTTCTTACCTGACTTATATTGGCTATGTTTATGTTAGTTATATACATATATTGTTCAAGCTTATATTGTCCATATTGTTTATATTGCATATTTTCTTTATATTGCATATCCTGTGTATATTGGTTATACTGCTTATATTGTTTGCTTTTGTTATACTGTTGATATTGTTTATATTGCAGACATTGTTTATATTGGTTATACTGCTTTTATTGTTTGCATTTGTTATACTGTTTATATTGTTTATATTGCAGACACTGTTTATATTGGTTATACAGCTCATATAGGTTATATTTAGTAAAATATTCCGATAATCAGCAGAGGGGTGAAATAGAAATCCTCTATTAGTATTCTGTTTAGCCGGCCCAGAGTGGGTGCATATGTATGCTGTGTGTATATATATATCTGGCTTGGCCATGCTCAAGGGCAGGTAATTATAGACATAGGGATGATTGGCAGGTCTGGGTGTGAGTGCACTCAGGGCCTGGCTCTCTGCTGAGGGTCAATGCACACAAGGGGTCAAGGTTGGTGGTGGCCACAGGTCAACAAGCTCTGGTGGTAGGCAGACAACTGGTGGTCATAGTAACCAGAAATGCTGAGTCCCTATTGGAGGAACTGGGAATGCTGTGTCCCTATTGGTTGGAGTGAATGGCATGATCCTATATCAAGACTCCAGGTACTATGTTTTGTTTTTCACTTTAGCCTACCGACATAGCCACAGACTCAGACACCCACTCTACAATTTGTTATACAGTTTATATTGTTTATATTGCAGACCGTGTTTATATTGGTTATACTGCTAATATTGCTTGTATTTGTTAAACTGATTATATTGGTTATATTGCAGACATTGTCTATCTTGGTTATACTGCTTATTGTGTTTGCATTTGTTATACTGTGTATACTGTTTATATTGCATACATTGTTTATATTGGTTATACTGCTAATATTGCTTGTATTTGTTATACTGTTTATACTGTTTATATTGCAGACATTGTTTATATTGGCTATATCGCTTATATTGTTTGCAGTTGTTATACTATTTATACTGTTTACATTACAGACATTGTTTACATTGGTTATACTGCTTATGTGGCTTGTATTTGTTATACTCATTATGTTGGTTTTATTGCATACATTGTTATACTGCTTATAATGATTCTATTTGTTATACTGCTTATATACATTATATTGCAGACATCGTTTATATTGGTTATACTGCTTCTGTGGCTTGTATTTGTTATACTCCTTATATTGGTTATATTACAGACATTGTTTATATTGGTTATACTGCTTATATTGCTTGTATTTGCTATACTCCTTCTATACATTATAGTGCAGACATTGTTTATATTGGTTTCACTGCTTATATTGCTCGTATTTGTTATACTCCTTATATACATTATATTGGAGACATTGTTTATATTGGTTATACTGCTTATGTGGCTGGTATTTGTTATACTCCTTATATTGGTTATAGTACAGACATTGTTTATATTGGTTATACTGATTATATTGCTTGTATTTGTTATACTCCTTATATACATTATATTGCAGACATTATTTATATTGGTTATACTGCTTATGTGGCTTGTATTTGTTATACTCCTTATATTGGTTATATTACAGACATTGTTTATATTGGTTATACTGCTTATATTGCTTGTATTTGTTATACTCCTTATACACATTATATTGCAGACATTGTTTATATTGGGTATACTGCTTATATTGTTTGCATTTGTTATACTGCTTATATACCGTATTTTACATACATTGTTTATATTGGTTATACTGCTTATATGGCTTGTATTTGTTATACTCCTTATGTTGGTTATATTGGTTATATTGCTTACATTCCTTATATTTCTAGAAGATTCCCTATTGCGCGAGGCAATTTCTTTGCTGAGCGAGTAAATGCCCTATTTTATATGCTGACATATTGGTGTTAATCTGTGTCCAAGTGCAAGTTCGTAGGCAGTAGGTGAGAGCCAGGGGTTGACGGTTCTATGCTGTTCATATCTGGTGCAGAGCTGATCTGTGTGTGTCAGCTGCTTGTGGTTGTGAGGGTAACTGATTGATTGGCCGATGGGTGAGTCTAAAGCTGTGTTCACACTGGAAAAGCTGAAAGTGATTTAGACAAGGCGAATCATATGAATCGATTTAAATGCGCGTTCACACGGACCGAGTTTGAAAGTGTTTCGCGTTCACACGGGCAGTGCTTTGCGTCGATTTAAGGCGGAAATCGATATCTGCGCATGAGCAAGTCAAGACTAACCAGCGCCAGTTTCGCTTAGTCGAAGTCGGCACTAGAGAGTGTGGGTTCGACCTAGATCTGTTTCGACTGATTCGTATTGAAACCCTAAAAATAAATGATGAAAAAACTATCCGTGCACCTCTAGCAGGTTCATAGACCAAATTATATAATATGCACTTTTGATCGACCGGAAAGTCAACAAACTAAGGTCTCGACTGCGCATGTGTGTCATCTCCTTAATCCACCTCAAGTAAGTCGGTTGCGTTCACATATGCCACTTGTGTCGATTTAAGCTAAATTGCTTCATCTATACTACCTCGCGAGGTGGTTTACTTGCAGCGAACTAGATGAAGCGATTCAGACATAAATCGCTTTAGCGTAGCGTCCACACGGCAAATGTGAGTCGAACTATACAAGTCGATTTAAATGAATCGTTTTAACTCGCCAGTGTGAACAGGGCTTAACTCTAAGGGGTGGAGGTGACACTGGCAGTTATTTATCCTTGCATCTCTCCCTGTCTAATGAGCCTAATTCAGGCACTGGCCAGACTGTGAGAAATTTTGCTTTTGGGTTTGTGTATACCGATATATAAATTTAGGCTACGGTAAGGAAAGAGAGAGAACAATGAGTAGTGGTGGGGAACCTTCTTTTATTTTTGCTTGAAGGTCCCTTAGCCGGGCAAAATAACAGCCCTACCTAAAGCTAAAAATAAGTGGTGCTCGGCGAGCAGTCAAGGCTGGACTGAGCCAAGCGGCAATGAGATGGCAGTCCCGGGGCAAAAGAGTGGCCCGGGGGGAATATACAGTGAAGAATAAATAAGAAATAAATAAGAAATAATTAATTAAAGAGAGAAGGGGGAAACTCCGCCTCCTTTATATATATATAATAAATTATATTCTACATAAATTTAGGCTACGGTAAGGAAAGAGAGAGAACAATGAGTAGTGGTGGGGAACCTTCTTTTATTTTTGCTTGAAGGTCCCTTGGCCGGGCAAAATAACAGCCAAACGGGCCAAAGGCCCCCACCCAAAACTACTCAAGCTTCGACTGGGCCAGGGAGGAGGCCACCCTCAGGTCATTGACGATGCGCACCTGCAGTGGCGTCTTTAAGTAAGCATAAACCGTCTCACTGGCCCAGTCCCCTCTCAACTTTATCTCCTCGATCGTAGCACCAGACATGGCAAGATAAGTCGCGCCGCCCCGGCGCAGGGAGTGAGAGGTAAAGTGGCACTCAGCCAGACCCGCCCTACTGGCAAAAAGTCTCAACATAGATTGATACGAGCGATAAGACATGGGGTTTGAGCCCGACTCTGCCGGAAGCCTGAACGCTATTTCCTCCTGAGTAGCAGGTATCTCCTCAAAATGTTTTTTGGTCCAAAATACCGCACAAAGTGCCCGGTTAACGCATTTGGCGACTGGTATCTCTAGCACACGCTCAGTAAATTGGATAGTCTTAGAGTGCCTTACTCGAATTATCATACCCCAATCAAAAAATGTAAAATCTGAACGTCTAAGGGAGGCCTCTGAGTCCGTGACCTGGCTCTTCCTGAGTAATGCGCGGAAGGACAGCAAGATCGCAGCGCGCCAGGCGGTATGGCCAGAGTTCAGGGTCAAACCCCCAAAGATTTTAACCAACATATGTGGTAAGAGGGGGGGTGCAGCCTTTGGTGCATCACCCTTCTCACGTCTTATGCCCTTCAAAGTTGCAGATACATAGTAATCGGCATAGAGGATAGTTTGGCAACCATTCTGTTTTAAGTAAAAATTTAGACCTGACAAATAGTTCAATATAGATCTATAAGATAGATCCCTGGCAAGCCAGGTCGCATAAAGAGCGACCCACTTCGAGGTGCAGGGAAAAGGAGCCCTGTTTTCCCCGAACTGATCGACAAAGGTCAAATAACGCTTAATTTGAGCCGCCCTTGAAGACCAGGAATTGGCGGAATAAAACCGGCTCTCATATAGCTGCTGCTCCCTTGCCAGTGCTTCCCGCCCTGGAATGAAAAGAAAAGGGGGCCTCAAAAATCTTTCTACAACACATGAGCCATGCTTTATCAACAGCTGCTATCCTAGCAGCACTTCCAACATCCCCCAGCCTGCTCAATGCATCACAAGTGATATTTCTCGAAGTATGAATATAGGAAGAAATGAATATAAAGTTTTGTTCGATCGCCATCCAGAAAAGCTTTCGGAGATAACCCATGATCTCCCGTGAGCGGGAGCGGCCCGTGTTCAGTGCAGCCTGGACCACAGCGCTGTCAGTCATGAACACTATCGAGGCCCCCCCCCAACCATGTGCCCAGCGTGTGGCTGCCTCAAATGCGGCCGCCATTTCTTTTACGTTAATATGAGCAGAGTCCAACCCCTCCTCGGGTGAGACGTGATGGTGCCCAGCATAGTCACCAAGCGCTATATCATCCTCTCCCTTATAACAGCCGACTAACCAATCAGCCCCATGGGTAGCCCCCATACCCCAGCCTGAGGCATCGCTATAAACTGAGCAGACCCGCGTAAATTTTCCTAGCATGGCAGCCTTACCGTTAAAACGTGCGGCAAAGCGTTCCCACCATTCAATGTCCTGGCGGAAGCCCACACCCAACCTGGTGTAGTGATAAGGCTCCCTGATGGAGGCAATGAGATCATAGATCCCACGGCAGAAGGTACGGGCTCCCCGGATCACCTTGGCACAATGTGCAAGCAGACCCCCCAGTCTCTCAAGATCCTTCCGTTTTGCTTTCCTCCGACCCCGGAATTGAGCCAAAACTCGGTATAATTTAATCAGCTTATCAGCGGGGAGAGTTAATTCTAATTTTATAGTATCAATGTCGATCCCAAGAAAACGCATTTTCTGAGTCGGGGAGAGCAACTTTCGAAAGCTTAGTGAGAACCCCAACCTACGTATTATTGCAATTAGTTTTGATTGGTCAATAGCATTGTGATCCCATGAATCACCGATAATACAGAAGTCATCGAGGTAATTGATGACCCGTTTTATGCCTTCCCTCTTTGCACATCTTACAATAAAATTAGATATTTTTGTAAATATAAAGGGGCTTGAGGCAAGACCCATTGATAGGCGATTGTCGACCATATATCTGACTCTGTCATCGTCCCTAAATTTCCACTTCAGACCCTGCCTTATGCGGTCCCTAGGGTTTATCTGGACGGCCCTGTAGGCATCCTTTATGTCAATAGAAGATAGGTGGTCCCCCCGCTCAAGATTGTCGATTACATTATCGACACTTAGGTATTTAAACGTATGGGCGACCTCACTAGTGGCCGAATTGACCGACCTATCACGGGGCTTACTACAGTCGATAACCAGCCGACCCCCCCCACCCTCCTTTGGGACGACAAACATGGAGTGGACACATTGTGGTTTGTAGTCAACACAAGAAATGACATCCTGGTCTAATTCGACAGCCAATTTCGCTTCGATAAGGTCCCGCTCCCATGCCAACAAGCGTTTACTATTGTTGTTTTCGTAGCTGTTGTCAAATTCAGTATTTATCACCTGAAAACCGAAGACTATCCCTCGTAATATATAATAGGCTTCAGGATCAATGCCGCCCCTGAGAAACAGTTCAGCGAAAAAACGACAAGGCTTCAATTGACAAACAACACCCTCAAGGCGGTATACACAAGAACAAACACCCCTGTCACAGTCATTTGTTACATAGAACACGACGGGCGAGGAGCCCTCGAATTCACTGATAGTCACTTCCAGACAACCCTCACAGTCTCTCACTTGCATCCAGTCCTGTATGCATTCAGGTACTTGTAATCCTTGACTGTCAGATAATTGGTTGGAATCTATCACAGGCTCGGGGCTTCGTGGTGGGGTGTCCTCCATATCAGCCACCCATCTTGTGTGTAACGTAGTCACCTGCAAAGACCCCCTCGTCCACATTATGAAGTTCATCTGTAGGAGTCCTATTCTCCACACAGCACATGCGGTCACCTACAAAGACCCCTATATCAGCACAGTCCTCACGGTCATCTACAAAGACCCTATTATCCCGATTGTCGAGCCGGTCACCTCCAAAGACCCCTTTCTCAATGTCGGCATCACAGGTGTGGTTTAAACCAATCGCCCTGTAACCCTGGTCACCTGCAAAGACCTCTAGCCCCTGGCTGGGCTCCTGAGAGTGCGCCCACTGTCACTCCCTGCATGCTGGACGCTTGTGGCCTTTTCCGTTGCACTTTGAGCAGAAATGGCCGAATCTACATTCAGCTAAAAGCTAAAAATAAGTGGTGCTCGGCGTGCAGTCAAGGCTGGACTGAGCCAAGCGGCAATGAGATGGCAGTCCCGGGGCAAAAGAGTGGCCCGGGGGGAATATACAGTGAAGAATAAATAATAAATAATTAATTAAAGAGAGAAGGGGGAAACTCCGCCTCCTTTATATATATATAATAAATTATATTCTACATAAATATGACTACCTGCATGCGCTATGCAACTCTCACATCCCGCTAAATTTGAAGTATTTAATGTGTGTAGGGGTGGTAGGGTGGTGGGTGGGAACTGGATGATTCGCGATTTGAAAAGTTGTCAGAAGATTACTACAGGTGGCGCCAGTGGGTTTCAAAAGAATAGATGGGACAAAATGCGAACGAGATGAATATAATTTAATATGTGACTACGCTTAGTTATTTGTATTCACATACTATATTATATAGCGTATGCAGATAGCTATTTTCTAGGATTAAATATGGTTGGAAATATTCAGACGCAGGTGGTACATTGTAGCTTCCATCTGTACATATATAAATATATATATATCTATATATATGAAGAGGTCAGGTGCAAGACCACGTAAACGCGGATCCAAAAATGTAGTTTAAATAAAAGATTGTTACCAGAAATTAATTTTAATTTCCATCAATTCCACTTTTCTTATGATTACATGATTATGGAGCAATGAATATAACAAAATTAACATTTTGAAAGTTTGAGTCTGCTGTTTATCTTCATTTGTGGATTGGCATTCACATGGTTTTTGCGTCCGAACTCTTCATATATATTCATGTGTATATACATATATGTATATATATATACATGCATTTATATTTATATATGTATATATGTATATATGTATATATGTCAGATATAATGCACTCTATGAATATAAACAAAGAACAGGACTATTATTCTTACATATATGCATATATATGTACATATATCCGTACATGCATATATATCTATGGATACATGTAAATAGGTATATACAGTATAACCTCGTTAAATCAAACTTGAAGGGATCATAGGAATTTGTTTGGATTAACCGCTCATTGGTTTAACTGAGCTTTTGCTTCAACTTTGACTTTGAGTAAGCATGTATTGCACATATAATGTACCATGTATGTGGACACTTTGATTATTGTTTGTTATGTATGTATCTACAGTATAACCCAGTTAAACAAAGCTCGGTTAAACCAAACGATCACTGAATCCAAACTTATGTCGGCAGCCTGGAAAATACTACCATTTATCATATAAAAAAGTTGGGGGGGTCACAGATGACCTTAGAACCACATGAAAGTTTAGTTTAACCATACCAGAAGTGGCCTGGGGTCCGACAATTTGGTTTGAATTAACCAATAATTTTGATTAACCAACTTTCATTTAACTGACTTTTTTATATGATAACTGGTAGTATTTTGCCAGGCCGCAGAAAAAAGTTTAGATTAGCCGATCGTTTGGTTTAAACGAGCTTGGTTTAACGGGGTTATACTGTATGCATATATATTATATGAGTATAGCAGCAGTTAACGCTGTGAGGAGAAGGGACACAGATTGTAAGCAGTCACTGCAATGTGATGATTTATTCAGCTAGCCTCCACAGAGATAAGGTATATGGTATTGCATGCATCTCATCAATACCGTCTCTGCATCTATCTACTACCCCGGTGTAGCAGTATAAAAGTTCCCCCATGTTATTCCTGCTCCTTGTCAATAATATACTGGAATGAACCAGACCGTATACCGGTGTGGCGGTTTCAGCCTGTTCCCGTGCTCAGACATGTACCTCGCTTCTGTGCATGCGTCAGAATCTAATAAGCATGGCCGTAATCGATTAACACTACCCGGGCGACTCGGGTCATCAGTCGTCAGAATTTCAAATAGAACACGGCGAGTGGAGTCGACAAATACACGTGCCATGTGCAAAAAAAGAATAACTTAGATTAATGAAATGGAACTATAGCTAAACTAGGCCATCATAAAATACTTTAAATCCTATTTTGCTGTAGTTTTATCGGTTATTAAAAAAAAAATAATTGTCCACCCGAGCGCGGAGAAGCGTATTCGATTATTCGACCCGAGTTTGTAGGATGTGTGCATGCGCCAATAAGTGGCTCGGGTGACCCGAGTTGATGCGAAATCCACGCATGCGCAGAAGCAATGGGACACGGCTGAGCACAGGAACAGGCTGAAACCGCCACACCGGCATGAAGATACCTCTGGAGGGAATAATACTACAATATTATACAGCTGCTCTTTTGTATAATAGAGCACCACCCCTTTAGTAACAAGAATCACATATTTTCTGGGAGAACAATACAACGATTTCATGGTTATATAACATTAATAAACATTAATGGACAGTGCTACATTGTAAAGGGACACCTCATTAAATTCTCAAATATAAAAAAAAACTATTACAAAAAAGACATGTCACCATATACAAACAAAAAACATCGCTTCAGCATGACGGCCACTAGGCTTAAGCCACTAGCCTTCAATCCCTACGTTTCAGCCACTAGCCTTCAGTCACTAGGCTTCAGTCATTAAGCTTCATCCACAAGGCTTCAGTCGTTCAGCTTCATCCACTAGGTTTCAGCCAGTACCGTTCAGCCACAAGCTCAGACACAAGGCTTCAACCACTAGGGTTCAACCACTAGGCTTCATCCACTAAGCTTCAACCACAAGGCTTCAACCACTAGGATTCAACCACTAGGTTTCGGCCACTAGGCTTCAACCTAATCTAATGACACTATCGACTAGGCTTCAACCACTAGGCTTCAACCAATAGGCTTCAACCACTAGGCTTCAACCAATAGGTTTCAGCCACTAGGCTTCAACCTAATCTAATGACACTAGCGACTAGGCTTCAGCCACTAGGCTTCAGCCACTAGGCTTCCACCACTAGGCTTCGGCCTCTAGCCTTCAGCCACTAGGATTCAGCCACTAGGCTTCAACCACTATCCTTTAACCACTAGCCTTCAACCACTAGCCTTCAGCCACTGGGCTTCATTCACTAGCCTTCAACCACTAGGTTTCACCCATTAGGCGTCAGCCATCAGGATGTCCCAGTCTGTCTGGACAGTGGTTACTGTTCGACTGAGCCGAGATGCAGATACCATGTGACTGCAATGGTTTGGCTGCATTCCCAGCACGGCGGGTGCTGATACTAGGATAGTGTGACGCATTAGTGCAATGATCAGATGATGGACGCGTGTACTTAAAGGGATAGATAGATACACTCTGAAATCTTGGCGATCGGGTCCTCCATAGTCTCACTTCTGAATGACGTCCAATAACACTACCAGGTGGTTCATCATATCTGGCCCTGAAACCAGCACTCAGATTTAGACAGGCTGCAGATCTGGCGCTGACACCCTCCAAGCCTGGCTAAAATCCAATTCAATTCCAATCAATACGAGGTCTGCCACTCACATGTGACATTACGCACTCATGACGAATTTATAGTGCTGCCTCACTTGGACACCAGGGATGTTGGCTCCATGACCTGATTTACTATACAGTCATATTGCCCTGATGCTCAGGTAACCAGTTCTTTCCCTATATCCTAATAATGCAGAGCGCCATGCTAGATAGCGACAAGTATCAATTTTGTAAGTCATTGGTTTGACTCGGCCGGGATTGGCACTCCCGACTTTCCACATGGGATGCCTGCGTTGTACCAATTGGGGTACGCCGTCTGGTACATAATAATATATATCATATATATGATCATAGGATGATTATTATATATACTATGTATATTGTGTATATCATGTATATCATGTATATCACGTATATCATGTATATCATGTATATCATGTAGACCATGTATACCATGTATATCATGTACATCACGTATACCGTGTATATCATGTGTAGCATGTATATTGTGTATATCATGATATCATGTATTTCATGTATAGCATGTATATCATGTATATCATGCAAATCAGGTATATCATGTATATCATGTACATCATGTACATCATGTATATCGTTATATCATGTATATCACGCACATCATGCACATCATGTATATCATGTACATCATGTATATCATGTATATCATGTACACCATGTACATCATGTACATCACGAATATCCTGTTTGCCATTTATATCATATACATCATGTACATCATCATGTGTATAATATGACCGAATATATTTAGTTAATATATTATAGACGTGAAGTTCCTTCAGTTTAGCAACCGGATAGAGGCATAAAACATGACAAATAACGTTCCCCATTATAGTAAATAGACTTATGAGTATGATCTCACATCTGAAAATTAATTTTGAACAGGGCTTCCACATAATACATATAATAACCATCCTATATAGTTTTATACTTTTAAAAAACATTGGAAGGACGGGTGTAAAAAGAGCACGACACGAAAACGAGGCAGGCCACAATTCGGCTGGCAACAGGCATACATGCGCATGTGCTCTATTTACCCCCCCACCCCCCACCCCCACCCCCACCCCAACTTTCTAGTTGGGGGCGGGAGGTTAGGAGGCTCGGGGTCACGTGATATAAACAAACTGTCGACCTGGGTCACTGACCTCAGTCCGTGAGGCTAAACCGCGTCACACAGCTGGCGTAATGCCGGTAGATTAGGGAGGGGTGTTAGAGGGGATGGTCAACGGGGGGGGGGGGTAGGGATGGGGGATGGGTGGGTGGAGGATGGGAGGGGGTGGGGAGATGGGTGGGTGGTGGGGGATGGGAGGATAGTGGGGGATGGGAAGATAGTGGGGGATCGGTGGGTAGGATGGGGGAGGGGTGGAGAGATGGGTGGGGTGGGGGAGATGGGAGGGTGGTGGGGGATGGGAGGGGTGGGGATGGGAGGATATCGGGGATGGGAGGGGTGGGGGATGGGAAGATGGTGGGGAGGGAGGGGTGGGGGGTACATGGCAGGTGGTGGGGCAATAGGAGGGGAGATGGGGGATGGGAGGTGGTGGAGGATGGGATGGGTGTAGGGGGATGGGAAGGGTATTGGAGGGGGGTGGGAGTTTGGGGGGGGGGGGGAGGCGGCATGGGAGGTGGGTGGGGATGGGAGGGTGGTGGTGGGGGATGGTGAATGGTGGGGGGCGGGATGGGAGATGCTAGGGAAGGGGAGGGGTGAGGATGGGAGTGGATGGGGGGGTGTTGGTGGATGGGAGGTGGTGTGGGTTAGGAGGGGAGATGGAATGTGGTGCGGAATGGGACGGGATAGGAGGTGGTGGGGGTGGGAGATGGGACGGGGTGGGGGTGGGATGTGAGGGTGTGTGGTGGGATGTGGAGGGAGTGGGAGATGGGAGCGGGTGGGGGTGGGGGTGGGATGTGGTTGAGGATGGGAGGTGGTGGGGGGGTGAGAAGGGGGGGTGGGATGAGTTGGGGTATGGGAGGGCGTGGGGAATGGGACGGTTTTGGTAAATAACATCGGGTATCGACACCAGGAGTTGATGGGCGCACAAACGCCGTCCGAATTGAGGTCAACAAGGGACATGACGACCCACTTCCGGTCGGTCCACCGGAAATGTGCACTCTCCAAACGGAGATCTTTGGGTGTGTGTTGGGGCCTGGGGGGGGGGGGGGGGGTTGTGGCGCTAAATCTGGAATCCGAATTCGGAGCTAACGGAGCGGGTATGTGCGGCTGGTTGCAGTCACACACTCAGAGCCTTGGGTGGACGGGGGTGGAGGACGGGATGGGAAGGTGTGGGGACGGGTGGAGATGGGGACGGGGACTGGGACGGGTGGGGACGGGTACATGACGAGGCGGGGGGTGGGGGACGGGGCGGTTCGGGGACGGGGCAGGAATGGGACGGGTGGGGGGACGGAAGAGGGCGGAATCGGGGGCGGGGACCGGGGGCGGGGACGGGACTGGGCGGTGGGCGGACGGGGACAGGACTGGGATGGGACTGGTGGGGAGGATGACTGCATGGGGCGTGGACGGCACCGGCACGCAGGCGGGCGCGAGGGCAGGGGCGGGGATGGTGACGGTGGAGGGACGGGGGGGGGGGGGGCGGACGCGGGGTGAGGGGAGACTGGAAGAGGTGGGGACGGGCAACCGAAAGGTGGGGCAAGGGTGGCTATATAGATACTTGATAATATCCCAGTTCCGCTGGATTATAGCTAAGTCTCGTACATAAAGCGCTGCAAACAATGCTGACCTGCTTTTAATTGTGAAATCGATAGGAGAAGGCGGGGGTGGGGGGTGGGAGGCTGGGGGGTGAGGGGGCATGGTGGGCGGCTGATTATATATCGCGTAAGCAGAGCATTAAAATGTCCGCGTCCCCCAAGCCCCATCGATCTATTCTAGGAAACCATAACTTGACATGCAATAAGCGAGTCCCTACATGTGATTCTTTATGTTGTTAGTTGCTATATTTATTGCTCTTATATGGTACTATGTCAACCTGAACTGAACAACTGTTAACACGTCCATATAACGAACATAATGTTGCAGTAAATGAGAATTATAATAAACACGTGCCTATAATACCGCCATTTCATTCATTGTGTCCCAGTAGACAGCTCATAAATGATTGTCTTTTTGATTGATAATCAGTACAGCTTTTGTCGTTTTTGTCGTTGTTGCTTTAAATCTCCATGCAGAAGAAAACAAAGGAAAAAGTCTGACCAATCGTGGGAAATGGATGTTAGCGTCAGATTGATTTCTTTTCAAAATGTTGTTTTCTAATGATTATTATGGTATGGATCTTCCACTTTCAAGAACATTTACTTTCTTAAAGGCTCTGTCACACATCACCGGATTTGGGGGAAACAGAAAGAAACTGAACAAAGTCCATTGATATCTGTCAAAGTCCAGTTTGTGTCAGTAGAAGTTTTGGACATGCACAAAACTTGGAACGAATGCCGCCGGATTGACGTCTATGTTTCTTGTCCGGTTTGAGTTTGTTTCGTCCGTTGGCTATCCGTTCATGTCCGTTTCATGCCTGTTTTATGTCCTTTCGTCCAGTGCCCTTTGACCCGATATCACAACATTTTAATTCATTTTGAAACTTATCACCACCGGACAGCACTGGATTAGACAATTCTGTCCGTTGCTCAATATGGTGATATGTGACAGCCACTTCAGATATCTTCATCGGTTACCATTTCATGACGTTGTCCAAATAGTGGTAGCCCAGTCAGGACCGTGTTTGCGGCGAATTTAAATAGTGTTTTCCTCTATAGAAGAGGGAATATGTATGTGGAGTTGAGGGCGGTGAGGGGGGGGGGGGGGTATATTTCTCCCATATTTCGAATTCCCATATTGAGAATTCTCGAGACCTTTCTCAGAGTCATATCAATAACAGTAATGAGGCGGTACTGCTATTCGATGTATTTCTTTAATTTGATAAAGTAATTTCGTAAAGTCTCCGGCTACTGATTGATGCCGATTTAACACCATCTATGTGGTATGCAGGTATTGCAGGTATAGCAATACCTCAGGGAGTTTGACACCCCCGCCTTGCAGAGTTGTAAACCACTGCCTTGTGGTACAGGTCCTTGACAGAACCGAAGGCTAAGGGAGCAAACCCTAAACAGAAAACCATGTCACTGTGGCAGCATTAAGGGTGGTTGATGTATGGAACTCCCAACATCTCCCGACCAGCCACTTCAGGGGCAAATAGTTTTGCGCCTGTCTTGACATGTTCTTGCCAGTGTAAAACCTCTATTTGCTCCCCGAGAGAGTGCCGCTGGTAACTTGCAAAAGCCAGCAGCACATCAACACTTTTTCAGGCAGCTTTCATGAAATGATGGGGCTGCCCTCTATGGAGGATCTTCTGCTCAAAAAGAATCTCTGGTGGACTGGACACCTCATGAGGATGTCATCAGACAGGCTACCAAAGCAGATCCTTTACTCTCAACTGTCTTCTGGCTACAGAAAAAGAGGGTGCCCCCGTCTCCGGTTTAGGGATACCATCAAGAGAAACCTGAAGCTGAGAGACATTAAGACCGACTCATGGATGCAACTCTCACAGCAGAGAGGTAAATGGAGAGCGGCAGTCAGGTAATGGAAGCAGTCTTTGTCGCATCGCGACCGACAGCATGATGATGATGATGTAGTAGACCCTTTTCAATGTTTACAAACATCGTGTATGTGCGCGCACCTTGACTGCAAAACAAATGAGCATGGCCATTGAGTTTGCCAATACGTGCAGTGCCCTATTCACGCCCGATGTTTATCATTGCTATCATAAATTAGTAAACATTGCAAGTAGATCAACCAATGGAAACCTATCAGTATTTGCTGTGCCAAACACACAGTGTAAACACCATCCGTGCCTTAGTTATAATATATTTTATTCACAAGGCACTGGCAAAGGATGTGATAGGATGTGGTGCCTGCCAGTTCGAATGGGACAATTAAGTGTTTCTGGGGAGCTCTGGGTCTTTTTTCACCTCCGTGTGTGTGGGTATGGGGGGGAGGTCGAGGGTGGAGGGGGCCTTTCAGAGGGGGTTGCCAGCCAACTTATATATACATACGCTGGTATGTGGCCGTCCGTTTAACCTAAAAGCTAAAGGTGCTGTCACACTACGACGTATCGCCTCAACGTGCACCATCATATGTAATTTTCGAGCAACACGTCAGCGTACGTCATTGTACGTTATGTATATGTTGGCCAGACGGCATATACATTCTGGATACGTCGGTATTCATCGTCTTACATTGACACGCGTCGAGGCTCCGAAAAAATTGTGTGCATGCTCAACATTTTCAACATGTGTCGACGTGTGGCTTGTACGTTGAATGTATGCTGTATATATGTCGACGTATGTTGGGAGTATGTTAGGGATATTTTGGCATACATTGCTGCATGTTAGCCATATGTTCAGCCAGTGGGAATGCGCAGTCTGCATACACTCCACACACTGCCAACAGATGCATTACGTACTCCTAACATACTTCGAACATATTGCTGCTGTATCTCCAGCATATTTAACGTATACACCATACTTCTAGCAATGGAGTGATGTATGCAATGTTCCTCAGCATTCTGTGAGCATATCTGAGCATTTTGCGAGTGTTCTGCAAACGTTTTACGAGGCACATTAATGCTCTCATATGCTAGCAATACGTCAGACATACGTTCTGCATACGTTACATATGTTGTGTGTAGATTGTGTATACGCCCATTTTTAACCCCCAACGCTGAAAAGTTTGATGAATGCTGACATACTGGCAAATTCTTTAACATTGAGCATGTGCTGTCACCGTACGTCGTAGTGTGACAGCACCTTAAAGCACGCCATCCTCCAGCAGTACGCTGACAGATCTGCACGACTGACTCTACGCACAGAACGCATTCAGAGCGTTGCCTGGATACTGACGCATTGCCTGGATTCGCGCGGTTGTCGTCTGCTCCCAGAGCATGCGTAGTGGATGCTCAATCGACATAGTTTTGGTGTTGTTTGGCTGGCCACTGCATGGCCACTGCATGGTCACTACATGACCACTACATTACCACTGCATGGCTACTGCATGGCCATGGCATGACCACTGCATACACATCACATGCCGGATGCATGACCACTGCATAGCCACTGCATGAACACTACATGCACAATATATGGTCACTGCATGGCTAATGCATGGCCACCGCCTGACCACTGCATAGCCATTGCATGACCACTACATGTATGGCCACTGCATGGCCACTGCATGGCCACTGCATGGCCACTGCATGACCACCATATGACCACTGCATGGCCACCGCATGTCCACCACATGACCACTGCATGACCACTGCATATCCACTACATGGCCACTGCATGGCGCCTGTTCGCAGCTACCTATAGTATAAGTGAAGTTTGGCATTGTGTGCGCATGACATGCTAAGCCTACCGATTTGAGTCATCAAGCTGACCAATCCGTCTTCATCACATTGACTAGGCCATGTCGAGACTGACCAGCAGTTGACGGGCAGTCACTGCCCGAGGTCAGCAGGTCACCACGATCCCCTCTCCACGCACCACGCTAGCCCCCCCCCCCCCCACACACACACACACATACACACCACCACCACCCCTGCCTCCCGCCACTGCACATTATATGTAACTTTATATATTATATATTATGCATTACATATTATATATAATATGTAATGCATAATATATAATATACTCTATTTTATACGTTATGCATTATAATTATATATACACGTAATGTGTAATATATAATACATTATTTATTTTACATTATGCATAATATATAATATATAATGTATACTATATACTACATAATACATAATATGTAATACGTAATGCATTATATAATACATATTATATATTATATGATGTATAACCTATTCTATATTATATATTGTATATTATGTATTGTATATTATATATTGTATATGATGTATTGTATGCTGTATATTGTACAGTAATTATTATATAGTGTGTCTTGTCATACGGGATGGCCGAATGAGTTAGAGCACCCGTCTCCTGTGTTGGTCGATCATAGAATCGTGGGTTCAAACCCTGGTTGACTCAAACCAATGACTTAAAAATGGATACTTGCCATGTCCTAGCCAGGCACTCATCCTTTTTAGGATATGGCAAGGAGCAGTGGAATAAGGAAGACCAATTGTCCACGATTGAAATTTCCCCCTGCTTAAACAACTAATGTACAACAACAAAAGATATATTGTATATCATATATGATTTGGCATATAGAACACATATATTTAAATATGTACGCACATACACATGTGTACCTGCACACAATATGTAGAAGATCGGTTTATGAGCATGTGTGACTAACACCGGACGGGATAGCGGACTTGGTAGAGCATCTCTTCCTGTACGCGCCGTCACTGGTTCAAACCCTGGCTATCGGATTTTTTTTTACAAATTTGGTATTTGTCGCCATCTTCCCCAGTCTAGCATGCGGCACCATGTTGGGCGAGGATATTTTGGCACAGTTTCATGAAAATATAACTGATATTGTATCACTGTCCTGATTACGTGATACTCTAATACTAGGGAAGCACTATGAGGTTACCATGAGTGCGCTCAGTTGCAAGTCGGGTTGTTTATTTGCTTGTTGTTGTTTTACGTCCTAGCAACATCTAAGGTCATGTCAGGATAGGTACCGAATTGTGACAGTGCGCTCTCATTTGGGCTTTCTAGTGCTGGCCCACTGGGATCAAGCCACAGGCACCATGACCTGATATCCCACTCAGTCACATTATCCTGACACTGAGCTAACCAGTCCTTGCCTTATCCCATTAATGCCGAGCGCCATGCTAGGAAGCGACAAGTACCATTTTAAAGTATTTGGTTTGACTCGACCAGGGTTCGAACCCACAGCTGTGAGTTCGGATCCCCTGATCTTCCAGACAAGAGCCGGATACTCAACTCATTCGGCCATCCCTTCTGGTCTCGCAAGTCGGTACCATACGACCTTTGACGCTTCTCGGACATAAAACCCCCCAAAACAACCATTGGCTGTCGAATAATATCTATATATGCAGACAAGCTTCACCAGTAATCCAACGCGCTCAGGAGCACTAGGTTGCAACTACGTTAGCGTGAGACTAATTAATAAATTAAATTCTAGTTCATGAAATACCCACCTCGTGGAAAAGGGCGCTGTTGTTGTGACGATGGGAACTCTGAGTAGTCCGTGGCACCAGCCCAGTCTGCTTCACCTTCGCCTTCTGCATATATGTTTACTAATCTACACCAGAAATACTGATGGTTCTGTGAATTTGCGTGGGTGGGTCTCGACGTGTCTAGTGAACCTTAGTTAATCCGACATTAACAAGTAATTCTCTAGTCGTGATGTCCGCTCCAATAAAGGAAGTGCAGTACAAAAGCGCTCAAAAAACATAAAATTGCCATTGTACCTAGACACACACATATACATACATATAAAAATCTCGGGCGCAAGTGACAGTGTAGCGTCCAGGATAGAGGCATGCCGGGGGTGGAGCCACCGGTCACATGGTTAGAGGGGGGGGGGGGGACATACATCAAGTAAGTCACCCCATCAATATTTAGGGTAGGAAATAAACATATAATCCCTTACGTGTGTTTATACTCGCATAATGCTTATACATCACATATATATCCACTTTATTTAAACAGAAACATGCTGTCCTGTTCTGACCTTTGATGTTGCCAGGACGCAAAACTCCAACAACCAACCTAGACACAAATATATATATATATATATATATTTGTTTGTTGGGGTTTTACACCCTAGTAGCATGTGAAGTCATAGCAGGGATGGGTACCAACTTGTGGCAGTGTGCACAGTGATGACTTCATAGTGCTGCCGGACTGGAAGAACAGGGCACTGGCAACGTGATCCGACATCCTTCAGTCACATTATCCTAATACTGAGCTAATCAGTCCTTGCCCATTCTTATTAATTCCAAGCACCAGGCTAGATAGTGACCAGTGTCCATTTGATAAGTCATTGGTTTCACTCGACCGGGATTCGAACCCCGGGCCTTCGACATGGGAAGTCAGCGCTCTTACCGGTTTGGCCACTGAATATAGGTACATAATTAGAACAACGAATGGTAATAATAGTTTGGTATAGGATTATAATGATGGAGTATGATGTGAAGTTCACAATAGCGTAATAGAATATTATCTATGTGGGGTTTTTGTTTGTAAATCGAGCGTACTGCTGCAGAAAGATGAGCGCAATCTGCAACAAGAGGCTGGATCGAAGGTCAATGAGATTCGTGGAGTAAACACAGGTTGGTGTTGTTTGTTGTGGCTTTATGGCCTAGGTATGCAGGTATGCAGGTATTGCAATACCTCAGGGAGTTTGACGCCCCTGCCCTGCAGAGTTCTAAACCACTGCCTTGTGGTACAGGTCCTTGACAGAACCGAAGGCTAAGGGAGCAAACCCTGAACAGAAAACCATGTCACTGTGGCAGCATTAAGGGCGGTTGATGTATGGAACTCCCAACATCTCCCGACCAGCCACTGCAGGGACAAATAGTTTTGCGCCTATCTTGACATGTTCTTGCCGGTGTGAAACCTCTATTTGCTCCCTGAGAGAGTGCCGCTGGTAACTTGCAAAAGCCAGCAGCACTTCAACACTTTTGCAGGCAGCTTTCATGAAATGTCTGAAGCTGAGAGACATTAAGACCGACTCATGGATGCAACTCTCACAGCAGAGAGCTAAATGGAGAGCGGCAGTCAAGTAATGAAAGCAGTCTTTGTCGCATCGCAACCGACAGCATGATGATGGCCTAGCAATATCCAAGATCATATCAGGACGGGTACCGACTTATGACAGTGCACACTTTATAGTGTTGCTCCACTGGGAGACTTCATGGTCTGCCAGCACCAATACCCGATATTCCACTTGGTAGTCACATTATAGTGACACTCAGCTAACCAGTCCTTGCCCTATCCTAGTAATGCCAAGCGCCAGGCTAGGTAGTGCCAAGCATCAATGTTGTAAGTCATTGGTTTGACTCGGCTGGTATTCGATCCCACAACCTCCCGCATGTAAGCACACGTAAACAGTGAATTTATGCCGAAATTAGTGCACGTTATTTAATGAGCTTATTTCAAAGTGGTTTATCCGACAACATCGCTAATCCGACGGAGAGTGTTGGGGGGAATGTCCCTATTATTGAGGGTTGGCTGTATATGACAAGGAGGATATGTTAGGAGGGGCACACGGCGAAGGATAAGCTAACACCCGCCATGCCTTTTCTGTAGATAACAAGCCGACGTATGCATATATGTATATTATATCTATATATGTATACGTATATATATATCTACACACACATGAAGGACACACGATGAGGATGTCAATACACAGGCTACAAAAGCAGATCCTCTATTCTCAATTGTCTTCTGGTCAGAGAAAGAGAGGACACCCTCGTCTCCGGTTCAACGATACTATCAAGAGAAACCTGAAGCTGAGAGACATTAGGACCGACTCATGGACATCACTCTCACAGCAGAGAGCTAAATGGAGAGCGGCGGTTAAGAAATGAAAGCAGTTTTTGTCGCATTGCGACCAACAGATTGATGATGATGATATATAGTATATATACACACACATACATATATGGGAGGTCGGCAATTCGAATGAAAGCCAAGTCAAACCAATGCCATATACATATTTATCCTTGTTGCTGGTGCTCAGCATTACTAGGTTATATTATATGGCAAGGACTGGTTCGCTCAGCATCAGGATAATATGAATAAGTGGGATATTGGGTCATGGTGCCAGTGGTGTGGTACCTCAGTGGGGCAGCACTATTAAGTTGCCATCAGTGCACACTGACACATGTCCGTACCCATTCTGATATGAGCTTAGATGTTTCCAGGATGTAAAACCCCAACCAACATATACATAAATACATACATGTAAAATTCAATAAACTTTATTGAATTGAATAGACGCATATATAATTTGTATGTATACATTAAGATATATATGTATATATATGCATATATATATATATATATATATATATTCATATATGAAGAGGTCTTTTCCAAAACGCGATAAGCACCAAGTCAACAAAATTACTTTGCAATGTTAATGCCAAACTCATAGCTCGTGCTTTCGCATAGAGCTCTTCATATATATATATACATGTATATATATATATATATATATGAAGAGCTCTTTATATAGATGAGGAGCTCGTTTCCAAAGCATGAGCTACGAGCTTGGCATTGGAATTGCAAGATCATTTTTTGGATCGGTGCTTATCGCGTTTTCGAAAAGAGCTCTTCATATATATATATATATATATATATGTATATATATATATATATATATATTTATGTGTACATACCTTATCTGCAGGTATGCAGGTATTGCAATACTTCAGGCAGTTTGGTGCCCCTGCCCTGCAGAGTTGTAAACCACTGCCTTGTGGTACAGGTTCTTGACAGAATCGAAGGCTAAGGGAGCAAACCCTGAACAGAAAACCATGTCACTGTGGCAGCATCAAGGGTGGTTGATGTATGGAACTCCCAACATCTCCCAACCAGCCACTGAAGGGACAAATAGTTTTACGCCTGTCTGGACATGTTCTTGCTGATGTGAAACCTCTATTTGCTCCCCGAGAGAATGCCGCTGGTAATTTGCAAAAGCCAGCAGCACTTCAACACTTTTGCAGGCAGCTTTCATGAATGTACAACCGCACAAAACACCATACCGGCTCGGTCGTCGCCCGGGTTACCAAGGACCGCGCTGCTTGAGCTGA
This sequence comes from Branchipolynoe longqiensis, assembly GCA_030323885.1. NCBI lineage: Eukaryota > Metazoa > Annelida > Polychaeta > Phyllodocida > Polynoidae > Branchipolynoe > Branchipolynoe longqiensis. The sequence goes on from CM059188.1 coordinate 42,296,077, forward strand.
TCTTCCATCGACAGTGGAAAATCAGCTAGGAGGAACACAACATGATGACCTTATCTGCTAGTACCAGGTATATGCCACCTATACTATAGGCATCCAACAAACATAGAATGTTCCATTCTCTAGTTCATGCTTCGGCGCACCCGATTCCTCAGAGAGAAGGTGTTACTGTTGGAACTGACAGACGTGTACACAGGAGTTGAAGCGGGCAGTGGACACTAATACCGCCCCGATAAATCCGCCCAAAGTTTCACAAGTTACCCGCCGAATCTGTTTATGTTGGCTTGTTTTTGTGTGGGTGGGACTGTTTATTGGGAGGGGGTATCTGATTCCCCGGAAGTACAACTTATTTCGAAGTACAGTAAAACCTCTCTAAATTGACCGACCTTAGGAACGACTTTATGTGGTCCATTAAGGAGGTGGTCGGTTTAGGGAGTTAGAATATGGATACAATAGTACCGTTGGGACTCAAATAAAGCGATCGATATAGGGGAGTGGTCGGTCTGTGGAGGTGGTCGGTTAGGGAGGTTTTACTGTAGTTGAAATATGCGTATTCCGGATAGTTTACATACAGTATTCACCCCATAGCATAGTGCACCCTATACCCTAGATAAAAGATTCACCCCGTACTTCCAGTACAGGGGTGAAAACCAACCCATTAGAAAAACTGGCGAAGAATTTTTTGACATGCTGGGGAAATTAACTGAGCTGGTAATTTCTTAATTTAAGAAGCACAATATATTCTTTATGTATGTCTTCATATTTACCCGCTACTTTTGAGTTGGAAAATATAATAAAACATATACTTGAATGCAATTAAAAAGTGAAATCGATGGCGTTCTATGGCCGCCATCTTGTCTTTTTGCATTCTCTCCCATTTCGCCAACTCTGTCACTGATATAAGTATCCATTTGATACTGGAGGCAAGCATTCTACTTCCTGTTCCATACTAAAGCTATTTTCGCCCGTATGTAGACTATGTTGTCATTCACCCCTGTACTGGAAGTATGGGTGAATCTTTTATCTACCTATACCCCTGCTTAATGAACTAATGCACTCTCACTGCAAAAAAAACCAATCAATAACGGTGGACTAATTTAATAATGATGTTGAACGCGATGACGATGGTGATAACGATGATGATTATGACAGTTAGATAATACGACAAATAATACAGTGATCTACATTACTACTGAATACGCTTCTACAAACGAATAATAATAATAATAATGGGGACATTTGGATAACACTATAAATATAATGAGCCGCTTTTAAATATGCGTTTAAAACCACGTACGCCCACAAAAAAGTGGAATCATTTATTTACATACTCAACAATCAACGCGTATTAATTGCCAGTTTTGACTTGCAAGTGTAGTTTTAATCGACGCTTAGTTAATTAGATGGCTGCTTTAAATTCCACAACAGGCTGATTTAAGATGGTTACTTAATGCTAAGTACACACCTACCGTTTACGACTCGCGCACTAAAACGCGCGACCCGACCCGACCCGCTTAAAACTGAAAACGGGCCGATTCATTTTTCTAATTGCGAATCGCAATCGTAAGGAAGCACTTTTAGCCCTAAAATTGAGTTTTAAGTCGCGAATCGCAATCGGTTGGTGTGCTGGGGGAGTGCACACTTCAAGACTTTTGGGCAATTTTAGATCGAATACGCTAGGTGGGTGCGGAAAAACGGTAGGTGTGTACCTAGCATAACGCAGAGCCAATACCACCCCCCACCTTATGACGTATTTTGGTGTTGTATTTAAATGGAAAAGCTTGAATGGTGGTGATATTGTTTGATCGTCGGGAACCAGCATGACTCAAGAGTCTTTTTTCATGTAATACCCCTGGCACACTACGACATAACAGGCCAGCGAGTGTGCAATATAAAAATCACTTTTTTACATCGAGATAACATTGAAATTCTCAGCGTTTCAGGGTCAAATTGGATGTCAGGGCAACATAGTGGACATAGGCAAACCGCGGGTCCAACGTAGTTGTAACGTGTCTCAACTAGTTAGAACGTCAACAACAATAAATAGCCCAAGGTAAGGCTAATGAGCCTCCAGCGAGTACGGTGTTAGCCTAGCGAAACCCTAGCGTTGGATTACCGTAAGACTCGCATAATTATGCCCATCCTAACATAGCTATGTGTGACTCTGACGTAATTTGTAATGTGAGTCAACGTCAGGCCCGCAGGTGAGCAGCGTCAGTCTAACGATATTCCAGCTTGCACAGCACAAGGACATCGAGCGATTAATGCGGTTGATGTGAGCTTAACGATGCCTTCATATACTCAAAGGCAAAACATTCGCACCACGTTCACACCACGTTCACAGCACATTCGCTTACGTTTAAAGAATGTTGGCATATGTTACGCGTGCGCCAGCTATTCATCAACTATGTCAAATACATCAATACATGTTGAACTTACATTAGACTAACATTAGACACACATCAATGACATGTTAGACCTATGTCGAGATACGTTAACACCACATTGTCAGCGCGCAGACTACACATTCCATCAGGCTCTCCATCAGTCTACCATAAGTTGACGTAGCTCAACCTAGACTGATGTAGCTTTAACTAACATCTAAGCTATATCTACGTAAGCCTTACATGAGCGAAACGTAAGCCCAACATAGCCCAACATAACCCAACATAACGGCCTTACATCAAGCTACATTGAAAGTTTTGGGTATGTCCACAACCTTGATGTGTGTCATTGTATCTCGAGGTAACTCGACGTGACTTGGCGCATCTCGACGTATCTCGACATAGGCTTAATGAATGATTATCGTATCTCGACATATCTCGACATAATTGCCAAATTTCACCTACTGCATTACGTCATAGTGTGACAGGGGTATTAAAGAGGATAATCCATAGACATTTAGGCAGAATGATTCAATTATAGCACCACATGCCACCCTCCATCCACCCACAGCCCACTCACACTGACACCCTACCCCCACCTTCCACCACTCCATTCTCACCCCCACACCACTTCCAACTTACCACACTACTCCTAGTCCCATCCCACTCCCACTCCCACCCCCACTTCACTCCCTTCCCACTCCCATCCCCACTTCACTCTCACCCACTCCCATCCCACTCCCACCCCCACCTCACCCCCACCTCACTCCCACCCCCACCTCACCTCCCACTCCCACCTCACCCCCACTTCACTCCAATTCCACTCCCACCCCGACCCCACTCCTACCCACACCCCACTTCCACTCCCACTCCCACCCCACCCCACCCCACTTCACTCACACCCACTCCCATCCCACTCCCACTCCTACCTCACCCACACTTCACTCCCATCCCAATCCCATCCCCACCTCCACTGCCATTCCACTCCAGCCTCACCCCATCCCCATCAAATCCCACTGCCACCCTTCCCCTACTCCCATCCCACTGCCACTGCCACCCCCCCCCCCCTCCACGCCCCCACCCCACCTCCCCCACCTCCACCGGCCTCTACCCCACAAATGGCTACGATCGCTATGGTAATAAATACAGCTGTAGCCCGCTGACGAGGTGGGCGTGCCAGGGGCTTGATTGACAGCCGAGGTCTCCCAATCTAGTGCCCCTCGTGCGACCATTTATAATCGGGTCGACGTGGTGATACTGATAGCCGTACATCTCCAATAAGCACGGTCCTATGTGCGTGTGTGTGTCAGTGTGGTGGTAATGTGGTGTTAGCACAGTGTGTAGTGTGAGTGTGGTGTATGTGGTGTGTGGCGTGTGGTGTGTGGTGTGTGGTGGGTGTGGTGTGTGGTGTGTGTGATGTGTGAGGTGTGTGGTGTGTGGTGTGTGGTGTGTGGTGTGTGTTGTGTGTCGTGTGTGTGGTGTGTGGTGTGTGTGGTGTGTGTGGTGTGTGTGGTGTGTGTGGTGTGACGTGTGTGTGGTGTATGCTTGGTATTATTATGATGTTATTGTGAGTGTTGGGTATGTGTGGTGTGTGTGGTGAGTGAGTGGTGAGTGTGGTGAGTGTGGTGAGTATGGTGAATGTGGTGTGTGCAGTGAATGTGGTGAGTGTGGTGAGTGAGTGGTGAGTGTGGTGAGTGGTGGTGAGTGTTGTTAGTGTGGTGAGTGTGGTTAGTGTGGCTAGTGTGGTGAGTGTGGTTAGTGTCGTGAGTGAGGTGAGTGTGGTGATTGAGTGCTGACTGTGGTGAGTGTGGTGAGTATGGTGAGTGTGGTTTGTGCAGTGAGTGTGGTGAGTGTGGTGAGTTTGATGTGTGCAGTGTATCTGGTGAGGGTGGTGTACCTGTGGTATTAGTACAATGTTATTGTGAGTGTGGGGAATGTGTGGTGTGTGTGGTGTGGGGAATGTGTGTGATGAGTGTGGTGTATGTGAGACTGACGTGTGATATCTATTGCGTGTTTGGTGTGAGCGTGGTGGGTGTTGTGTGTTGTATGTGTTTGTGTCTATGGGTGCATGTGTGGTGTGTGTGATGTGCATGTGTGATGTGTGATGTGTGTGGTGTGCATATGTGTGGTGTATCTGGTGTGTTTGTGAATACGTACATGTGTGGGGTACATGGTGTGTGTGTGGTGTGAGTGATGTGTGTGTGGTATCGATCAATCAATCAATCGATCAATCAATAGGATACAACTATAATAGGCTTTGGACCGCTTAGCCATTCTTAATTACTAGAAATCGAGACAGTTCTTCAGATGTGGTGGACTGTAGCAACTGTCACTGGCTCCAAGATATATGTGATGCTTGACCAGTATGCATCCAGTCAGGACTTGAACCAGTTCACCGTCTCTGCTTCTATGACACTCTCCGCCAAGTCATCCCACAGGTCAACCACCTGAAAGCCGAAAAATTGGTGTCATAGGTCCAGTGTGGAGTACCCCTTCATTAGCTTCAGGGAGTGTCCTCTGGTGCTGGTGTTGGAGTCTGATAATCGGACTGTATGACTGTGTGTGGAATGGTTGTGTATGTGCAGTGTCTCCCCAATAGCCAATGCCTAGTTGTTGTGATGGGGGGGGGGGGGTGTAGGGGGGGGAGTCGTTAAACAAACAACGTATATGCAGTCAGTGTGTGGTGTGTCTGGTGTGTGCCCGTATATCTAACATAACCTGATTAAAGGTGCCTCACTCCTTCAGACAGGCAAACTGTGGTAGGGAGAGGTGACGTCCTAGTGGGTAGGAGGGGGGGGGGGCGGGGAGTAGTCTCAAAATGAACAGGCCCACAGTCATGCGCATTCCCCCGTTCACCCGACTTGAGTTGTACACTAATTATAATGCATACAAATGAGTCGTTATCGTCAGTGCCCGCCAGGGGACGCCACCAGGGTCAACGGCGTCGGTGGATGCTTGCCTTTAGGTCTGTACCTTAAAACTGCATAGTCCAATGAAAACATCAAGTTTCAAACCAAAACAATTATTTAAATTTGATTCTACATATCAAACTTCGTTATTGATGCACTTACTAAACATGGTATGCGGGTAATGCAGTACCTATCTGCTAAAATACCTCAGGGTGTTTGACACCCCTGCCTTGCAAAGTTATAAACCACTGCCTTGTGGTATAGGTTGTTGATAGAATCAACGGCTAAGGGAGCAAACCCTAACAGAAAACCATGCTTCCGTGGCAGCATTAAGGGTGGTGATGAAGGGAACTCCCAACATCTCCCGGCCAGCTACTGCAGGGACAAATAGTTTGCACCTTTCTTGACGTGTTCTTGCCGGTGTGAAACCTCTATTTGCTCCCCGAGAGAGTGCTGCTAGTAACTTGCAAAAGCCAGCAGCACTTCAACACTTTGCAAGCAGCTTTTATGAAATGCACAACCGCACAGAACAGCGGCGGTTAAGAAATAAAAGCAGTCTTTGTCGCATTGCGACCGACAGCATGATGATGATGACTAAACATTTGCCAGCACATAGTATGGAACACTGAGGCAATCTAATATAATAGAGCCTGTTTCTGCAGAACCTTATGGTGTAAGAGTTTTTACGTGCTCGCTCAAATTAATTTGTCATGTTTGCACTTCAAATATCTTCAAAGTTAGCCATTTAAAATAAAAGTTACTTCAAACTAGAGTAAGGTAGATTATACTGATCAACCTAATATGTTTATCTCAGAAAATGACAGAAACTCAAAACCATCGGAATATGCAACTTAAGGATAACAAAGAAATAGCGAGTGGACTAATGATGTTTCTCATCTTATTGGATTTCCCAGAAAGAAATGTCAGTGAACTGTTCATATTTAGACCCTTGTTCTAAAAAAGAAAATCTATGCCAAGGGGAGATTTGTAAGAAAAATCTACATCGCACACATATATGTATGGTGAATTGTATATTATGTAAACAATTCTAGACTTTCACCGCTATTTCCACATACTAGGCGCGGTGGCTGAATCGGTAGAGCTTGGGCCTCACCTTAAGGATATCGGGAGTTCGGTTCCTGGTCGAGTCAAACAAATGACTTATAAAATGCATTCTGGTCGCTTCCTACTCCTATGCCTAGCCTAGCACTCAGCATTAATAGGATAGTGAAAGGACTGGTTAGCTTAGTGTCAGGATAATGTGACTGGAAATGCAATGTGCTTGTGTGCTGGCCATATACGTGTCTGCTCGTGATGTGTTGGTGAAATCCAATGGTTTTCCCAAGCTTGTCTATTTACTATTCTATAATTATAAATAATCAAAGATGCCGCGCGTGTCTTTAAAATAGACCTTTTCCGCGAGGCGTCTTCACCGAGCCACTAGACAAAATGAGAGTTCTTGACACCGCTTGTAGATAGATCGTGGGTTGGTGATGGAAATCACCTATAGCTTGTGTAATGTTGATTCCACAGATCAGGCTGCACAGTGGCCAGCTACCCAGAACATTAATTCTTCAACTGCCGCCAGAGGGCGGGTTGGGTTGATGGTGGAAATGGTGTATTATGCAGGGCACTACCTAGATAAAGGATTCACCCAGTACTTGTAGTACACGGGTGAAGGACAACATAGTCTAAATACTGGCGAAAATAGGATTAGTATGGAACATGAACTAGAAACTGTGGCTCCAGTATCAAATGGCTACTTATATCGGCACAGATTTGGTGAAATGGGAGAGAATGCAAAAAGACAAGATGGCGGCCACAGAACGCCATCGATTTCACTTTTAAATCTTATTAAACTAGATATTATATTATATTTTTCAACTCAAAGGTAGCGGGCTATCAATAAGATATATGTAAAGAATAATTGTTGCTTCTTAGATTGTAAAATTAGGCTCTCCATTCTTTGACCCACATTTTCGACAGCTTTTACATAGGGTTGGTTTGCACCCCTACTGCAGCAGTACGGGGTGAATCTTGTATCTAGGCACTACCAGGAAGTTCAATCATTGTGAAATGAGGCAAATTGGCGCGAGGAGGCTCATACAGTCATAGAGGTATATATCTCCTGTTAACATGTTGTGTATTACTACGCGCTATATAACCCTCAGCCCAGAGGCCATCTTTCTGGGTGGGTGTTGAACCTGGAATTAAAGAAAAACCACAATATTATTTTAATCCCTTTTGAAGCACTCCTATCCTGTAGTAGTTAACGAAGACGATACTTGCTTCTTGTATACGGATCCCTCACACACAAAGCTCCACCGCCTTCAGAATAATATGTACTAATTGCTTAATCAATTAACGTCGAATTATAATTAGTGAAAAATGAGCCCCCGTACCTGTCTGTGCGTGTCACACATGTACGGTTGGGTTGGGTGGTAGATATTCTCATCATTCATCGAACAGACAGCTGTCGACACTTTTAAACGCGGTGCTCGGTAATAATTAGTTGGCTGGTTGGTTGCTTGTTGGAGTTTTACGTCCTGACAACATCTAACGTCATATCAGGACGGGGATCGATTTGTGACAGTGCGCACTCATGGTGGATTTACAGTGCTGCAGCACTGGGAGACCAGGCCACCTACACCATGACCTTGTATCCCACTCAGTCACATTATCCTGACATTGAGCTAATGAGTCCTAACTCTATCCTAATAATGCCTGGCTAGGAAGAGACAAGTATGTATTTTTAAGTCATTGGTTTCACTCAGCCAGGGTTCGATGATCTAACCAAATGGGTGACATACGCTCAACTCATTCGGCCATCCCATCTAGTCCTTGTAATAATTAGTTAGTTCATCTGGGTGTTGATGAATGGTCAGACATGGATGAAAGATTCACCCAGTACTTGTACTACACGGGTGAACGACAACGTAGTCTAAATACGGGCGGAAATAGCTTTAGTATGGAACATGAAGTAGAAACTGTGGTTCCATGATCAAATGGCTACATATATTGCCAGAGATTTGCTGAAATGGGAGAGAATGCAAAAAGACAAGATGGCGGCCAGAGAACGCCATCGATTTCACTTTTAAATTGCATTAAAGTATATGTTTTATTATATTTTCCAACTCAAAAGTAGCAGGTAAATATGAAGACATCTACAAAGAATAAATGTTGCTTCTTAGATTGTGAAATTAGGGTCTCAATTCATTAACCCGCTTTTTCAACCGTTTTTATATAGGGTTGGTATTCACCTGTGTACTGCGAGTACCCGGTGAATCCTTTATCTAGGTTGGACAGTGCGTGCACCGGTGTAACGATTTCAACTTCCCCCCTTCCCAAGTTCCCCCCGGGAATCTGAAAACGTTTTTAACTTCCCTCCAGGAAAATTAAAAATGTTTTCAGATTCCCAGGGGGGGAGCTTAAAAACATTTTTCAGATTCCTCCCCCTATTTTCAAATTCCCCCCTCTGGGAATTTAAAATTGTTTCAAAATAAAGAAAATTCCCCAAAAATGTAAAAGTTTAAAAAAGATCAAAAATTTATGAAATATAGTAATAGTAGTCACCAAAATTTCCCCAAAAAGATTTGTTGTTAATCGAACAATGTCACGTAAAAAATTCACCAACAAAAATGTATATTTCACGAAAATAACAAATTTCACACACAAATTCTATATTTTTTTAATTATTAAAAAAAGCAGAACAACTTGAAAATTTAAACAAATCGAAAATCTCACGGAAAATAAAAAATTTCCAGACAATTTCCAGGGGGGGTAGGGGGGAGGGGGGAGGAAGGAAAAAGGCAGCCTAAGCAGCCCAACCACAGTCCTCTAAGAGGGCCTGCTTGGTGCAGTTTTACGCACGTTTTCAAGTTCCCCGTGGGGAGGGAAAGTTAAAACGAGGGGGGGGGGAACTTGAAAAGGTTTTCAAATTCCCCTGGGGGGAACTTGAATCAGGGGGGAATTTGAAATCTTTACACCGGGGCGCTGTCAGTTCACATATTAAGTGAGTAAATTAATTGGGTTTTCATTGTTGTCGCGCTAAAGGGGGTGACTCTAGAATTGACTGTCACTATGTTGTTTTACGTCCTAGAAACATCTAAAGTCATATCAAGAAGGGTGCCGACTTGTGACAGTGCGCACTCATGGCGACTTTATAGTGCTTCCACACTGGGAGTGAAGACCACCAACACCATGACCTGATATCCCACTCAGTCACATTATCCTGACACTGAGCCAATCAGTCCTTGCCCTATCCTAATAATGCCAAGTGCCTGGCTAGGAAGCGAGAAGTATCAATTTTTAATTCATTGGTTTGACTCAACCATGGTTCGAACCCACGATCCTATGGTCCACCAAAACGGAACACGGAGATCTAACTCATTCGGCCATCCCGCCTGGTTCATGTCAAACGTAGACACTATGCCAATGAGTTGGTGCACTGGATCATGGTGATGCCAGCACTGTATCTGTGTCGAGCAGCACTATTAAGCATCCACGAGTACGCACTTAATGTTGATAGGCTGCAAAACCCCAATTGTTTAATCAATCAATTAATGAAGTGTTCTCCACGATCCGACTATCAACATGGCCGTGGGCGATTTATGCCGGTACACATCTGGATATGACACTGACTGTTTCTAGGACATAAAACCCCTCATCGCTCACAGATTATGTCAGTTTCTATATCAACAGTGTACATACTGGTCAAGCCAAACAAATGACTTTATAATTTATACTTTTTGCTTCCTAGCCAGGCGCTCAGATTTTTAGGATAGGACAAGGACTGGATGGCTTAGTGTCAGGATAATATGACCGAGAGGGATATCTGGTCAGGGTGATGGGGGGCCTGGTCTCCCAGTGTGGCAGCACTATAATGTTGCCATGAATGCACAGTGTCACAAGTCGGTAGCCATTCAGATATGATCTTAGATGTTGCTAGGGCGTAAAACTCCAACAACCAACCAACATGGCCATGGACGATTCATGCCAGTACACATCCGGATATATGACCCTGAAGGTTGCTAGGAGGTAACCCCCCCCCCCCATCATCGCTCACAGACTACAGTAAAACCTCCATAACCAACCACCTCCAGAGATCGACCACTCCCCTATATCGATCGCTTTATTTGGGCCCCAACAATACAATTGTAACCATATTCTAACTTCCTAAACCGACCACCTCCCTAAATGGACCACTTAAAGTCTGTCCCAAGGTCGGTTGATTCAGAGAGGTTTTACTGTATTTCAATTTATATATCAACAGTGTACATGTAGTACAAGTTGTTTGTTTGTTTGTTGTTGTTTACGTCCTAGCAACATCTAAGGTCATATCAGTACAAGGTTGATGCTAGCATATATGCATAATACCCCTGTCACCTTACGACGCTTCTCGCCGGCACGCCACCAATGCACAAAATCACTTTTAATCCTCGAGAGACATCAAACTTTTCAGCGTCAGCGCAACGTATTGGTAGCGTGCGGCCGACGTTGTGGTAAAAGTTTGGTGTGCCATCCTGATATGACCTTAGATGTTCCTAGGACGTAAATCAACAAAAAGCAAAAGTTTGGCGCAACGTGTGTGAATGACCCAGACGCATGTGCGGCGTCTGCCTACCCTTCGCATAATGTTATTCCAGCACATTTAACGTATCTCGACGTGCCCCTAACATCGCCATAACGTTTGCACCCACGCGTTGCAAGCACAAAACTTCACCGATTCCCTGACGCGTGCTGCCGACCATCGCCGACCATCGCCGTAGATGAACGAATACCAACACATGCCTAACGCGCACGTAACGCTTCCTGACGTATCCCAACATTGCGGCAAAAAATCACAAACGTCAACGCGCGTTGGCGAGAAACGTCGTAATCTGACAGCCCCATAAGCACTAAGCTAAAGTGGAGTGTGGAGTGTCACTCAGACAGGTTACAGGAATACAGATAGTGAACTCAAATGAATAGTCGCGCATTTCAACCACAAGAAAAAACAAAAAAACAAAAAAAAAACAATGGGACGAAGTGCAGCATTTTCCGGGGCGTTAAACATTGATATATACGAGGCGATGCCGGGGGGAGGGGGGGGGGGATTCTGGACAGTGGCCACAGCGGTGCACTTACCTAACCAGCCTACAGTGCTGACGCCATCTGCGGGCTCATTGCTGGCAATGTGCCAAAACCCTGGCAAGTCGGCCAGTGAATAACATGTCAGTTGACAGTGTTGCACGGCTGATATCTAGCTGTTTTTTTAAATAAGAAGTGTATGCAGTTAAACCGGCTCAAGTTCCATTTCCGGCCGAGATATATTTCGAGGGATGAAGGGTTTTTATTGTTGTTATTGACATGAGTTACATGGCATAAGGGATGGTGGTCCCGCCATCTTTTGGGAGCGTAAGTTGACTTAGTCAGTAAGCCCACCATCCGTTTAGCAGCAACTTAAGCCGTGTTCACACCTGGGGCCATATGCATGGAGCAGTGTTAGGGAGGCAAAACGTGTTTAGCGCGGGATTTCTGGTTTAGTGCGGAAAGGTTGGTATGCGTGGAGCAGTGTTAGGCAAACACTGCGCATTTAAAGTCGGAGATCCTAACACCTGCTCATATCTGGTTTACAGCGGTGTTAGTGTTAGGTTAGTGTCAGGATGGAACCCAAATCTACTCAATGCTATCATATTTAACAGAATTATATACGCAATAAGTGAAATTTAAGCAAATTAACCCTAAAAACGAAGCGATATTAACGCAGCAGCCGCATTGGTGGCCATATTAATAGTTATATTTTCGAATCGACGAAGGTACAGTAAACAAACCGCCGCCGCTGCCAGTATGGAAAGCGACGTCGATGCGGCGGTGGCGGCGATTTGTTTACTTTATGTTCGTCGATTCGAAAATATAACTATTAATATCGCCGCCGTTACGGCGGCAGCGTTAATATTGCTTCGAATTTAGGGTTAATTTGCTGAAATTTCACTTATTGCGTATGTAATTCTGTCAAATATGATCGTATTGAATAGATTTGGGCCTAATATATAGCCACCGATTTGGCGGCGGCGGCGATTTGTTTACTTTACATTCGTCGATTCGAGAATATGAATATCGCCGCCAATGCGGCGGCAGCGTTAATAACGGTTCGAATTTAGGGTTAAATTGATAACATTTCACGTATTGCATATGTAATTCTGTTAAATATGATAGCATTTAATAGATTTGAGTCTAATATATGGCTACAAATGCAGAGGGATTTCCCAAATCTATAAATACATTCACGTTTAGCTAACACTCACCGTTTAAGCGCCCATGCATACGGCTTGACATAGTTCTCGACGCCGCCGATAACCGGTGTTAGCTACCCTGTGTTAGAGCGATAACACCACACGACGCTAACACTGCTCCATGCATATGGCCCCTGGGCGTTAAGTCGCCTCAACTAGTTCGCCTTATCTAGTTCAACTCACATTGGCCGTGTGGACGCAACGCTGAAGCAAATTAGGGCTAAGTCGATTCATCTAGTTCGCCTCAAGTACAACACGTCGCGAGGTGGTCCAGATTAAGCGAACTAGCTTAAGTCGGCCCATCTTGCTTGTGTGGACGGTAGCGGTTTACTTTGAGGCGGCTTAAGCACATCACACGCATGCACAGTCGAGACCTGAGTTTCTTGATTTTCCGGTCGATCAAAAGTGCATATTATATAATTTGGTCTATGAAACTGCTAGCTGTGCACAGATATCTCTTTCATCATTTATTTTTAGGGTTTCACTGCCCAGCAGAAGTTTGATCGTTCCAAAACAATACGATTCAGTCGATACATATCTAGGTCGAACCCCCACTCTCTCGTGGTGACATCGACTAACCGAAACTGCTGCTGGTTAGTATGGACTTGCTCATGCGCAGATATCGATTTCCACCTTAAACCTCCCCAAGTATCGTAAGTGTGGACATGACACACTTTCACACCTAGTTCGCCTCATCTAGTTCGCCTTATCTAGTTCGGCCTAAAGTTGTGTGTGTGAACACGGCTTTAGACATACTGCGTATAAGTTTGACCAGCTCTACCGATTCCCGCCACCCATTTTCTACCAGCTATACCGATTCCTGCTATCCATTTCCTGAATATTGGGGAGACTAGTGATTGATATATTTAATTTGTTGGGATTTTGCATCCTAGTTACATCCCGGATCACATAACAGAACGGGTACTAAATTGTGATGGCATACAGATAGGGCGATTTTATACTGGTCCTTCTTTCCGATATACCAGACCACCCGATACCCCACTGACACTGAACCAACCAATCGTTGCCCTATTCATGTATTACTAATACCCCTGTCACACTACAACGTAATGAGCAAACGTGAGCCTAACGTGGTGATGTTTCGTCATTACGTTGATGGACGTTGGATTACGTTATGATGACGTCATAATGACGTTAGAGTGACGTCGAGCTACGTCACATTATGCGTAATGCTTTGGCATTGCGGGTAATCAGGATCACGGAGACAGTACAAGGCGTGCCAGTAGCCAGGACGTCTTTGCGCCGACTAGCGGAATTCTTCAGAACTACGTATTTAACTCAGTCGCCGGCTAGCGGTTTGTTCTTTAGCCTCGCCGCCGTGGATCTCAGGTTCTGATGACGTAGCAGGCAGTGTGCTAAAACTGTCGACGCGCTGCTTTGTGGGTACAGATTAGCTATATAAGGCGACGCAGCAGTGGGTTCTGTCATTACGACCGGAGGAGCCAGGAGACTTTGACCAGACTTTAAATTGGCCTCCCACCCACCCCACGTATGATATTGGTAGGGCCATAGCATCTCTAGCCTCGTTTATAAGCACTTGTGAGCTGACATTGTGTAACCAGACGTTTCAACCTTACCTTGATTAAAGTTACCATAATTATACTTGCTGTCTTCGTGTTTTTCCTGATTACGTCGTGTTACGTCGAGTTACGTCAAGGTTTTGGACATGTTCAAAAGTTTCGACGTAGGACGAACGTAAGGGTTTACGTTCACCGTACGTTCTGTTCACGTTCAGCGAACGTCAATGACGTTAAACGGACGTTATTCCAACGCTCGTCACTACGTTCAACTACGTTCCACTACGTTGACCCCCATTAAACCGAGTGCAAATGCCCACGGGGCGTAATGGGAACGTCAGGAGAACGTCAGGAGAACGTCAGGAGAACGTCAGGAGAACGTCAGGAGAACGTCAGGAGAACGTCAGGAGAACGTGCATTCAACGTACGTTCAAGTCTCATGTCATAGCTAACGTCATGTAACGTTCTTCTGGCGATGGAATAACGTTCATAACGTTCCGTGAGCTTCATTACGTTGACCTCTCTCGTTGAATGACGGTATCACTACGCTTTACCGACGTTACGCTCTCGTCCACTACGTTGCATCCACGTTCAACTTCTGCCCAAATTTGCATACTACGCCAAGAAGTTCAACGTTCTTCACGTTCTCCCTACGTCGACGTCGTTACGTCATAGTGTGACAGGGCCATAAGGTTAAGTACAAGGCAAGGTACATTCGATAGGTATTTAGTGTAACTTGGCCGGGCATTGAACCCATGCCTTCTCACATGGGAAGGCCGGGCACGGTAGCCGAATCTGTAGAACCCGGGCATCGCATGCGCGAGATCGGGAGTTCGGTTCCCAGTCGAGTCAAACCAATGACTTAATAATTGATACTTTTTGTTTCCTAGCCTGGTGCTCGGCATTAATATGATAGGGCAAGACCTGGTTAGCTCAGTGTCAGGATAATGTGACTGAGTGGGATATTGGGTCATGGTTCCAGTGATCTGATTTCCCAGTGTGGTAGCACTATACAGTCGCCGCGAGTTCTCGCTGTCACAAGTCGGTACCCATCCTGAGATTACCTTAGATGTTGCCAGGACGTAAAACTCCCAACAACCAACCAACCGCACGGTAAGGGAGTCCTGACTTGTAATGTTGATTCCACAGAGTGGGACTGGGGGAGGGGAGGGGAGGGGAGGGGAGGGGAGGGGAGGGGAGGCGAGGGGAGGGGAGGGGAGGGGAAGGGAGAAAAGGCTTGTGATGGGCCTTTTGCATGTTGCGGTTAACTGCATAGGTACATGGGTTTTGAGACACTACTAGTTGTTTAAATCATTGTATAGGGCCAATGTGATGTGAATTCGGTTACTGCGCTTAAATATAGATGACTGTCCAAGTCCAGCTGAAGTTGGCTCGGCGCCAAGACGATAACTATAACCCTTGAGGTGTTAATGTTTCACCGATTATTAACTACATTTTTCTTGGTTCCGCCATAGGAGAGAGTTCAGCAAAGTGCAGAAACTTGACAAGTCGCAAATCCCTCTTTTGGATTCAAATGCAACCATGGTGAATAACAGAATTAAGCAGCTTAAACCCGGCATGATCGCTGAATCGGGAAGAGTGTTGGCTGGATTCTGATGTTGGAGGTTGTGTATTTGGACCACGGCCAAGTTAACCATGCCAGTTATCATGCACTTAGTTAAACATGTCAGTTAGCATGCACTTAGTTAACCATGCCAGTTAACATGTACAACACTGTGTAACATTTTCCGATATAATGCATGAGGACCTCTGTGAAATTACTATAATAAATTGCAAACTGTCTATATAATGATAAATGGTAATATAGAAAAACCAATTAGTTAGAAGATCAATAGCTTTGAAGGTGTAACAGCAAGATGATGTGGCTCATCAGGGCACACTCTGACAAAGATGAGTAAGTGGCCAGTCACCTTGGAAAGGAAGGGGAACCTACCAAGTATTTACCCATAGTAAGCAATGGTAATTAATGGAAACAAATTTAGAGATGGAGACAACTCTGGTCCCTCTGTGGGGAAGCCTTCTAATAGCTACAGTGGAGGCACCTTTCCTTCAACTATTAAGAAACCTCGTAATGACAATGTAAACTCAAAGCCTAAAATAGGAAGGTATGCATCTGATGTCAGGCAACTGAAAACTGGAGGAAAGGTGCTAAAGATTGGTACATGGAATGTACGAACATTGCACAAACCAGGCCGATATGACAACCTGAAAGTGGAAATGACAGCGCTAAACCTTGACATCGTAGGTTTGGCTGAGACGAGATGGACGGGTGACGGGAGGATAGGTGATAGTGAGGTAGATATGATATATTCTGGAGATGAAAAACATCAGTATGGCGTTGGAATTATGATGAAGAAGTCCATTGCCACCACAATGATTGGATTCTGGCCAGTATCTGACAGAATTATTATGCTGAAGCTGAGGGGAAAACCGTTCAATATAAACATTCTGCAAGTTTATGCACCAACCTCAGATCACGATGATGAAGAAGTCAACGAGTTCTATGACAGCATCAAAAAGGTAATGGAATACACCAAGTCTGGAGAAATAACAATTGTTATGGGCGATTGGAATGCGAAAGTTGGAGAACAACATGAATATCCAGTAACAGGAAGATTTGGCTTAGGTGAGAGAAATGATCGTGGTGAATACTTGATAAATTTCTGTTTGACATCAAAACTAGTAACTGCTAACACCTTATTTGAACATCCAAAGAGAAGACTATATACATGGAAGAGCCCTGGTGATGTATGTCGGAACCAGATCGATTACGTTCTTGTCAACCAACGATATCGAAATTGTATCAAACAGGCAAGGACATATCCAGGTGCTGACATATGTTCGGATCATAATCCAGTAGTAATCAGTATGGTAGTGAAATTGAAACAGCAGAACAAAATTAAAAACAACATTCAAATGGATATGAACATGTTAAAAGATGCAAAATACAGAACTAAGTATAATGTCTCTGTTCATAACAAATTCAGTGTACTGATGAATGAAGAAACTCCTCAGAGAGAGTATAACAACATTGAAATGGAATGGGAAGCTCTCAGAGAAAGCATGGTCAAGTCAGCAGAGGAGGTGTTACCAAATAAAAACGAGAGACAAAGCAATCATGGATGACGCAAACCATACTAGAAAAGATGGCAGAAAGGAAGAAAGTGAAAACCACTGATCCACCTAAATACAAATACCTGAAGAATGAAATAGAAGATGAATGCAAAAAAGCTAAAGATGAATGGTGGAATAAGGAGTGTGAAGTAGTGGAACAACTTGAGTCTCAACATCGTTCAAGAGAGATGCACAAGAAAGTGAAAGAGATAACAGGTCAAGGATACAGACAGAGAAGCAGTAAATGTATCAAGAACAAAGACGGCAAAATGCTCTTTGAAGAAGATGAAATAAAGTCCAGATGGGAAGAATATGTAAACAAACTATACAATGATGACAGAGGGAACCCACCCACAATCGAGAAAGAAGATGGGAATATTATATTAGTATCAGAGGTTGAGAAGGCTATCAATGATCTAAAGGCAGGTAAGGCTCCTGGAAGTGACCAGATAACATCAGAAATGATAAAAGGACTAGATGTAGTGGGGATTTAAATCATTCATAAGCTAGTAACTGACATCTATGAGACTGGATTTATACCATTGAATATGAATGAATCCATATTTGTACGACTCCCAAAGAAGCTAAAACCAACATTGTGTACTGAGTACAGAACATTAAGCCTGATGAGTCATATGTTGAAGATGATCCTGAAAATAATTTTACTGAGAAACAGACAGAAAATTGAAGAACAAATCAGTAACGTACAAAGTGGGTTTATATCTGGAAGAGGTACACGTGAAGGGATTTTCAATATGAGAATGATTTGTGAACGTTATTGTGAAGTGAACCAGGATGTTTATGCCTGCTTTATTGACTATGAGAAGGCCTTCGACCGAGTCAATCATGAACTGTTAATCAAATGTTTACAAGATATTGGTGTCAATGGCAAAGACATTAAACTAATTGTGAACTTATACTGGACACAACGTGCATTTATAAAAATGGAGCAGGGCCTATCGGATGAAGTTATGATTAAACGAGGA
Organism: Branchipolynoe longqiensis; assembly: GCA_030323885.1. Taxonomy (NCBI): domain Eukaryota; kingdom Metazoa; phylum Annelida; class Polychaeta; order Phyllodocida; family Polynoidae; genus Branchipolynoe; species Branchipolynoe longqiensis. The sequence continues at coordinate 42,314,300 of CM059188.1, forward strand.
GTTCGACAGGGGTGTGTATTGTCACCATGTCTATTTAACCTGTACACAGAGATGATTTTCAGACACATTGAAGATTGCAAGGGAGTGACAATAGGTGGCATGAACATCAACAATCTTAGATATGCCGATGACAGTGTAATACTAGCAGACAGTGAGAAAAACCTACAAGATATAGTGAATATAATCAATAAAGCTGGAATACTATTCAACATGAAGATGAATGCCAGGAAGACCAAAACAATGGTTATAAGTAAAAAGACAGATAAACCAAATGTCAATATAACCATAGATGGCACAAACATAGAACAAGTATCCGAATTCATATATCTCGGACAAAAGATTACAAATGATGGGAGATGTGAGGAAGAAATTAAAAGAAGGATAACAATAGCCCGAACAACATTCTCCAAAATGAATAGAGTGTTAACATCAAGTAAGATATTAATACAAACAAGGAAGCGTATTCTTCAGTGTTATGTGTGGTCTACTCTAATGTATGGGGCAGAGACATGGACAATCTCTAAGAAAATGTACAAACGTTTAGCAGCATTTGAGAAGTGGACTTATCGAAGGATGATGAAAATATCATGGACAAAGAAGATCACCAACAAAGAAGTTCTCAGAAAAATTAAAAATAAGAAAAGCTTGTTTGCCACTATACAGACAAAGAAACTTATTTATTTTGGCCACATCATTCGTCAGAGTTCAATATACCGTACATTGTTGGAAGGGAAGGTGAATGGCAGCAGAGGGAGAGGGAGACCAAGAACATCATGGTTTACAAATATTTCACAGTGGACAGGCTTGAATTATTCACAGTCTATCAGAACAGCACAACATCGGGACAAGTGGAGAACCATTGCATCCAACCCTCGACTAGAGGATGGAACTATTGATTGATTGAGAAAAACCAAAGGCATATGAGGGATATGTGGAATTAGTAACCTATTACTTATTAGGTATAGAAATTGTATAGTAAAATAGTCTTTGGAGGAGTGTCACTTCCTAGAAATACTCTTTGGAAGAGTCACGTCACATACCCCCCGCCCCCCATGGTGTTATTTATGGATCATTGGCCACCACAAGGCACTGGAGCCAGCATAACAAGGCCTTGGATACAGCAGATTGTACTCTGATTGGTGGATTGAAACATGTGACCACTGCCATCTTGGATTCTAGAAAACCTATATAAAGTAATAAATGAAGGCATCTCACTCTCCTACTTTCAATCTTCACCTACTTTCCTTCATTACCTGTATTGATTTCCCTTGGCTTGTCCACACCACCCACACCACCAGCCGGCGACTTTACAACTGTATTTAAACTCATAGAGAACCTCGATAGTGCACACAACTCGATACAAACTAAATATTCATCAGGTGCAATATACCTTTGACACGAGACATGTGAGCTACTGTCTACAACATTAAATCATCCACCAAAGTCAGATTGTGGGGTGGGTTGCTCATATAAATGGTTTAATGTAATACTCTTAACCTGAGCTCCAGCACCACATTCTAGTGGCAGAGACTATGCCGATTACTGTCACAATTCTTCTGTGGCGCACTAGCAGGTGGGTAGGTCCCCATGTGGAATGCCTCCACTGTGTCCGGTTAGCAGCTCCCGCTACCATCAGAGGTTACCTGTGACCTGGCTGGGCAAAAGGCAGGTCACTTGGTCCTGTGACGCCACAAGATAGAATAAATATGGGAAGCATACATTTCTGCTTTGTTGTCATTCTTCCGCATGCACTCCATATACACACCAGGGACGAACAGGCCTACGCCGCCTGTCACATGATTGATTGATTGATTGGTGGTTTCTTTACGCCATGTCAGCAGCACAGGCCATATTCACGGCGAGAAATGTTTGTTTTTTGTTCAAACCATCGCTTTTACATGTAAAAGCAGACAATCAATTATGTGCCAATAGCTCACAATCATATATTTGTGGTCAAGGGAAACAAATTCCCATAGAAAAAGAAAAATGTTATTAATAATTGATAGAATCCATTTAGTAAACTATATCAGGTGGTACAGTCCAGCTGCCCTCAAAAAGGCTAAAATATTTTCCTGTTTTACCTTAGTAAAAAGGTCATGCATCCTGTCTGCAATGTAGAACCGTTGGCGCAGGGCAAAAAAATCAACGCAACTTAGTAAAATGTGTTTGAGTGTCAGCGGGGACTGACACGCAATACATTCAGGGGGAGCTTCCCCCTTGAGCAGAAAAGCATGTGTAAGCCACGAGTGGTCAATACGGCAGCGGCTAAATAACCACTTTAATGTGTGTATGGACCTAATTTCAACCTGGTAGAGCTGTATAATGTTAGGTGTTTTAATAGTGTAGTAGTGTGCACTGACCTCTCAGGCAAGAAGCCACATATACAATTAGGCATGGATAGGGTGATTACATCAGGGAGCCTAGATAGTCTAAGGGTTACCACACTAGCCCCGGAATGGCAGGAAGTATGGGTTCGAATCCTGCGCTTTGCACAATATTTCCCATTTTCATCACCCTAACGACAATGCCATACAACCATTTGTGGGTTCATTTTCAGTTCCGCTCCATGGCCAGTACAATATTGGTCTGAATGTAGAAGTATGATGCAGTATGGAAACATGTTTTCAACATTCCACTCGTATATGCATTGGCTCATTTTTAATACAATAACATATATTTAACAATAAATTAGGATATCAAATTAATAAATTGAATGATTAAAATCCAATTTAAAAAATCGATTAAAAATAAGAAAAGGAACATTCTCGCTATATCCGACCATTTCGCTAATCCGATACTAGTCTGCATTAACGGGGATTGTCTGTATGTGCAGAGTTCTGACTGCAGTGCCCGGCTCCCATATATATATTATGTGTGAAGCTTGCTGATGTCAGCCTGTGGGCACAGTGCCTCCCTGGACTGGTTATGACAGACTGCCTGGTTATATAGGCGCAGTCCCATCTACTACAACAACGCTATCAGGTTATCGGGTGACATTGACATGCGCATGCGCATGTTTTATTTTTAGTGCAGACATCCTTATAGGATCCGGCCGCCAGGGTGGCGCCACCGTCACTGGCCTCACATTTCACATGCTCATTTGAAACATGCGATTTGGTTAACTAAAAACGCACGGCACATAATGCACATTATATACCCCATTTACATGTGATTGAAAGCCATAGCATAAATCGGCATCTATTGAATGAGGATAAAACAAAAACTTCACCTACCTCCCTGATAGAATTAGATAATTATGCAGGTTATAATCTATGTAGTATGTTCACTCAATTGTACATTCCTTTTAAGATATCAAATATATATATGCAAATGTTTGTTTCATTCATGAATTGTATATGTTAGTCCTAACATGCGTAATTCATGGGGCGGAGGCGAGGTCAACATGAACGGCTATGGTGGCAACATCTACAGGGAATCAGTGGAACTAACAGCTATCGGTCGCGGCTCCCCCATGCCATCTGGCGGATCCACCACAAACTAGTGGCCGGCCACCACCTCCAGGGCCGCATTGGCTCCAACCTCCCGGGAGTCAAATTTCCCGCCAAAGCGGTGACCGAACCCCACCAGGTTCAAACCACACAACCACGTAACCACCTGACACGAGGACACCTTACCCTTCCTTCCTATCCTACAGGATACGAAACACCATGCCTAATGCAAGGAAGCCTGCAAGAAAAGCTGCAGCAAAAAACAATGACACACCGAGGCCAAGAGGCAGGCCGAGGATGGCACAGCCTGAACCAGAGTGTGACTCAAACACTGGAGGAAATACACCCGAGCGACCACCCAAGCGAAAGACACTGCCGGCCACGGACACGCCGGCACCGTCAACATCACGTGCTGACCACACAACACAAGGCATAGTGGAAGCAGTCAAAGCAGCAATGGCCACACAGATGGAGACCTCCATGGCTGCCCACATCAGTGTGCTAAAATCTGAGCTCGTGGGCAGGATGAATGCAATGGAGTAAAGACCACGGAGGAAAAGATACAACAAACCTAACAAGGAGCAGTCAATGTAGGAAGGGTGTTACAGTGTCAGTGACAGCCAGGAGGACTGTATCATGAGCAAAGTTAGGTCAACACAATGCTCACACACGTCTGGCAACAGTGAGTTTGCAACACTGTGCACACCATCACCACACAGAAAGAAAACAACTCGCAACGGATCACGGAAGAAGACGCCAAAAAAGGAGGATCCAAGTACCACAAACTGTATACAACAGTCCTACTCTCGGAGGGAGAAAAACACGGTACAAATGCAGTGGCCACGCCACCAGCAAGGAGGATAACGAGAACGACCAGGCAATCACAGAGATCCTTGCTACAGCAGGATCACTGTTCAGCAAGAAAAAAGGTAAAAAGTCATGGCTTCCTCATCTGAATATCACTCGGGGAGATATGCGGCAAAAAATAGGACTTAATGAGGTGACCTGGCCTGAGTGCTTTACTGCCCTGTGTACAATGCTAAAGGCCCCTGAGGTACCGACCAAGTGGACTGAACTGATGCTAGACCATATGCATCAACTAGCAACCATGGCCAAGGAGTGGCAGTGGGAGACCTCTGGTCGGACAGAGTATTCATCATGATTGATGACGGTCACCTTCCCGAGTTGGTGGAACAACCAATATGCGGTGAAAGATGTGCCTCGGGATGTGTACGCACTCGGTACATGTGCCGCTGCACCACAAGAACGTGCAAGCAACTGCACATCAAGTAACGCTAATGCGTCGAATGTCCAAGGAGAGCACCCCCAGGAGTTTAACCAGGAAAAGGATGGGAAGCCATGTAACCCATGGAATTGGGGGAATGACTGTGGGTTCGCGGCCACCCACGGTGAGATGTCAGCCAAGAAGGTGCATGTGTGCGCATGGTGGACCAACAAGTACCACTGTGCTAACATGCAGCGGGAGAAGGATTGCACCAACAAAAATTGCTACCAGGAAAAAAAGGCAGGCCAGACCGGCACGACTGGCAGCCAGCATACCTCCCAGGTATTTTGCTAGATGGCTCTCCATGCCACCATGCTAGTGCACACAAGGAGCCAGGTCATGAACTCACATGCTCGGTGGAAACACAAATGGTATGTACAAACATACTGTGACATCGGTACTGCTGAACATGAAACCGTATCATTATGTGTATCCCCTGCTAATGTCACTGCCCAGGCATGTAGCATTGCCCAGCGCAGGAGTGCCCAGGCCCTGATATGTAGCACTGCACACCTGAACCGCCCTGGTGACGCAGGCCCCAACTGTGATGATACTTGTTATAGTGATGTGGGTGGTGTGTGCAGTGTGACAGCACCAGCACGCGCCTGCCCCAATGGCCCACTCGCAAATAGGCCTGACAACAATGCACAGGGTGAGATGCTGGCAACCACCGTCAGCCCTGGCGGCATCCGTGAACACTCCTCTGCCTTTTGTTAATTATGAAACTATGTGTGCATATATTGCATAATTCATGAATATCAGTTATATCTGTAGATATATATATGTGCAAATATATATATTTGAAATACACATATATATATATATACATACAACTATCCACAAACTTAAGGATACATCCTTAATTTTCAATTAAATAAAAACGGACCAAATTATATATGGTACACATATATTTCTTTAGTTTGCCCTTTTGGTTATTATTTCTTGGGGGAAAGGCTATTAAAGTCGTTTAGTCCGAGGGTTTTGAGTTCCTCTCCATATTTTCCAGATAGATAGGATTGTATTAGGTTAATTATTACCTTGCATTATAGTGTGAAGTAACTTTTATTTTACATGTTACTTCAATGTCTGGTAGATAATAAAGGTCAGCCTAATAATCTATCTGAGAAAATGATAGCAACTCAAAACCATTTGAGTCTGCAACTTTAATGAGTGCTCAGGTTTAGAAAGTTGGATACATACATGATCTAATCTGGGTAAATGCTTTGGTTTAAAAAAGTTCACGCTTTCCTATAATTATGTAGCTTAAACAAGGCCGCAAAAAGATGCGATGGCCCAATCAGTAGAGCACATGCTTCCCCAATGCGGAAACTCAGGAGTTCGAATTGCAGCTGAGTAAAACCAATGGCGCATAGCATTGATACTTGTCATTACCTAGCCTGGCACTCAGCATTAATAGGATAAGACAAGGACTGGTTAGCAACATATAAGGATAATATAATCGTGTGAGATGTCACTTGGGTCATGCTGCAGGTGACCTGGTCTCCCAGTGGGGCAGCACTATAAGGTCACCATGAGTGTGCACTGTCACAAGTCAGTAACTGTCCAGATATGACCTCAGATGTTACTAGGACGTTGCATATCAATCAATCAATATCAATAGGATACAGTTATAACAGGCCTTGGACCTCTTCGCCACTCTTACTTAATAGAAATTGAGATAGTTCTTCAGATGTGGTGGATTGTAGCAACTGTCATTGGCTCTAAGATATATGTAATGCTTGACCAGTATGCATCCAGTCGGGACTTGAAACAGTTCCCCAACTCTGCTGCTATGACACTCTCCGCCAAGTCATTCCACAGGTCAACCATCCTCAAGCCGAAAAAGTTGTATCGCAGGTCTAGTCTGGAGTACTGTATCCTCAGCTTCAGGGAGTGTCCTCTGGTCCTGGTGGTTGAGTCTATGATAAGGGGGCTGCCTGTCTTGTATATACCATGGAGATATGTGAATACTCTATAGATGTTGCTAGGACGTGAAACACCAACAAACAAGTAAACCAACAAGGCCGCCGCTCTCCCGCTAAGCGGGGGCCCTCACTGCCGGGCTTGCATGCACCTCACGCCGGCCACGCCGCCATGACGTGACCGGCCGACCGTGACGAGCCTCCATCAGCGACCAGGGGGCGCGTTCATGTTGACGGGTGGCCATATTAACTCACCATGGCAACCGACGCCACTGATTAGCCATACAAACGTGAGCCAAGGGCCGGAGCCTGACCCGTCACCTCATGCTCCCCCCCCCACACACACACATCCACCCGATAGCCCCACCCCCCACCCTCCCACCTCCCTCTCCCGGCATCCCCCTTTTCCGGCACCCTCCATATCCCGGCATCCCTCTCTCCCGGAATTCCTCTCCCCCGGCATCCCCCTCCCCTGGCTTCCCCCTCCTCTTCCCCTGACTTCCCGCTCCCCAGGGAACCCCCTCTCGCGGCACTCCCCTCCCCCAGCACTCCCCTCTCCCGGCACTCCCTTCTCCGGCCCTCCCCTCCCCGGCACTCCGCCCCTCCCGGGACCCCCTCCCACCCATACTCATGCACTCCCCGCCCCCATTCACCCCCCTTCCCCGGCACTCCCATCCCCCTTACCCCACCCCCTCCCCTCCCCCAGGCATCCCTTACCCCACACGCACCTCACCAGGAACTCCCCTCCCCAAGCACCTCCCTCCCCTGGCAGCCCCCTACCCCGCGCCCCCCCCCCCCGGGTCCCAGCATCCCCCCCACCCCAATCCCGCCCCCGTCCCGGCACCCCCTCCCTCGGCACCCCGTCCACCAGCCGCCTCGCCCTGCCTCCCAAACTCCCTGGTTTATTTATCTCCATGGTCAGAGAGTGCCACTGCAATTACTGACCGTCATAACCATCACGTGTTCAAACTGATTTGTTCCCTCTTAAACTAAAAGCAGTCAGCAATGGTGGAAATACGCCATCTGTTGCTTCGAGGGTCAATGTCTTTAAAAAAAATAGCCGATACTAGTGACATTTAGAGATGTTAAATGAATTACATTGTGGTTAGCCATTTAAAATCATTGGTAATTCAAAGTAAGGTAAACTAGATTATAATGATAAATATACAGTGAATTGGCAGGGGGGTAGCTAGGCATACACGCGTACGCCAAAACGTCCACATCGTTTTGTCAAAAAAAATTAAAATGAACAAATAATAAAGAGAGAGAGAGAGAGGAGGCATGTAGTAGTCCGGAGTGTCGAAAACTCAAGTCTAAAATGTGTAAAATCCGCCAGCTTAAGCTTAAGCAGCCCCCTAAATCCCCTGCCGAAATTAGGAGGACACATCGTTAAAGGTCTAGATACGCCCCTGATTGGCATTAGCTCAAACCTATTGGACTATGACCTTTTAATAGTGTCATGTTCTCACAACTTTAAACTGTGCAGTACTGGAAGAAGACTACAACAGCATGATATGCCACCACAAAAAGTAATACATATATGCAACAACTATATGTTACGATACTGATATCACTGTCCTGATTTATCTTGTAAAACAATTAAAAACCAACAAAAAACACATTCAACTTCATTTCTTTTCTTTAAAAAAAAAATCAAGATGAATTAAATGCAGCCAATTGTAGTTCATTACAATGAGCGATAAATCCAGTTGTTCCCGCATTTTGCATGATGATTGAACTTTAATCATAATCAACATGTTATTTCAACCACAGGTTCACCCACATGTCATCATCATCATGCTGTCGGTCGCGATGCGACAAAGCGTGCTTTCATTACTTGACTGCCGCTCTTTTGTGCGGTTTTACATTTCATGAAAGCTGCCTGCAAAAATGTTGAAGTGCTGCTGGTTTTTGCAAGTTACCAGCTGCACTCTCTTGGGGAGAAATAGAGATCTCACACCAGCAAGAACATGTCCAGACAGGCGCAAAACTATTTGTCCCTGCAGTGGCTGGCCGGGAGATGTTGGGAGTTCCATACATCAACCACCCTTGATGCTGCCACAGTGACATGGTTTTCTGTTTAGGGTTTGCTCCCATAGCCTTCGGTTCTGTCAAGAACCTGTACCACAAGGCAGTGGTTTACAACTCTGCAGAGAAGGGGCGTCAAACTCCCTGAGGTATTGCAATACTAGCATACCCATCATAGTAGACCTATCCGTCATCGTGTAAATGTGAAATGTATCATTGGAAATTCTCATTTGATTGAAATACCGAGAACTGACCTCCCCCCCAGCCCCCAGCCCCCACAGTCCCTCACATCTCTCAACAGCCCTCAACAGCCCTCCACATCCCTCTCCAGCCCTCCACAGCACCTCACAACCCCCAACAACCCGACCGATTTAGTTAAACTGCCCCAAAACCTCTCTTACAACCCCAGCTTCTATTTCAATTAAATGTGTCGAGCGGTGTCATGCATTAGACATCACGTGTACCGACGCGTCCGATTGCGATCAGAACACCCGGGTGCTTTACGACGTATACATCGGCCATTTTGTTTTAATTTTTAAAATGTTGTTTGTTTGTTAATTGAGGCTGTCTGTATACTGTCATTGGACGCAACCCGACGCAATTTTCATTTCCGATTTAAAAAAACTCGGTAGGACGATTGTTTTAATTGGGGCAGGTAGGTATCCGCCGCATGGTTTGGGTTAGGGAATTACCAGTGCAAAGATTTCATATATTTGTGTATACTATATACATCTTATACATAATGCATTTTTTCGGGGATGGGGTGTATTTGTACATAACTTGACCCGCCTATGTATATGTATGTACATTAAGTAAATTAGATATGCTATGTATTTTTATTATGTATGTTCTCTGTATGTCATGTATATCAGGGTTGTCACGTATGTCGCATGTCAAATACGTCATGTGTATCACCCGTCATGATATGAACTTAGATGTTGCCAGGATGTAAAACTCCAACAACCAACCAACCATGGGTATCATATATATTATAATGTATTCCGCATATATCCTGAATCTCACTATTTTATGTATTTCAATCATGTATATCACATATCACATATTCCATGTATATCACATATTTCATGCATGTCATACCTATCCTGTATATCAGATATATCACATGTGTATATCATTATGTTGTAGACGTTGTTTGTGTTGTCTATGGTATGTTAAGTACATTTAGCACAATTTGGTATTATTAGCACAATTGGCACATTTTGTATATGATGGCCCTGACACATTACGACGCATCTCACCAGCGCACCGCCAACGCGTAAAATCACTTTTTTACATCGAGAATCATCAAACTTTTCAGCGTGGGGGCCAAAGTTGGACATATACATACCGTATACACAAACGAATGTATGACCAACATATGGCTAACATACCTCCCGGCAAAATATGCTCGAATTACACTCATGGTATGTTCACAGAACACCGGTGAATGTTATATACATTATTCAATCGAAAGAACTATGTGTCATACGTTACATAAGTCAAAACACGCTGGAGAAATACTAAATGTACATTAGGTGTACGTTAGGCATACATTATCCATACGTTGTCAGTTTGCGGACTGTACGTTCCCACTGCCTTTAAAGTAGGTCAACGTAGTGCAATGTAGTGAACAACATTTAACTAACAAATGTCTAACGTACATCGACCTATGCCTAACGCATACATAACATACAGCAGACGTCAAATCCACACGTTGTCAAACGTTGTCGTACGTCAACAGTTTTGTGCATTGATGTATAACAACAAGCGCCTAATGCACACATAACGCATAACAATGTATCCCAACATAGCGGCAAAAAAGCACATACATCAATGTACGTTCGTGTGATGCATCTTAATGTGACAGCACCATAAGGTATTGTTACAATAGCACAAAGCAGAAACACATATACCATGTCTTGTTTTTTCCGTGTATTTTTCCTCATTCCTATTTGAAATGATGAACTGCCATATTGTATTGTGCCAGTAAATACGAGTGTGGATAGTACCGGGTGGGTGTCGGTGTGAAGTGTCCAGGCAAGGACTAGTTTGCTCAGTATCAGACTGAGGACATATACATGTAGAATAGACTGATACCTGAGTATCAAGATAATGTGACTGAGTGGGGTATTGAGTCATGCTGCTGTCGGCCTGTTGTCCCAGTCGGGCAGCACTATCAAAGTGGTCATGAGTGCACACTGTCCCAAATCGGTACCCGTACTGATACGACCTTAAATGTTGCTAGGACGTGACACCCAAGCAAACAAACAAGAATCATTTCGTAGGTGAATTGATATACCTATACACCTGGTGCTAGGTTATTTGAAGTAATACTATTTTCTGAGCTTTCTAATTCATTTTGAGTTAAGTAGAACTTGATTACCCCATACAGTTAATGCTAATTTATTAACCGTAAAGATGGTATCAGCATTTCTAACCACAATCCTCTATAATGGAATAAACTGCTATATTTCATCGTCCAAACAACACTATTTCAGCATTGAAAACCATATATTATATGAAGAATAACATAACATTTACACTTGCTATCCGGCCCGCACTTCGTCCACACCTCTCTCTATCTCCTCTTCGTTGGCCTTGCTCCTCCTTGATTTGTCTGAAAAGAGTTCCAGGAGGGGGAGCCCGTGGGCATTTCACTTTCTACTCTTACTCTGTCCGGGTCTATGGCTCGCTGGTTGGTCACCATAGAGCAAATAGACATGGTCCTTTGACTCAAGACTCCTCGTTTCTCTTTCCTAGACTCTACCCTTTGTATTTCTCCCAGGCACACTTCTTCCCCTGACCAGGTGGAGGAGTATGGGTAGGGCCCTGTACCTTTATGTTTTCTCTCGCTTTGTTCTCGTTGCTGGAACCACCGCTGCTCCCATCTTTACCCGCCCTTACTCGAAACCCTTGCTGCTGTCGACTGGATACAAGTGCTCAACTACCGCCGGACTGAAGAAATTCAGGGCCGCCTCAATGCTTCACTGTTACAATGTAGTAAAGATGTCCCCAGCTCTACAACCATCACTACTGAAGATTAATCTTCAACCAAAGATTGGGCCAATTTATCGGAGCCTCTCTATAAATGTTGCAGTTCTGCAACCAGTAACCGTCGTAAGGTTACAAACCACTGCCAAAGTCAATAACATTTACTACTGCTTTTTCTTCTTTTACATCCTTCACTCAGTAGAGCTTGAGCCCTTTAACACGTCTTATTGGAGTTGAACAATAATTGCAAATCTTGCAGGTGTACAGCCTCAGACCTTCAGATAATTCAAAGCCTTGGGTAGGTGTCTTATCTTCGTTATATTAGGCTGGTATTATGGTAGTCATCTATGGCTATTTACAGTCCATATCAGAATTAAGATAAACAAAGATGGGATTATTATTTCCCATTTTTATCTTTATTGTTAATGCATTAGTGTATTTTGTCTGCTGATAGTGATAGGCTGCTTGATGTAAGTAACCCTGTACATGCATATAGGTTAGCTGCACAATTATGTATAGTTTATATATATATATATATATATATATATATATATATTGTGATGCATGTATTAAGTATTCTGTGAGTATAAAGGCGCAGAAGGGAACTTATTATTATTTTCCATTTATTATCCATTATTACCTATTACTATTCACATTGTATTTGCACCGTTCCTTACATCCGGGGACCGGTGGTGCCACCAGTGGCACACACCCTAACTGCAGGCGCACACATTGTCACTTCCGCCCAAGGATCTAAAAAAAAGAATTCGACTAGGGAAATTTATTCCCTATGCCAGAAAATACATTATCTCAACCCGCTTGTTATTAGTCTTGTTCCTTATTTAGCATAGCCGGACTTTATATATATATATATATATATATAAGGCTATACTGTAGGTAACCCTATATATATATATGTTTTTAATTTCACATTTATTTCACCTTATAAATGTGAATCTTGAGTAACTTTCGCCCTCTCCCTCTCTCTATAGGTAGGTTAGCTACAATTATTTAACGTCTAAGCTTTGTAATATACGGCAAGTGGGAGTATTGATGAGAACATTAGTTTTTTAAATATATTAATATGCCCTGATTCTAATCAAGCAATGATTGATTGATTGATTGGTGGTTGTTTTACACCGTCTCGGCAGCATATGCCATATTCAAGCCAGGAAGACAATTTAAACCAGCAATAAAACGAGACGCACAAATGAAAGAGCAACAATGCAAATATTGTGAAAAGGTGGGATTTGATAGATGGTTTGTGAGGAATTTGTGAGTTAATCTTTTTAATCAAATTAGTCTTTTAAATATGGATTAACTCGCCCCTTTTTTGGGCGAAGCTCTTCAGCTTTTAACAAGTCATAATGTTACTGAGTGGTCTTAGCAAGAGCATATCTAAAAATAGACGTTTTGTTGGAACGATAACATGACATCTATATAGGTTTCATGCATAGAAAATAAGTTATAATGCAGAGTTTCTGGAAACACAAAATATTTCTGTATAGACTCCCAATCCTTTGAGTTTTAACTCTGATGAATTGTGTCATTGTGTATGTAGGTTGTGTGTGAGATTATTTTTCTTAAATTATTAATCCACTTTGGTAATTTATCATGTTTATTAAATGTTTGGCTTCTTAAAACCATAAGCCCTATGCATCCCAGGAGAGAAATACTTTTTTTTTGCATTCTTAAGGTTGCTATGGAACCGTTACACCTTTTGCGCAATAGTTAGTTCTGAAAATTATAAATACACGGCACGAAATAGAATAAATACTTTTCTAATAAAGAGACAAGAAAACTCAGATGATACCTCAGTAAAATTGCAAAAATTATAGAAACTCATTGCAGAAAGAGTCATCAAATGGCTTCAACCTTGAAATATAGAAAAACACTAAAACAGTATATCACTCAGTATCAGTATATCATTTAAAGTTGCTGGTTGTTATGCCCCTGTCACACTACGACGCTTCTCGCCGGCGACCGGTCAACGTGTGGTGTTTTTGGGCGATAATTAGTGAAATATCGAGACGTGCTGGGGGCGCGTTATGCGCGCGTCGGTACACGTCGGTACAACGTCTTTGTCGCCGGCGAGTCGCCGACGAAAGTCGGCGCGCGTTATTGGTCGCTGAGTGTTTTGAACCTGTCCAAAACTTCCAACGCGCGGCAACGCGCGGGACGAAATGGGTAAGAACGCTAGGAGGACGTTAGGCGCGCGTCGCGCTGCGTTGGACGCGCCGGCATAACGTTATGGGAATGCTAGAAAGACGGCGCGCGCGCGGGAGGGTCGTTGCTCACGCGTCGCGCAAACTGGGCCATTTTTGTTTTACGCCCTACCAACATTTAAGGTTAAATGAAGACGTCGCGCCAAACTTTTTTTTTTTTTTCCCCAGCGCGTATACACACGTTGGCGGCGCGCGCATAACGCGCCGCGCTGACGCCGATCTTTTCTCCCAAACCGCCGAAAAGTTTGACGTTTCTCGACGCGCAAGATTTTATTTCCAACGCTGACGGATCGCCGGGAGAAGCGTCGTAGTGTGACAGGGGCATTAATTTGGTGTTCTAATAAACTCCCTCAAACATTACTTGTACAGGCAGAATAAAGTAGATTTATTATATTTTAATCCTCGTCTGAATTCTCCTTGCCCATCCTTATTGCTTAGAACTATCGTATTTGATTAGTCTTTGACTGCGAAGCCAAAATCCATCAGAACATAATTACAAGACAATGCAAGCAGTTAGAAAAAAAACCATCAAGCAAAAACATAAACTACTTGCCGATGCAATCGTGTACTTCCTGTCGCTCTCCAAATACATATTTGATTATAGAAACATGGAGTCTAGGGGGAGCACTGCAGAATATGTTGTAAAATATTCCGATGTAATGCATTGGTGGGGGAATGCAAATGTTCTATTACTGATCCAGTATACATGACCAGGTGCATGTATCTGTATATGTAAGTGCTGGTGGTGCCTGAGTGAGATGTAAATAGACATAGTCATGCTGGCAGGGCTGTGTGTAAGGGGCACTCAGAGCCTACCCCCTCCCCCCTCTGCTGGGTAGGATTACCACACTCAGGCTCAAGGCAGGTGGTGGCCAGGGGAGCCACACAGCTTAGTGGTGGTGGACAGATCACTGGTAACCATGGGGACCAGGAATGCTGGATCCCTATTGGTGGAGCTAAAAATGCTTGTTTCCCATTGGGGGAAAAGGGTGGGGGTGATACTCTACACTGAATCCATGTACCGTATTAATAATAAACCAGAGGGCTTGACTCTCTCTCTTCTATCATACTTTATACTCTTCCTTTCTCTTTGTCTGTATTGATTTCACTATAGCCTGCCCACACAACCACATATTCAAGCCATAGACTTTATAATGTGATGGGTGTATAGAACTGGCTGCACAAGTTTTATAGTCTGCACTGACCTCTCACGCAAAGAGCCAGATAGACAGGTATGCATCGATAGGGTGATTGCATCAGAGAGCCTAGGTAGTGTAATGGTTAGCACACTAACTCTGAAAGCAATACGTGTGTGTTTGAATCCTGGTCTAGGTGTAATATTTCCCATGTTCATCACCCCTCCCCCCCCCACAATCTTGGATTCTAGGACCTTGATCCCTGTACAAGCTGTGTGCTGTATGGTTGTTGAAAGTACCCTGTATATATATTTATATCTGTAAGTGCATCACCTCTATCATCTATGTAAGAAATTGTAAGCTATTTTTGTATGTGAATTGTCAAACTATACCATATGTAAGTCTTTGAATGTTTGATATTGTTATTTCAGCTGATTTGGGCTAGCTGCATATATTGTAAATAACTGTATTGTCACATGGCTGGGGAAGACCAGTGCCACGGCGCTGACAAAAGACTTTATTCAATGAATAAACTATATTTACAACAACAACAAAACAAAAAAACTTATGGACATAAACCATCTAAAAGACTTACATTTCCAGGGGGAAGAGTGTTGTAGTCTACACTAAGCTCTCGGGCAAGGTTCAGCATATCCAGGTGGGTCTGGACTAAGTGATTGTATCAGGGAGCGTAGGTAGTCAAATGGTTAGCACCCTACCCCCGGAATGGCATGTGTGTGCCTTCGAATACTGCTCTAGGGTCAATATTTGCCATTGTTGTCACCCCCAATACACTACTATAGTCCTTCAGTCAGAGAGCATGGGTTGTTTACTCATGGAACCCAACGCTTACCTCGTGCCTTGTCCAGGAGTCCGCCCCTCAATCAGCAGTTCTTGCATCCCCAACAGATCTACCACACTACCACACCACCACATCACTATAGCACCACCACATTACCACCACCACATTACCACCACCGCAGTGCGACCACTCCAGTACTACCACCACACCACCACTCGGAACCGTCCAAACCACCACCACACCACACAACCACATCACCATTATGTTACCATTCCATCACTATTGCATCATTATTGGATCACCACCTCATCGCCACCTCATCACCACCACCTCATCACCACATCACCACCACATCACCACTACACCACTACTACACCATATTGCCACTACCACACCAAATCACCACTACCACACCACATCGCCACAACCACACTACATCACCACTACCATATCAGAGCACCACTACCACACCACATCAACACTACAACACCACATCACCAGTACCACACCACAGCACCACTACAACACACCACCACTGCCACACCACATTACCACTACCACACTACATCACCACTACAACACCACATTGCCACACAAAATCACCACCACCACAGCGCGTCACAACTATCTTACCACACCAGCACTACCACACCACATCACCACTAACAGACCACAACATCACTACCACATGTCACCACCATTACCACATCCCACCACCACTACCACACCACATAACCACTACCAAACCACATCAAGCCTACCACACCACATCACCACCACCACACCACATCACCAGTACCACACCACATCACCAATACCACACCACGTCACCACTACTACACCACGTCACCACTACCACGCCACATCACCCGCTCCATGCAACACCACCACTGCCACACCACATCACCTCTACCACACCACCACCAGATCACTACACCACCACATCACTACCACACCACATCACCACTACCACACCAGATCAACACTACCACACCACACCACCAGTCCCACTCCACATCACCACTACCACACTACATCACCACTACCACACCACTTCACCACTACCACGCCACTACCTCACCACTTCCCCACTACCACACCACTTCACCACTACTAGACGACACCACTAGATCACTAGACCACCACACCACTACCACACCACATCACTATCACACCATATCACCACTACCATACCATATCACCACTACTACACCACATCATCACTCCCACACCATATCATGACTACCACACCACATTACCACTACCCCCCTAAATCACCACTACCACACCACATTACCACTACCACACCACAACAACACTACAATAACACATCACCACTACCACACCACATCATCACTACCACACCACATCACAACTACTACACTAAATCACCACTACCACACCACATCACCACTACCCACCACATCGACACTACCACACCACACCTCTTGAACACTACCATAAGACATCCCCACTACCACAGCACCCCACACCACCACCAGATTACTACACCACCGCATGATTACACCACCAGATCACTACACAACCAGATCACTACACCACACTAGTACTACACCTTGACATCACACCACACCACACCACACTACAACCAGCACACAAATACGCACCTATCAACAACAAGTCTTCTGTCTGCCTCGCCATGCATTGTCAAGAGCTGCATAATCCGATGAATGCATACCATTTTCTGAATCAAAGCACTCGCCTAGATGTGATTCCACAAATTCAGCTTAAATGCTGCTTCACTTATTAAACATGTATTGCTTCATAGAATGCACATTGCATCAACTTAATAGAACCTGTCACCGCTTGTAAGCCTATGGTGTCTAGCATTTCGGTCTACGCACACAACTTATTGTGAATGCTAATGCTTCAAATATCTCCAAAGTGAGCATTTCACATATAACAACAATTGCAATCTCAGGTAAAGTACATCATACCGATTAACCTTATATATTGAATTTTGTTTAAACATGGCAGAAACTCAAAAAGCATCGGACGAGGCAATTATAATTGAGCCGTGCAATTTTCCATGTGCACCCAATGTGAGGCAAGGCGCTCTGCCAACACGAGTCACATCAGACACGGTTGCCAAATTAGAAGAGCACATGCTTCGATGTGGAAGGTTGGGAGTTTGAATCCTCACCGAGCCAAACCAATAACTTACCAACTTTATACTTGTCGCTACCTAGCCTGATGCTTTGCATTACTAGGACAGGGCAATGACGAATATATGAAACGATTTGGGCAGTGCTTAGCAACCTTATTCCAGTAACAGAAAAGAAGCCATCTTTGACATAACTCGATCATACAACAGTCCTATAATTGAACCTATTGTCAGCTCATAATGTTCTTGAATATCCCAATCAAATCGCTATAACCACGATTGGTCAAGTTACACCTCCGTCGAGTATAGCATGAGTTCATAGCAATAGCAATCTAGGCCCAGGTGCAGGAATATTGTGTCTGAGTAATATCAGTTCATGGTGCCAGTGGACTGGCCTCCCAATGGGGCAGCACTATTAAGTCTCCATGAATCCGCACTGCCACATGTCAACTACCCGTCCTGATTTGACCTTAGATGTTGCCAAGATGTAAAACCCCAACAAACAAATGGAACATGAGGGGCTGGGTGCTTTGTAGTGGGCTGCAGTCGGTGTGTGGGTGCTACAGGTGTCGGTGGGTGTCAGCATTTCGTTGTATAAATAGACGGCCTTGGCTCATTGCCTAGTAGCGCAGCACTGCTGGTTATTTCGGTTCACGCAGATCTCCCAGCACCAATGCGTCTGCCTATAATGAGATGTTACAGTACAACATATAGATATATACTAGTAATCAAATCATTACATAAAAGCACTCTAGTGATAAGAGCAGAACGAGGGGGAAAGAGAGCCACACTGCCAGCCCTGACTTCGACACTGTTATTTTGAGGGTTTTGAGTTCATTTTGTAATAGCCTGCAGAGAAGTGCAGGACTTCTATAGTGAGTAACATTAATAGTAATTCTAGATCTTTTGGCTCCCACATCAAACCAGGTATGATGTAAATTCTGATTCTGATTCTAGTGGGGCAATAGGTTTAAAGTAATTGCAGGGCCCTGGACTCCCTAGTTTTTCAGGGATTTCAAAAGATGTTGTCCCTGGGACCCCTGATCAATCGGCATTTGAGCCTCCCATGTTTCACCTGTCTACAAACCTCTGACATTCATTGACTGATCAGCGCAATCAGTGATGTCTTTTCGTATGGGCACATTGGGCAGTTGCCCGACAGTCCCCTGATTATAGGCGCTCCGAAATTATATTTGAGTGATACAAATTAAGGTTCATATTCTTAAATAGCAATGGCATTACTGTGGAATCAGACACTCCTTGTATACAAAATGAATGTCGGATCTCTGGCCATGAAATCAGTTTGAGTTGTGGGTGAGTGGGGCTTAAGTTCCCTAGTAGTAGTACATTGCTTTGACCAGACAGGATGGCCGAATGAGTTAGAGCGTCCGTCTCCCGTGCTGGTAGATCGTGGTGTCGTGGGTTCGAGTCCCGGTCGAGTCAAACCAATGACTTTAAAATTGATACTTGTCGCTTCCTAGCCAGGCGCTCGGCATTATTAGGGTAGGGCAAGGACTGGTGTGCTCAGTGTCAGGATAATGTGACTGAGTGGGATACCAGGTCATGGTGCCGGCGGCCTGGTTTCCCAGTGGGACAGCACTATAAAGTCGCCATGAGTGCGCACTGTCACAAGTCGGTACCCATCCTAATATGACCTTAGATGTTGCTAGGACGTAAAACAAGAACAAACAAACAGGTACATTGCTTTGCCCGGAGGCCTAACATATTCCTATGATGGCCCTAGGTGTAACATCAGCAAAACTCAGCTTTCGGAATTTCCTCCAGGTGGAGCCATCACCTGTGCCTAGATTTCTAGGAACTCATGCTATACTTGATGGAGATGTAACTTGAGAGATCGTGATTGGCTTGATGGTGATTTCCAGGAATATTATCATGTGACACTAGATTCAATTATAGGACTGTTGAATGATTATGTTGCATCAGAGATGGCTTCTTTTCTTTGTTACTGGAACTAGGTTGCTAATCACTGTCCAAATCGGTTCATATCTCTGATAATGAGGACTGTCAACCGGGCATATAAACAATGCCTTCACGATTTGCATGACAGCATTTTCTAGATGTCACATTCGTTGATTAAAGTTGCATAGTCCGATGGTATAAATATATTTTCAAAACTAAAGCACTTACCTAGATTTGATCCTACATATCTAACTTAAATACTGGTGCCCACACTAATCAATTGGTGCTTTATTTATGGAATAAATCCGATTTGTACATTCACACCACTGCTAGCCGAAGCCATGTTCCTCAGAACTCACTTTCTAAGATGCAGGTCAATCTCGTCACCTCTCTGAGACTCTTGGTAGTCTTGGCCTAGTTTCACACCAGGTCAGGTATTTTTGCTTTGTTTATGTTCAGCAGAGATTCTGTTATCTGCTTTTCTTCTCATTAGTTAGATTATACATTGTGTTATCTCACTCATTTGATAGTTAAGCTTATAAAGTGTCACTGATATTGAACTGAAAGTGTAGGGATCAGGATGTTTACTCCATGCCAGTATTCTCGATGTTGGCGTGATATCACCGAAGGTGACAGCCCTGGCAATGACTCGCGAAGGGTAATTTGTGCCGCAGCAATGCTATGTCTATGCATTTTTGCAAAATAAACTTTAAAACTTTCATTGGGTCGATTAAACAGATCTTAATGCACGATTGAAGAGATATAAATTCCACAACTGGCAGAAGCTATGTTTACTGTTTACAAGTTGTGGGTTCAGTGTGGTAATGAGGTCAGTACACGACGTGACCATGGCGAGATTGGGAATGGTGTCACAGCCTTGGCTTCCAGCCCGAGAGTTTCGGCAGGCTTGCCGAAATTATTTTGGATGCATTTACTTCAAATATTTTCAAAATGACTTGGCTGTCATCAAAACCAACTCAGGGGAATGATAAGTAGATCATAACGATCAATTTAATATATTTATCTAAAAAAGTTATGGGAAAACTCACAAGCCATCGGACTATGCAACTTTAAGCGGGGGAACTTTCTACCATGCACAATTGGGTCTTCCTCATTGCACGACTCCTTGCCCTATTCTAATAACCCTTAGTGCATTGCTAAGTACCGAATATGATAATACTTTTAAAGTCATTTCCTTTACTTGTCAGAGGGATGGAACCCTGGGTTTAAATCCCCTGACGTGCTATTCTGGAACTGGGTGGTTACCTTATTCGCCCATGTTGTATTAGACCAATGTCAATTAGTGTACGCCCTGAATTGGTGGATAGTTTGCTGTGAAGGTCAAGGACGCTGTAGTGAATGAGTCCTGCTATAATTGGGGGCCTGTTCTGCAGTGCCTCGGCCAATGGCGTTCAATACTTAATGGAACCCATGCTGACCTGATCACAGCTAATCCAACCAGATTACCTAACCAGCTCAGGATGCTGGCCACGGTCTATCTGGAACCCTCATCTGCGTATCTAGAAGCTTCCATTCACTAATAATGCCTTCTGTGGCTAGTATTATCACGTAAATACACACATATATATATTATGTATATACATTTGATAGAAAACTATTTGTATTCATATATACACTTGCACTACAAACTATTCTATAGATATATATTTCTATTCATATAAAATGTCTTATATACTATTGTTTAATTTGGTATTTTCCAATAAATGTCTCGGTCATAACACGTTGTCGAACCAGAACCCCAGGTTAATTGACATTAATCGACTTATTTTGACACAGACCAGCACAAAGCGGGTATAATCAAACTAAAATAATGCAAGAACCCTCCGCCATTAGCAATGGACAATGTGATATTTGTCATCCTCGTCAGGTGGTGGGTAGCCTCAAGATACTGGAATTGCGGCTAATAATTCAATGCGGAAACGCTATATTTAATATGCATGATAACAAAGATGGAACGGTTGATGTCCAGACTAGAGGTTCTGAGGAAGTTTCATGTGCGACCTGCAGTTGATAAATTGTTGATAGATATATATTCAACATAAACTATTATAGGAATATAAAAATGTAGCATATATCTGACTTGTTTATCATGGTTTTAAATGTACTAAGCTATTCCTGTTGTGAACTGAACCCCCAATAGCCGATGTTTACTTCTTGTGTTGTGGTTGTGTTGAACAAACAAACAAAGTGAATTGACCGACTAATGTGCTAAACGTGTCATCTTGCTTTTCTTAGCTGAATATAATCTGGCTATGAGATCTTACTGGATACTATCTGGTTATAATACACCAATCCACTAAGCATTCCATATTTCCTAATTCCAGTGATATATTCGACATCATGGCACATATGCCTTTTGATTTATATCCAACAAAGATCGCCATCTTAGTTTTATTTCCAATCGAGAGTTAGAAGAAAGCGAAATAGATTGAGAGCATAATTGTGGGACTGAAGCAGAGACGATTTGAAATCACAATTGAAATCAAACTTAAGCAAAGATAATTAACAAAAAGACATCTATGCAAAATGTGTTCTGCTAACAAATATACAGATAGATAAATACAAAATATTCTAACACTAATAGGCCACGTATGGCGAGTTCCTCCATGGTCTCTCTAACTGGAACATGCAGATGAAATGACGAAGAAGACAAGAATGTATGGTTCCACCATTTATGCCTCAACTCCGCCCAGCGCGGCATCACAATACCATATAGCCTGCCACCTGACCAGCCACGGCACAGGTACTCTCTCATGGTAGGGGGAGCCGCTATCTGGACGCGGTAAGGGCAATCCACACAGGGACCTGCCCACCGGCTAGTTGTTGTTGTTTGTTGTTTTACGTCCTAGCAACATCTACGGTCATATCAGGACGGGTACTGACTTGTGACAGTGCGCACTCATGGTGACTTTATAGTGCTGCCCCACTGGGAGACCAGGCTGCCAGCACCCTGACCTGATATCCCACTCAGTCACATTATCCTGACACTGAGCCAACCAGTCCCCCCTCCCCCCCCCCCCCACCGACTAGCGTGCTGCCACCTCACGCAGAAGAACTGTCACCACAGATGGTGTAGCCCTGAAGTCGTGGCCTGGTGGTGGAGATCATGTATGGACTACTACAATATCAATTGCTAAATCAATCAATCACAGCAGAATTGTAACAAGAATAATGCCACAGTTTAGCAAGAATATCAAAAAGGTCATTCTGATTTGGACAAAAGTTTATTGTCAAGGCATGGCATTTGGTTGAGTAGTAATACTAGTAGTACACATTATAGTCGCACTACCTCGTGTTTCTATGTGGTTAGCAGTGCAGGAAGCCTCCTTTATCAGACAGGTGAAATTGAATGCACACAGCACATTGTCAATACCTACGCTTCTTTGAACTATATTTAATATTTACAGTATTACCCCGTTAAACCAAACTTGAAGGGACCCTAGAAACTTGTTTGGATTAACCGATCATTGGTCGAACCGAGCTTTGGCTTCGACTTTGACTTGGCTTTGGCAAAAACAGGGGTGCATTATGAAAGTAATATACAATGTCTTTGGACAATTTTATTATTGTATTTTATGTATATACATTATAACCCCGCTAAACCAAGCTCGGTTAAACCAAACAATCAGTTAATCCAAACACTATTCGCCGGCCCGGCAAAATACTACCATTTATTATATAAAAAAGTCTCAGGTGACCTTATAACCACATGAGAGTTTGGTTGAACCATCCCGGAAGTGGCCTGGGGTCCGACAATTTTGTTTGGATTAACCAATACTTTGGATTAACCGACTTTGGTTTAACCAACTTTTTTATATGATAAATGGTAGTATTTTGCCAGGCTGCCAAAAAATGTTTGGATTAACCGATCGTTTGGTTTTATACCCCTGTCACACTACGACGTAACGAGCCAACGTGAGCCTAACATGATCATTTTTCGTCATTACGTTGCCGTACGTTGGGTTACGTTATGATGACGTCATAATGACGTTAGAGTGACGTCGAGCTACGTCATGTTACGTCGTGTTACGTCGGCGCGCGTCTAGGTTTTGAACCTGTTCAAAACTTTCGACGTATCTCGACGTGACGCCGTCACGTCGGGATGACGTGACAATGACGTTAGGTAGACGTTCCGCGATCGTTATAGCAGCGTAAATGATGTTAGAGTCACGTTATATCACGTCAGACCGACGGCCCGGGTGGGAGCAACGTGTGGGCCGCGTTTTGCACGTTACGGTCACGTCACGGTCACGTTACGGTCACGTTACGGTCACGTTACGGTCACGTTACGGTCACGTTACGGTCATGGTTATGGTCACATTACGGTCACGTTACGGTCACGTTACGGTCACGTTACGGTCACGTTACGGTCACGTTACGGTCACGTTACGGTCACATTACGGTCACGTTACGGTCACGTTACGGTCACGTTACGGTCACGTCAACTACGCAGCATTCACGTCCACAATTTGCATATTACGCCGATAACTTCGACGTGATATCATTATTTTCACGTTGTGGTTACGCTGACGTAGTCACGTCGTAGTGTGACAGCCCCATAACCGAGCTTTGTTTAACTGGGTTGTACTGTACCCTGTTTACCACTGCTTGCCTATGTGGCGGTACCGCCTGAATTTGATATTTTCTTTATATAGAGGTGGAGTCAAACCCAGGTCCTGGTCGTTCAGGGCCAGTGCACTGCCACTACATAGGCTTTCCTGTAGCACCATAACCAGTCCCTCATGTAGTGTAGCACGTTGGAGGTCAATCATCTGCCACTTCATTACTCTATTTCGGCTGACCCCTATTTGGCTGTTATTTTATGACCGGTTGGGAAAGCCAAATCGATAAGAGTGTAGGATGACTTTCTGTGTAGGAGGGCGTTAGTTCAAACCTCAACTGAGTCAAACCAATAACTTACAAAATTGATACATGCCACTACCTAGACTGGTGCTCGGCATCACAAGGACAATGCACGGACTGGTTAACTCAGTATCAGGACAATGCGAGTGATGAATATTGGATCATGGTGCCAGCAGCCAATTTATACATAATCCACTATACTTTACATAAATATGATATGTGTGTTACTAACATATTCTATTAATAGTATATTTGACAGTCATTATTTATCAGAAGGGCAATTATCTGAGAGGTAACATATCCTTCTTGTATACCACCAATAAGTCAGTATAAATCGTATATATATATGAAGAGTTCAGCCGCAAAACCATGTAAACGCCAATCCAAAAATGTAGTTTAGATAAAAGATTTTTACCTGAAAATTATTTTAATTCCCACTAATTCCACTTTTCGTATGACCACATATGGAGTAATGAACAAAAAAGAAGGGATATAACAAGATTAACTTTTGAGGGTTTGATTCCAATGTTTATCTCCATTTTATTATTGGTGTTTACCTGGTTTTGAGCCTTTGCGATAAGTGAATGAGGATAATGAGCAGATAGCGAGTGGTGGGAGGTGAAGCCACTGTCAGAACTGAGGTTCAGTAGGTTGGAGCAGTAGATGATTAGCCCCAGGCTCCATCACACGATCACCGGCGGGTGGAGCTAAGCAGTGAATAGGGAACTCCAGTGTTACTGAGCTACCCGAACACCAGTAGTAACGGCCAGTAGCACAACTAACCCACAGAGTGTGACTTGCGACAT
This sequence comes from Branchipolynoe longqiensis, assembly GCA_030323885.1. Lineage (NCBI taxonomy): Eukaryota > Metazoa > Annelida > Polychaeta > Phyllodocida > Polynoidae > Branchipolynoe > Branchipolynoe longqiensis. The sequence continues at coordinate 42,339,873 of CM059188.1, forward strand.
TGACCAGGAACACATGCATATTCATCGCATTGCCCGAGAGTGTCGTAACCGGAAATTGCGTATAAATATCACATTTCTACATTCCAAGCTGTACCCTTCATTTACGAGAATTATATCACAGCTGGCTTTAAGGTACTTCTATGCCAATTCTGGTGTGATAGTAATAATTAAATAGACTGATCCTCTTATAATCCCATATAGGATTATTTGCTTTTTGGGGTTTAAAATCCTAGCTCCAATATTCTGATCAAATTGTGGAAAATACTAGCAATACTTGATGTAATTCCGCTAACACCTTGCCACAATGTTATACCTTGTTCTCACAGTACGGAATTGCATGTTCTGCTTATCTATTGCTCATCAGGCAAAGCATAGTTCTATCTAGCCCTCAACACCCTCTGGTGGCCGTGTAGTCAACTAAAGCTAGGCTTTGGAGGCAAATGTATCATATATATACATATATAAGTAATAGTGCGAAGATTACTGTGTGTACATCATATATATATATATATATATATATATATATATATATATGTAAGTACGCATTACAAGAAGACCGGCGTGGATGATACAATCTTTATTACAATAACGTATATATAAATATGGGTGTAAAACATATATAATAGAGAGTATCTGGCTGGGCTGACAATGCCCTACCGATCAAGTAAAAATAAAAGTAAATCGTATGAATGTGTAGAGGCGTAGTGACGCGGCCGGCGCGCGCTCAGTGTATATATCGCTACAGCAGCGCCGAGTAGCGGATTTAGCCGGAACCCAACGCGGAAGTGCCAGGCACCGCCGCGATGGGCAGCACCATGCGAAACCTACATCAGCATATACGTAGTATATGCTTTGCTGTAAGTACGCATTACAAGAAGACCGGCGTGGATGATACAATCTTTATTACAATAACGTATATATAAATATGGGTGTAAAACATATATAATAGAGAGTATCTGGCTGGGCTGACAATGCCACGTCCAACGGACCATCCCAGACAAACTTACTCTACTTCCCCCAGGCTCGAGGCAACACGGATGTCAGCGACAATCCTCTCCGACAGAGGGCGGGCGATGTATGTATATATAGCATCAGACGCCCAGTCCCCCCTTACCCTAATCTCATCTATCGAAGCACCCTGGAGGGCAAGATAGGTACACCCCCCACGTCTTAGTGAATGACAGGAAAAATTCTCCTGTGGAAACCCGGCCAGCGCTGCAAAGTGTTTGATAGTAGCCTGCAGTGATCTGTAATCAAGAGGCTTGTAGCGTCCAGAGCCCGCAGGGACCTGAAAGGCGGGGCATCCCGAACCCAATTTTACCTCGGCAAAATGCCTCTTGACCCAAAAAACAGCGCACAGGTCCGTGTTAGGCACACGCGCGACCGGGATCAGGAGCTCTCTCTCCGCAAACTGGATCGTCTTGGATCGCCGAACGGTGACCACCATTCCCCAGGCGTGGAAGGAGAAATCTGAGCGCAAGAGGACGGACTCAGAGTCGGTAATCTGGCATTTGCGGAGGAGAGCCCTAAACCCAAGTAGTATGGCCGCGCGGGTGGCCACATGGCCCTCGCTTAAAGACATAAAGGAAAACATTTTTAATAGCTCAGAGGGTAATAGCGGGGCCGCACGCTTAAACCGCGCACCCCAGAGCGCGCTTAGCACCTCCCAAAATCGTTCTCACCTGGTGGCACGAAAAATCGATCGGGTCACTATTTTCTGCCTTCAGGAAGAAATTAAGGGCACTTACATAATTTAAAATTGAAGAGTATTTTAGCGTACGTGATAGCCAAGCTACGTAGAGGGCGACCTGAGAGGGGGGGCAAGGCACAGGCGATATAATGCCCCGGAACTCATCTATAAAGGTGAGGTACTTCCTAATCTGCATTGAGCGTGTTGCACGAGAGTTCGGAGCATAGTATTGGTCGCTCAAGGCACCGGCCGCCCTCCTCAGGAGCTCCAGGTCTGCAAAAGAAGGTGTTAGATCACATGAATAGGTTGGCACAACACATACATGCCAGCTGGTCTACTGCCCCAATACGAGCCCTGCTCGGGGGATCACGCCACCTACTTAGCGCATCGCAGACGATATTGTTTTTACTTCTAACATAAGCCGAGCTAACATCAAAATTAAATGTTACTGAGAGCCAAAAAAGCTCCTTTATGTAGCGCATTATGAGTTTATTTATACATCGGCCCGTGGCTAGCGCTGCCCGCACCGTGTTGTTATCTGTCACGAAAACAACACGGTGATCTCTCCAAAGGTGGCACCACCTGCGGGCGGCAGCGATGACCGCCCACATTTCTTTTTGATTAATATGGGCCTCACGACAGGCCTGATCAGTCACAGCAAAATGGTGGCCGACCTCCCCAGCTAAGGTTAGGTCGCATAAAAAACTCCCCACCAACCAGTCGCCCGAGTGGGCTGCTCCAAAGCCCCAGTCTGAAGCGTCACTATAGACCGAAATTGAAGGGGCATGTAGACCCAAGAGCTTGGCATAGCCATTAAAAGTATCGATATAATTAAACCACCAAGATATTTCTGAGCGAAATTCGCTGGTAATACGTAGTTTGTGGTATGGTTTCTTTAGTTGCCTGATGGCATCATAAACTCTCGTGGAGAAGGAGCGCCCACCCCGGACGACTGTAGAGCAGTGTGCCAAGCGGCCCCCTAGGCGTTCCAACTCCTTACGGGTCGCTTTCCTTCGGCTCAGAAAAAGAGAGAGGACCTTTCTTAGTTTGAGAATCTTATCGCACGGTAGTCTCAATTGTAATTTCACCGTGTCTATCTCTATTCCCAGGAATCTTGCGCATTGCGATGGGGTCCCAATCTTAGGATAGCTCAAGGAAAAACCCAGCCGGCGAAGGATTGCCATGATGGTGCGCTGGTTGCCCAAACAGTCTGCAAAATTCTCACCCAGCACGGCAAAGTCGTCTAGGTAATTTATTATTCTCCCGACCCCCTCCCTGACGGCACAGCGGACGACAAAGTCCGATATCCTATTAAAAATATAAGGGCTCGATGCCAGCCCCATACATAAACGATTGTCGAAGAAAATTTCAGGGCCGTGACCTAAGTCCCAGCATATTGCCTGGCGGGGGAATCAGTTGGGTGGATGCAGATAGCTCTATATGCGTCTTTAATGTCTATCGTAGCAATAAATTCCCCCTGAATCATGATTTTCACCAAGTCATCGACTCCTTGGTAAGAAATTTTTTTCGCCACTTCCTGAACATAATTATTAACCGAGCGGCCCAGTGGCCTACTACAGTCTATAATAGTACGGTACCCGTCACCCGACGATTTAAGAATCGCAAAAACATTATGAACACAAATGGGGGGGCCATCCGCCCTAGCAATATAGCCAGAATTTAGCTCGCTCCTGAGCTTGTTACTGATAAAATGTTCATGTACAGGGTTCATAGGATTAGAATAATGACTACTATAAGTCGTAGTGCAAGAAGGGTTAATTACCTTAAAACCAAAAATAGCACCGTACAAAACGTAATTGGCGTCTGGGTCTACTTGACCCTTGGCAAAACATTCGCAAAAGACGCGACATGGTTTAAACTGAGCAGCATGCCCTCTAATCCTGTGAGTGCAAGCACAAGTCGCGTCCAAGCACGCAGTAGTAACGGAGAAGGAACATCGAGAGCCAACTAGCTTATCAGAGGCACTGACAATTAGGCCGTACTCGCAGCAGGTGAGAGTCAACCAGTCTCGATTTATCCCCCTCCAGCCGGGAAATATGTCGTCGGCTATGTCGTGCCCAACTAAGTTTTTGGCCTCGTCCCCCCCCGCATGGTGGGACCCACCTGTTCCGTGGCCCCCCGCATCGGCAAGCCCATTAGGTACACCATGGCTGATAGCACACGGGTCCCCCTCTTGGTGGTGGTTAACGAGATTCGTACAAACCGTATCAACGGTGTTAGCACATATTAGGTCACGGGCGCCAGCATGGCGACGCGCAATTAGCGCGCTGGGACACATACCCACTCCGGGAACACTACAAATAGAAACAACATTGTTATATGGAACCGAATCACCGCCAGAATCAACAGGCGACTCGGCTGTTATATTGACAGGAGTCACACAATCTAGAAGGGGTTCACACAAATTCGCAGCACACTGTAAGCGATGACCCCTCCTAGCCCTGCCCCGGCCCCTAGTAATTCAGTCCTTATGGCACTTGGCCCTAACGTGGGTTCTACTCCCACAACGAGAGCACCAGTGGCCGAAATTACATGTCTTGTCATCCCTAGTACAACCCTCTTCTTTATTATAGGCAAAGCATGGCTTTTTCCCATCTTTAGAAAAAAGTTGCTTAGTGTTAGTATTAGAATGGGAGTTCTTGATCCCGCCATAAGCCCCCTTGGATGAGTGTCCCCGCATGTATTCAAATGCGTAGTACTGAAGTGCGACTTCAGCATTTCCCGCACCGAAGGCCTCATATCCGTCGGTTGTCGCTAACTTCCGGATCGCCAGATCGTAGCTAGCGTGTGCGCGGTCCTGGAACTGACCCGACTTAGCCCTACCCGAGATATATTTGATATGCTTAACCACGCGTCTCAAGTCTTGCACGTCAATGTCTTTTTTATCCAAAACCCAACTGCACGACGATTCGATGAGCTCGAACGGAGAAAGTTTCTTCAAGTCCTTACGGTCTTCAAGATAACGCCGGATCGACCACTTACTCCTAAGTCTTCTCTCGCGGCTAGCCGATCTTCCGGATGACGAGCTCGAAGTCGGGGAGCGTCGGTGATGCCTGTGATGTCGGCGGTGATGGTGGTCGCTTGAGGAGCTGCGCCTTCTACTCCTGGAACGGCCCCCCTTCTTCTTCATCGCCAGGCGGGCCATGTCACTCTCCAGCTCCTTCTCCTGCAACTCCAGCTCCGCCAATCGCTTCCTGCGCTCCAGCGCACGGATACGTCGTGTTACCGCCCGCCTCCCGTTCTTCTACTTCGTCGTCCTCCGGGGCTTCTTCCTCAACCGATGAAGCTGAGGGTGAGTCTTCCTTCCTCGCCGGTTTTGGATTTTCTGCCATGTTGCTCAGCCTCCTAGATGAACGGGCAGTCTGCCTTGTTTGCATCGAGGCCCGGCCGCATGCGTCGTTCACTGGGCCAGCGTGTTCACAGCCGCATGGGCCACAGTAGTTAATCGGCATAATTTTCGTATCAGTATCGTCAAGTGCACCTAACGCCTGACATATAGCATCAAGAGAAGGTGACTTGAAAAGTCAGCCGATAGGTAGTATAAAAATAAATACTATAAGATATCAATGGATGCAAAGGCAAACCTCATAGTAAAATAAGCCAATAAATTTGATGGCTAGTATAAATAAATACTATAAAAACTATAAAAGGAAATAAATAATGTAAAAGGAGCAATATAAAATTAATGCTATAGCAGTACTATGAGGTAAGCCTGGTAAATAAGGTAAGCACTATGCCGGTCTCGATTTGGTAAGCACTATGCCGATTTGGTGAGCACTATGCCGATCTCGATCTCGATTTAGCGCTTTGCAGCTGTGCTATGGCAGGTTGCGGCGTACTGTGGCCTGTAGAGGCGTAGTGCGGCCCGTACTATGGCCCGTACCCGTGTCGTAGTTTCATAGTTTCAACCGCTAACCGATAGCCTTTCTCGACACATTTAAAATTGAAAGTATTTTTTCAAATAACGTCGATACAGATATGTAGTCGTCTCAATCGACACACAGAGTTTGATTATATGCAGGCGTGATTCACAAATATTGTCGAATACGCGGTGTTATTTGTTTTCTACGATACCGTCTGCGTTGATATTTCCTCGTAGTTAGCTGACGAGGATCACAAGTCGTCGACATCCACGTCCACATCTCGACACACAGGTGCGATCGGGTGATACGCAACATCAACACAGGTAGAATGTAGACTGTGTTGGTAAACTTCGTAAGTAATTCGTAAGTAATTCGTAGCAGTCGCCCAACACTAAAGTAAATCGTATGAATGTGTAGAGGCGTAGTGACGCGGCCGGCGCGCGCTCAGTGTATATATCGCTACAGCAGCGCCGAGTAGCGGATTTAGCCGGAACCCAACGCGGAAGTGCCAGGCACCGCCGCGATGGGCAGCACCATGCGAAACCTACATCAGCATATACGTAGTATATGCTTTGCTATATATATATGCTGTATACACATTATATGAGTATAATAAGCCGGAATTAAATTCCAAGAGAAGGATATTAATAATGTAGTTATTGATATCTTCATAATGCATTACATGGCACATAAGTAAATGCTCAAACAGTGCTGATAACAGATTTTCTATTGGGGTTTGTGGTTTGAATGCCAACTGAATAAAACCAGTGACTTACCAAAGTTATACTTGTTGCTACCTAACCTGGCACTCAACATTAATAGGATAGGACAAGGACAGGATAATAAGACTTGGAGAAATATCAAGTTGTGGTGATTTCCAGTGGGGCAGCACTATAAAGTCACCATGAGCACGCATTGTCACAAGTCGGTACCCATCTTGATATAACTGTAAATGCTTCCAGGATATTTTGTCCTTTTAACTCGAGTATTCAAATATTAAACCAACATTGAAGCACCCTTTTATTAACAGAGGCAATGTTAGTGAAGAACAATTCACAGATTAAGCCAACATTATAGCACTTTGTTAGGACAATGAGACAGGCCAGTATTCGAACTGGACAACACCTTCCCTTAGCTCATCAATGCTTCAACTCAAATTGTAATCAATCTCCGACATCACGCACCCACCTATAAAGTTTCACTCTTCTCCCCTATCCAAATAATTTATACCTCTCCCCCATGTACCCGCGTCCCTGAACCCTATCATTATCGACACCCCCTCCCCCAGTCACCCCTTCAATCCACGTCCCCCTCCCTCCTACCCATTCACCCTTCCTCCCGCCTCCTCTATCCACAACCCCTCCCTCCTCCGCATTCACCCTTCCTCGCGCCTCGCCTATCCACAACCCACTCCCTCCTCCCCATTCACCCTCCCTCCCCCCTCGCCTATCCAAAATCCCCTCCCTCCTACCGATTCACCCTCCCTCCCGCCTCCTCTATCCACAACCCCCTCCCTCCTCCACATTCACCCTCCCTCCCGCCTCGCCTATCCAAAACCCCCTCCCTCCTCCTCCAGTCACCCTCCCTCCCGCTTCGCCTATCCAGAACCCCCTACCTCCTCCTCCATTGACCCTCCCTCCCGCCTCCCCTATCCACAACCCCCTCCCGCCTCCCCCATTCACCAGGTCCGCCCTTCCACGCCCCCCCCCCATCCTCTCACAATCACCTCTCTCTCTCCCTCCACGCCCCCCTGAGCCCTCCTCCCCAAGTCAATCCCCTCTATGTCTCCATATCGCTCCCATCTCTTACACCAAGTCCCTCTACTCCCTCCCGTCTCCCCTCCTCTCCCTATCCACATCCCCCTCCCTCCTCTCCCTTTCATCCTCCCCGTCCCCACTCGACGACCTTCATCTCTCCTCCCCCAGCCACCCACTCTCCCTCCACAACCCCCTCTATCCTCTTCCAGCCACCCCTCTCCCTCCACGTCTCTCCCCTCTCTCCCTCCACAACCCCCTCTATCCTCCCCCAGTCACCCCCTCTCCCTCCACGACCCTCCCCTCTCTCCACAACCCCCCCCTCTAACCTCCCTCAGTCACCCGCTCTCCCTCCATGTCCCTCCCCTCTCTCCCTCCACAACCCCTTCTCTCCTCCCCCAGTCAACACCTCTCCCTCCACTTCCCTGCCCTCTCTCCCTCCACATCCCCCTCTATCCTCCCCCAGCCACCCCCTCTCCCTCCACGCCCCTCCCCTCTCTGCATTCACAACCCCACTCTATCCTCCCACAGCCACCCCCTCTCCTTCCATGTCCCTCCCCTCTCTCCCTCCACAACCCCCTCTAACCTCCCCCAGCCACCCGCTCTCCCTCCACGTCCCTCTCCTCTCTCCCTCCACAACCCCCTCTATCCTCCCCCAACCACCCCCTCTCCCTCCACGCCCCCCTCTCCCCCTCCAAAACCCCCCTCTATCCTCCCCCAGCCACCCCCTCTCCCTCCACGTCCCTCCCCTCTCTCCACAACCCCCCTCTATCCTCCCCCAGCCACCCCCTCTCCCGCCACGTCCCTCTCCTCTCCCCCTCCACAAACCCCCCTCTATCCTCCCCAAGTCACCCCCTACTTCTCCATCCAAGTCCCCCCTCCTTCCTCCCCCGTGCATGCCATCGACACTTCTGCCGGACTGCAAGGTCGGTGGAAGGCTCCTGATGGCTAAATTAAGCAGCCGCCAATACGAACACCTGCAAAGTACTGCCCAACTCTTGTTGCCAGACATGTGGTTTTCCCGGATAATCATTAAGGCCCGGTCACATACACGTTAGTGAAGGTAGTTGAATGCAGTGTAGGCTAACCTAGTTGAATGTAGTTGACTGTAGTTGAACTTAGTTGAACATAGTTGAACGTAGTTGAACGTAGTTGAACGTAGTTGAACGTAGTTGAACGTAGTCGAACGTAGTTGAACGTAGTTGAACGTACCGGCATCTATATTTCTCCATGATGAGAACGTGGTAAGAATGTGTGTGGGCTGTGTGTTCCAATTGATATGTTCAAAAGAGCACTACGTTTAAGGCACATGTAGTCTCTGTGATGATAACATACTCTAGCACACTCTAGCATACTCTAGCATACTTCTTACTGTACTCTAGCATACTCTAGCATACTCTAGCATACTCTAGCATACTTTGACCGGAACAAAACTTGGCCGCCCTGCCATGGTCACATAGCCATTAGTGGACAAAGTTGAACATAGTTGAACGTAGTGGAGGGTAACGTAGTTCAATGTAGTTCAACGTAGTTCAACATAGTTGGGCATACCGGGATTCATACTGTAAAGTACCGGGATCTGTACCGTTACGTATTTATCTGTACCATAACTTATTGTTTGTACTATTAGGTGGGTGACCTGCTGTACCTTAACGTTCTTTAATGTAGTGATAGCACGTTTCACCCCCGTTAATCTATCCTATGTTCAACTACGTTCACTCATGTGTATGTGACCAGGGCTATACAAAGTCACTCAACCAAGCAAACTACTCGGTTTACTAAATCGGTACGTCTACACATATTGAGTTTAAATTCTTCTATTCGCGCCCATGATTTATCCGCATTTTATTTCGCGTAGTTGCCGGGAGACTCGCTAGGTTCCAATATGACAATATTTACCTGCATTGTGATACAATGTGTGCAATACTTGTGCTACACTCGTAAAAGGTGCATAGTCAGATAAATGCATCAAATATTCAAAAAGCAAAACACTTATGTAGATTTGAAAATATATATCTCCAAATAAGAAACTAGTGTGATTATTAAGTATTTTTTGCTACATCGAATTTAATAGAACTGGTTACACTTACAGCTGAAGACTAATGCCAGGTACACACCTACCGTTTTTCCACACCCACCTACAGTATACGATCTAAAACTGCCCAAAAGTCGTGAGGTGTGCGCTCCCCTAGCACACCTACCGATTGTGATTCGCGACTTCTGAGGGCTAAAACTGCTTGCTTGCGAATACGATTCGCGATTCGAAAAATGAATCGGCCCGTTCTCAGTCGTAAGGTCGTCGCGAGTTTTAGTGCGCGAATCGTAAACGGTAAGTGTGTACTTGGCATTAGGTGTCCAACTCCAACAACAAACTAACCTATAAAATGTTGAAAACATTGGATGGCCCTTGAGTGGCTGCCATGCTCAGTGTCTGTCTGAACATGGATCCTTCCCCCTGTGGTAACAAATGTGTCAGCGTCTGTCTCAGTGTCTGGCCGCCAGGTGGCCGCGCCACATGTCACAACCACCACCACCGTCTAATTATGACCACATGATGCCGGGGGAAATGTTGGTTGTTGGAGTTTTACGTCGTGGCAACATCTAAGGTCATATCAGCACAGGTACCGACTTGTGACAGTGCACACTCATGGCGACTTTCTAGTGTGTGTTGTCCGACTGAGGGGCCATGTCACCAGCACCATGACCATGGTATCCTACTCAGTCATATTATTGTGACACTGAACCAATCAGTTCTTGCTCTGTCGTAATACTGCTGAGAGCCTGGCTAGGAAGCGTATACATTTTTAAGCCATTGGTTTGACTCGACCAGAGTTCATATACCACAATCTATAAAAACGGGACACGGATAATCAATTCATTCGGCCATCCCGTCTGGTACAATTGCCAACAACATGATGCCCTCACAGGCTAAGTACAATTATAGTTAGTGTGAGAATCCACTACGTCCCCGTATCACTCTTAATGCCACGTACAGAAGTCTTTAATACTGAACTCTTTAATACTGACACCAGAACGAGGCTGGCCCCTCGAGACCGAGCCCATATGCATGAACAACTATTTACCGGCTCCGGTGTTAAGAGCCGCCGCCAGGGTACCTAACACCGAGGTGCCAAAATGGGTCAGGTGGTATGTACGGGTCCAAAGCGTGGTGGTGTTAGCTAACATTTTAGTTATTTATAGATTTGGGGAATCCCACTGAGCCTGTTCCTGGCGAGCACCGCTATTTGGGTGTTTAGTCCGATGGAACCAGCCAGCTTGCTCTCCATTGGTCGTTTTGCATTTCTGATCAACAAGCCGGGCACCAGCAAGCCTTGTTATTGAGGATTTGCATGCGACATAGGCATCACACTACTCGTGTGGGTGGTTGGATGGAAGCAGTTCATTCTCCTATCAAGTGTATGTAAATAAAACAAATAGAACAAATCTATTCACTGTTATGATCTAATTCTGTTATCTAGAGTCATGAATATTCACTCAGGGGTTCAAATAATGTTAGTTATCAGAATAGTTAACTCAAAAAGTGAAATTTGGTCAAATTAATCCCAAAATCGAAGCGATATTAACGCTGCCACTGCATCGGCGGCGATATTGTCAAAGCTAAACAAAGATCTTGCCCTTACACCTGATATGAAAGCAGGGCAGCTTACTCAATTTCACTTATTGAGTATGCTATTCCGTTAAATAAATATGATTTCAACCCCTGAGTGAATATTCATGATTCTAAATAGCCGAATTAGATGTTATGATTATGTTATTCTGTTAAATATGATTTCAGCCACATAATACCACCCTTAAACTTGCTACGGAGTGGTGTTAGCCTACCCGATCTTAAACTTGGTGTGTTTGCGTAACACCGCTCCTTGCATACTGACTTTTTGCCGCTAACCTAGAAATCCCCATCAACACCAGTTTTGGCTCGCTAACACCGCATCATGCATACGGCCCCAGCTCAGTATTGATGTTCGAAATGTTTGTAATATGTATAATCTGTGAGCAAAATATTCCGATATATGGCATAGGGGGGAATGATCGATGTACTTGACCAGGTCCATGTATGTATATAATATATGTAAGGGCTGCTGGTGCCTGAGTGGGATGTAAATAGACATAGTGGTGCTGGCAGGTCTGGGTGTGAGTGCACTCAGGGCCTACCCCCTCTGCTGGGATAGTGATCACCACACTCAAGGGTCAAGGATGGTGGTGGCCATGGGGCCAAACAGCTTGGTGGTGGTGGGTACACTACTGGTAGCCATGGGGACCAAAAATGCTGGATCCCTATTGGTAGGGCCAAGAATGTTTGTTTCCCATTGGGGGAAAGGGATGGGGTGATACTCTACAATGAACCCATGTAACCATATAAATAATAAACCAGAGGGCTTGACTCTCTCTTCTTCTTTACACTTCATACTCTTCCTTTCTCTTTGTCTGTATTGATTTCACTATACCCTGCCTACACAACCACAGATTCGAGCTTTAGCCATTTTACATGTGCATCGATTTTTAAGGTCAGGCCCTAATAGTTGGGCTAATCTATAAATATAGATACTATTATTAGGTTGTTAGTATGTTAAGTTTATGCTTCTTCTATTATATTGCACCCCTATTTTATTCTACAATTGTATCATTTATTATCAAAATGATGTATATAAATGCATCTATTTAAAATTCCATGTTCTCCATTAGCTAGTTATTTTTATTGAAGTTTCTATGGATATCGATTGCACAATGGATGTGGTCTTGTGGGAAAGATTAACTTAAAGAAGTATCCTCCTACAACAACTTGTCTGCGGGTATCGGAAGGGGGGAGGGCTCCAACCTCTTTCTGGGTCAGAAGTTTCATATATGAATATATTTGTTAAACTTTGGAATGACCTTGTCCAGGACTTGCTGGACATAATTGTATTGCACATTGTTTGATTTAGAAATAGAAGATTGGTGACGAACAACGTATCTTTGTGTGACAATTGAATTCACTTAGCTTGTAATACAACTTTGTCGTGCGGAAGATCAGGAGTTCAAATCCGAGCCGAGTCAAACCGATGACTTATAACATTGATACTTGTCGCTACCTAACCTGGCGCTCGGCATTAATAAAATAGGACAAGGACCGGTTGGCACAGTATCACAAGAATGTAACTGTGTAGGATATCAGGTCATGGTGTTGGTGGCCTGGTCTCTCAGTGGGGCAGCACTATAAAGTTGCCATGAGTGCACACTAGCACAAGTCGGTACCCACCCTCATATGACCTTACATGTTGCAAGGACATAAAACTCCATCGAACAAACCATGAGTACACATTGTGACAAGTCGGTGTCCGTTCTGATATAGGCCTAACCATACATGTTGATAATAAATTATGTGAGGTATGAAGTAATTATGCAAATATTATTATGTATGTAATGCTCCTGTCTTTTATTGTTCTTATTCCGATATTGCTCCTGTAAAGCTTCCTTTGACATTTCCTTGCTTCTATGGGTTACGGGAGGTTGGGGTGCGGCCTGGGGAATGGGAGGCCTGTGTCCAAGCAGCTCCCCTAATTCCCCTCCTTTCCTCCAGGCGGCGCCTCACCCACCTACTAATGGCCCATTCCCCCGCCACCGATTTAGTTCAAATAAATTAAAGGTAGGTCTTAAGGGCCAGCCGGAGTTATAGGCTTGATCCACACGAATCTGACTTGTCTCCTCTTTTATTGTCTCTATTGCTTATGGGAGTAATTAATAATATAAAAACCCAAATAAAGAAACAAATAGACAAGGCCTGATTAGTATGCTATAAAACATAAACACCTTTTTTAAATTAATTATTTAAAAAACGAAAGGCTCCAAGCTGGTAACCATGGTTGTCCAGATGGCGCTGACCCACCATCTGCTGCACAGTATTAGTAAATCAGACGGTGGGGTGGGGTGGGGGGGAGCACTTGGGGGAGCCTGGTTATGACAAGTTATGGTCTTGTCTGAGCGGGCTGGTGGACATTCAGTCTGATTTACGAAATGACTTGTCGAGGTCCGTCTGTAGCCATCACTGTGTGATAGAGTGCAAGCTCATCACGCATGCTGCATAATTCCCGGCGGACATTAGCCGATTATCCATCGTTAGTTGAGCGTTTTTCCCCCAATGAAAGATAGTTTATGATGTAAGTTTTGGATCCTCATCATTTTGTGCTCTTATATTACAACAACACATTTCTTTTATAGCAAAACAACGGAACCCCACCAATATAGTTGTTCATAAACGGCCGGAAGACCAGTGCCTCGGCGCTGAATAAAATGTATATTCTGATGAATAAACTGTATTATAAAACAAAGTAGTGGTGACTACCCTGACCCTTGTTTGCTAAGAAATAGCAACAAGCGGCAGTGCACTAGCAGGGGCTGTTCGCTCATTTTTTGTATTTATTTATTTATTTTGTTGGTCCATTAGTTGTTTAAGCAGGGGAAATTTCAGTCATAAGCCGTGTTTACACGGGAGAGTTAAATCGCTTAATATAAATCGCCTTGCCTAGTTCCCCTCACATTCGCCGTGTAAACGCGACTCTGAGGCGGATTAGGGCTGATTCGCTTCATATGATGCGCTTTAAAAATACCTGGTCGAGAGGTGGTTTATGTGAAGCGATTCAGCTGGTTCCCGGGCGGCGATAGTCTAAAATAGCAGTGCTCGCCGGTTACAGGCTCAGCTGTAACTATCGCTGGTGCCCGGCAGTGTTAGGGACCGATTAGGCCGAAATCTATTGAATGCGATCATATTTAACAGAATTACATACTCAAATAATGAAATTTAATTAAATTAACCTTAAATTCCAAGCAATATTAACGTAACAGCTACATCGGCGTCGAATCGCCGAGTGTAAACTAAACAAATAGCAGTGCTCGCCAGCTACTGTATGTACTTTAAAAAAACAATAATCAAAGTGTCTACATATAGTGTATATTACATTCATAATGCACCCACATTTTTGCCAAAGCCAAGTCAAAGTCGAAGCCAAAGCTCGGTTAAACCAATGATTGGTTAATCCAAACACATTTCTAGGGTCCCTTCAAGTTTGGTTTAACGGGGTTATACTATATATGGCTAGGGTAGCATTTCTACTTAAAGGTCTGGTCACATACACATTAGTGGTCGTAGGTGAACGTATTGGAGGCTAATTCGGCTTACGAGGCAAGGAAGACAAGGCATCAATTGGAGATAACAAAACATAGGTTTATTATTACTAAACAAATCTGTACTCATGGAGCGATCGATATTAGGTGGCGAGCATGGGTTCTGGTATGATTCTTGGTCGGTAACAGGATAATCAGTGCTGAATCAGTGGCTCGGTGTGGTTGAGCTGTGTGCGCAGTTGACCGTGTAGGCCCGAGACAATACTAATACAAAATAGAAAGGAACATGTTAGCATAAAGACAGGAAGATTTAGTAGATAATGAACGAGTAACTACAAGCAGCACTCAACCCAAAAGATTAGGAGTGCTGCTGGGGGAAATGCTTATATGGATTGGTTTGAGATGTGCTTGGAGTGCATTACACATCACGTGCCCGCCACCATGATGCTGTTGAGGGTCAAGGCGGACCCTTGACATGCTTGTGCGGCCCCTTTATGTGAGAGTGATGGCTTATCTTTACAAAACAGAGAATGACGTTATATGTAATGCTCTGACTAGTGTGCTAGCGGTAAGAGGCAGAATTGATTAAAGGATGAAAGCTAGTGATCCCGACTGGGGACGCACTGTAGTGGCGTAATTTATTTCAGTACGTACCGGGCAACAGAGAGAGTAAAGAATTTGCGGGTAATCTGAACAGAATTGCAGAAGAAACGCCAACTCGTTTTAGTTGACCGTATGGTTACAACCAGCGGATCATATTCTAGTTTTTGTGCACCTGAAATTTTTAATATGAGTGGTTTCTTGTGCCACTCTGGGGAATTTACAACAAGATTGCTGACTGATCATAGTCGTGTAGCAAATTACTAGGGTGGAGAATAGAACCATGGGAGCAGTAGAGAGCGCTGACAAAAAATACGATTTGAGTTAAATCTGATGGGGAAAGGGCAGGAGTTCTTACCTTCACATGTCATGAGTTTTTTGGATAGTCCTCGCTTCAAGGTTCTAATCTCTGGTGCCTCGACGACTGTTGTTTCTGGTGATGCTGCGATGCCAATGACTTTACCGAGCTGAAGTAATTGAGAATCGCTCCCGGGGACTTTAGGTGGTCGCTCAAGAAAAGTAGAAAGTAGAAGAGATAATAAGTGCAAGGAGCGTGTACATCTACATGATGCGAGTTAAAGAAATTTATATACAGGTTGACATGTGAGGCTTTGTTTGTCCAGGTCCGTGAGGCTAGTGTGGATGAATATGCATTCAGGAGAGAGTGATGGTCCGTCAATGAGTGGCCTGGAAGATAGAGGCAAAAATAACACTATCTTCCAGGTTAATGAATTAGAGGGTGAATTCTACCATAGTGATATCAAAGTTAATTATGATTTCGGTCAAGTTTAATTAGTTACACAGATTATTTTTTTTGTGTTTAACTTACTAACCACTGAGTGGGGCTCCTGGCTCCGACCATCCGCTCAAGTTAACGAGATGCCTGGTTTATATACTATTTCAACAATAAAATTCTTCCTTGCTGCTAGTAGCCAGATCTGTCTGGCGCATGCACATAATATTGTATGTTTGCCTTTGCCCGATTCTAACACTTGTAGTGAAGCAGAGTTGTCCGTATTCACCATGATAGTTAAATTGTGGGGGTCATCTCGGAGGAGGTTAGTCACTGCGTGGACCAAGTTCAGTGCCTCCACTGCGCTATAGTCATATCTAAGTATGCTTTTGCGGATATTCGGATGTGTAATACTTGGATGCGGAAACTGCACGCCCTGCTTTTAAGGTTGAATCATACTCAATAACCCACTATTCCCATGGGGCTTAGCAGAAGCTGGACACCATTATATGTTTCTGTGAACTTTGCAAGCCACAGTAAGTCTAGGAGAATATCGTTATGGAAAGTATGAAGACCAGTGTAAGGTGAGGCACATAAAGCTGCTAGTATTCTGTTCGAGAATCTCGACGCTGGCTTAATACACTTTGTCAAGTGTTGTATTTTACCTACTAGACTATTGGAATGCTTCAGAGAAGCTTTTGACTTAGTTGACCATTACTTGTGTTATGACTTCTTTACTTTTCCTCCCGAAAGTTAGCGTTACTGAATTAATTTCAAAGCCTAACCATGTTACGCAGGTAGCCAGTTACGTGCATTTGTCTAGTGCTATGGCCAGACTGAGATCTACAGTTAATGCCAGGAACCTATCTTAAGCTTGTTGTGCCTTACCTTGAGAAGCTTCGACTCCTGCGAGGTCGTCGAGATAACATAAGAGAAAGTAACCCTCAGTCCTTAGTAACCACACCAGTGTTCTTGTGGTCCTCATGGATGTAAGAGCGGACGTCCTACAGACGAAAGGGGGGTGCAAATCTACAATATCTTATTAATTAACGGTATTCCTAATAGCGGGAGAGAGTGTGGGCAGACTCTGAGTTGCCTGTACGTGCATGCCAAGTCTGCTCCCCACAGCCATGCATTTTTGGGCCTAGTTTTGCGAATGTATCTGTTAGGGCAAAACTGTCGGGAGTGTGCAGTTGAAGGGGAACTTACATAGTACTCGGGATATTTAGGGCCGACATTACCAGGATGCAGGCCTTCAGATAATTCGGAAGACCAGTTTCCCTTACTGCCTCATACATTAGTCTATACCCATACAACTTGACCAGACTTTGAGGTTTGCGAGAGGCCAGAAACTTTAAAATGTGTCTTGAAATGCACTCGGTGCTGGAGTGGTGAGAACGGCTTAAGTGCACTGTGGTGGTTAGAGGACAAAGCTAACTGCACTGGTGTCTCAAACCAGACAATACTTACTTCAGGTAGAGAAACATCACAATTAACAATTTGGCTACTAATACTAAGTAAGGGAATACAAGGTATTTGCAATGGTACAGTAATGTAGAAGCTCAACAAAGGGTGACTTTACTTGTGTGTGTGCGCATGTGAGTCCGTTCCGTGCGCTGCATCTGCTACCATGTGGCTAGGTGGGGGGGGGAGGGGTGCGTGGGTGGTGAGGTGGCCTGATTGAGTCGGGGGAAGGGGAAAAGGGGTGTGTGGGTGGGTGGGTTGAGTGGTGTGCGGTGGATCAAGGGGTGCCATGTGGCCAGCTGTGCATAGAGACCTGTAAAAGCATGTATACAATTTACGATAACACACACGAACACATATTATCACTTACAGCGACACCAGGGGAAGGATTATCAGCCACTGCTCTTATCTGTGAAACGACACTTTTATAGGAAATCTTGTTCTCTGTGCGGTAGTTGGCCTTTTAAACTTAAGTGTGTGAGTGCAGCATGTACATATGTGTGGGAACCCGTCAGGGTGTGTGCCGAGGGAGGAAGGTACTGCAAACCTTTCCCCAGTTCCCCAGATAGCAGTGGCACTGCAATAGGCGGCGGCATTACGGGCACATAGAGGGTTTCAGAGGACTGGTGCCACGTGGTGCTGGTTAGGGGCGGCTAGTGGGTGGGTTGGAGTCGGGTAAGGTGACTGTCTCACGTTGTAGTACGAGTGACCACGGTGTGAGGCGCTGGGGAAGGGGGGGGGAGGGAAACAGTTGGGAGTTTGTGTGAGTACACTGGTCTGGGCATGGACTGGGCCTGTGGCCGCGGCATAGGGAGCCGGGAGTGTAGGCAGGAGACCCTACTAGGTGGGCGGGGGGGGGGGGGGGGGGAGTTGGGGGGGGGGGGGGGGGGGGGGCGGGCGGACGGGAGTACCCAAGGCAGCTGCAATATGCTCTAGTACGTCTAACCTTTGTACAACATTTGTTGACAACTGTGCGCTCTGCTGTCGTAGCTGTAGTATGGTGCCCAGTTGTTGTGTGAGCTCACGGGCTGCTGGTGTAGCTGGTGGGCAAGGTATACTGGTGTCCACTTGTTCTGCTTCTCCACTGTGGTCCTCCTCTTGTGGCTGTGGTGCAGATGGCACACATGCTCTCCTGTCTGACTGGGTCTCCCTGCCGGCCATGTCGAGTGGGGGTTCCCCCGGCGCCTCTTCGGTGGTGTCATGGTGTAGTGTGTAGCGGCTGTTAGTGCTGGTGCACTGGCAGGTAGTAGAGCGAATTTGCTTGGTCGGATCGCGGGAGCGGAATGAAGCAAGTGAGAGCATATGCTAATGAGGAAAACTCTCCGACCTGTTGCCTCGTAGCCAAATTACCCAATTGACCTCATCAACATATCCAATGTAGTTGAATGTAGTTGAACATACCCGAGAAGTACAGATACTGGTATGTTCAAGTACGTTCAACTACGTTCAACTATGTTCAACTATGTTCAAATACGTTCAATTACGTTCAACTATGTTCAACTACGTTCAACTACGTTCAACTATGTTCAACTACGTTCAACTACGTTCAACTACGTTCAACTACGTTCAACTACGTTCAACTACGTTCCACTACGTTCAACTACGTTCAACTATGTTAGCCTCCACTACTTTCAACTACGCCCACAAACGTGTATCTGACCGGGCCTTCATGACTCACAAAATGTGTACAGTCGTGAGATGTGTAGGGTGCATTCGTCTATATGAACTCATAAGGAGGTTCCTATCGCTCAATCGCCACATGGAAGACAAGTCTACCAGAAAATCACAAACCCATCACATCAACCATCTTAACTTAGCAAGAAGTACCAATATAAACCCTCCCACAAATTTATAATATCATGACAGAGAATGTTCACATTATTATTTTGTTGTTAGGTCTGATCTCTACTGCAGAAGCGTCATTTATCTCCATTTTCTTTCCCTTTAAAAGGCAATACATTTTCGTGCTTCAAGGCTGTAAATGATGATGATGACAACATCAATAAGACCCTCATAACTGTCGGAGCTAACATCCATGGTATCCAATGTGATGTAATTCACCGATAACGGGTTGGTTAGTTGTTGGAGTTTTACATACTGGCAACATCTAAGGTCATACCAGGACGGGTACCGACTTGAGACAGTGCGCACTCATGGCGAATTTATAGTGCTGCCCCATTGGGAAATCAGGCTGCCGTCACCATGATCCGATACTCCACTCAGTCATATTATCCTGACACTGAGCTAACCAGTCCTTGCCCTGGCATATTAATATCGATCGCCTGGCTAGGAAGCAATAAGTATCAATTTTAAAGCCAATGGTTTGACTCGACAGGGAACCGAACTCCCGACCTCTCGCATGCGAGGTCCGCGCTGTACCGATTAGGCCACCGCGTCCGGTGACAGGGTACTGTCATTACCTACTATGCAGTCATAATCTCGGTAGATTTATTTACTGTCAGGCAGTAGTAGGTCACGCCTATATTAGGTGGTTTTGAATCATATCCATCATGTTTAAGGTATAATTATTCGTCAAGCCGGTGGGCAAATCAGTAGGATGCTTCAAGAGTATGTCTGATCCCCTGCCAAGTCAAACCAAATAGATGGGATGGCCGAATGAGTTGGAGCGTCCGTCTCCTGTGTTGGTAGATTGTGTGATTTTGGGCTTGAACCCTGGTCGAGTCAAACCAATGACTTAAATATTTATGCTTTCAGCTTCCTAGCCAGGCGCTCTGCATTATTAGGATAGGGCAAGGACTAGTGGAATGAGGAAGACTAATTGTCCATGATTGAAATTTTCCCTGCTTAAACAACTAATGTACCAAACAAAAATGAAAATGATGCTCCGCATTGGTAGGTTAGGGACATGAGCAGTGGAATGAGGAATGTAAATTAAGCACGATTAAGATATTTCCTGTTTTATAATCGAAATGTAATGAAATGAAAGATCAGAATTAGAAAACTACTGCTGTGACTATTCGCACTAAAATACACAATCAGACAAGAGACCACATTTCTTTTATTTTTAATAAAAATAAGGCCAGGAGTCCGCATGTATTTCCTTTAATGAATCAGAAAGACGAAAATAAGAATGGTAGAAGAAAATCTATGAGCAAATAAAAAACAGAAATTATAAACAAGGCGTTCTCTTCAAGTTAAAAGAAGATAATTAGATGAAAGTATCACATTTTCATAATCAAAAAAGCATTTACATACATTTGATAATAGATATCCAGCGTCGATGCTGGTTCAACAATTAAACATTTATAAATAGCACGTTAGTGTTGCTATGCGTGAAATTGAATCAGCAAAACATATTAACTGCATTATTTTGATGTGCACACCTAAAGATACCTAGCATGTTTTCAGGCCCATAGCCGATATATACTTTTTGTGATGTGGGGGTGAGGTGGGTGGGTGAAGCAGCAAATAAGCAAACAAGCAAGTTTTCACTTCAAATATCCAAAAAAATAACCTTTGAAAAGAAATGTGACTTCAAATGAAAGTAACATATATAACAAAGATCAAAATTATGTATTAATCTAAAAAAAAACACACACAAAAACAACAACAAGAAAGCAAGAAAAAATCGTTAGAAACCCAAAACCATGAGGTTATGCAAATTCGATTACACCAACAGCGCCACCTGTGTGTGAGTGGGATCAAGCAGTAATAAACATCGCTGATATCACGTGAGAGAATCGAGTGCGGGGAGCAGGTGATGGAGAGTTTCTCTGAGCAGCTCACTCCGAGTGGCGTTATAAAAGAGCAGCTCGCTGAGCGCGCTGATTGATGCACACCTATTAGCAGTGGCCACAGTCTGTGGTCACAGGAGGGGGTCCCTGCCGCATTGTGGCCGGCTCATGAATAAGGCAAGACGGCGCGTGAATTAACACTGCACCCATTAACCTTTCTGCTGATTAAGTGCCCATAATGTCCGTGTGGCCGTCTCCATGTGGACTGTGGCGGCGGAGGGAGGGAGGGAGGAAGGATATGTGTGGGGTTGGGGGGAGGAAAGGGAGGGGGGGTGGCTAGGTTTGTTGTTTTGTTGGAGGGGAGGAGTCGGTTTGGTGGTGGCCTTGACTTGACTTCTGGGGTGTTTGTAACCTTATGATGGTTACCGGCTGCAGAACTGCAGCATTATAGAGAGGCACCGATCTTTAGTTGAAGAATAATCTTGTGGTGGGTTGGTTGTAGAAGCTGGGGGATGTCTTTACAACGATTAAACGACCAGTCATTGGGGCGGTCCAGAATCACTCTGGTCTGGTGGTAGCACAGCACTTGTATCCAGCAGACAGCAGCAAGGGTTTCTGAGGAAGGGCCGGGTAAAGATGGGTCCAGCGGTTCCAGCAATGAGAACAAAGCAAGAGAAATATAAAGGTAAAGGGGCCCACCCAAGAAAACAACTAACTCCCTTGATCAGGGGGAGAAGTAAGCCTGGGAGAAAGAAAAAGTGTAGAGTATAGGAAAGAGAAATGAGGAGAGTTGAGTCAAAGGACCATGTCTATTTTCTCTATGGTGACCAGCCGGCGAGCCAAAGACACGGACAGAGTAAGAGTAGAAAGCGAAATGCTGGTAGGCTCCCCCTCCTGGAACTCTTTTCAGACAATATCAAGGATGAGCACGGCCAGCAGAGAGGACATAGAGAGAGGTGTGGATGAAGTGCGGCCCGGATAGCAAGTGTGGTGGTGGCAGTGCTTGCGGTGTGTGTGTGGGGGAGGTGAGAGTTATGGTCGAGGGGGGGTATGTTTAGTGGGAATGTTAGGGGAATGAGATGTGTGGGTAGAGGGATTGGTTCGGGGATATGAGGTGGGAAGGTAAGGGAGCGATTGGGTGGTGGTTGTTGGAATTCTATAACCTGGCAACATTTAAGGTCCTATCAGGGTGGATACTGGCTTGTGACAATGCACAATCATGGTGATATTATAGCCCTGCCCCACTGGGAGAGCAGGTTGCCGATACCATAACCCAATGTCGAACCCAGTCCTGGGACTGACCTAACCAGTTCTTGCTCTATCCTGTTAATGCCAAGCGCCAAGCTAGGAAGTGACAAGCATCAATTTTGTAAGTCAGTGGTTTTGACTCGACCAGGAATTGAACTCACGATCTCCTGCCTGGGAGGCCTACGTTCTAGGGGGTATTCCGTCGATGTCTTACGTGTGTGGTCTGCTCGGACCACACATATGTACACACACCTTCACTCCACCCCCTCCCCACCCCAACCGGACCCCACCCCAACCACATCCCTCCCGTACCCCCACATCATCTCCACCCCTACCCTCACGCCATGTCAACCCCAGCCAGCCCCAACTCCACCTCACCTCCCCCTCCCCTCCATCTCTCCTCTACCCCAACCCAACCTTATGCCCACCCTCACCCTAGTCCCACCCCACCCCAATCCCACCTCACCTCCACCCCACCCCACCTCACCGTACTCCCACCCCACCCCAATCCAACCTCACTCTAGTCCAACCCCACCCCAATCAAACCTCACATCCACCTCACCTCCACCCCACCCCATTCTCACCTTAGTCCCACCCCACCCAATCCAACCTCACACCCACCCCACACCAATCCAGCCTCACCCTAGTCCCACTCCACCCCAATCCAACCTCACACCCACCTCCAGCCCACCCCAGCCTCACCCCACTCCTACCCCACCCCAAGATGGGTCCACCTCATGCCCACCTCATGCCCACCTCCCCTCCAGCCCACCTCCCACACCTCCTCCTCACCACCTACCCCCGTCCTCCTCACCTCCACCCCCCCTACACATCCCCCCACCGTAGACGACCACCACCCCCCCTGCCACACACACCCTTCTATCCAGTGGCCGGGTTCATACTGCCGAGTAGATGGGCCATCATTTCCGATGTTTGGATGTTCACCAGCGCTAATTTCCTTGCTGGAAATGGGCTTTAAACGATCCGTCTATGGATCCGCATGAACTCTCCGCTGATGTATTCGGCCCCCGCCCGCGTGTGGTCACTCACTGCCCGGCGAAAATAGCGAGCTGTGAGTCGAGGATCGCGCTGAGCAGACAAAACAAGGGATGAGTGCATGAACCTAAATGTTCTCCCCCACCCCACACCCTCTACCCAATCCCCTTCCACCCCATCTTCTCCCCTCTCCACCGGACGAGATGGTCGAGTCGGTAGAGTGCAGGCTTCTGATGTGGAAGCTCAGGAGTTCGAATCCTAGCCGAGTAAAACCAACGACTTATCAAATTGATATCTGTCGCTACCCAGCCTGGCGCTCAGCATTAATATGATAGGACAAGGACTGGTTAGCACCAAATGAGGATAATGGGACCTTGTGGGATATCGGTACAGGGTGCCACACAAGTTACATGATAGTTATACTCGACTTTCCTGTCAGTTGACGTATTACTGAGATTCTTACGAATCTACGAATACGAAGATATGACCTTGGATGTTGCCAGGACGTAAAACCCCAAAAAACAACCAACCATCTTGATCCGACCTTAGATATTGCTAGGACCAAAAACCCCAAACACAAAAATCGTCCCTCTCCCTCCATCTGTCTTGTTCAGCCTCCCTCCCTCGATCACCCAAACCACAACCCACCACCACCTCACCAGCCCAGCCAACACTCACTCTAAGCCGAAAGTGGTTCAGAATGTGTGGGGGAGAGGTGAGGGGAGGTTGAATGAAAAACACCTATTTGTAATCTGGAAAAAAAGGAAAAAAAGAAAGAATGAGGCCATTAAAGAACAGCAGATTTTAATCAACAGAACAAACTGTCATCACTCGTGCCGAGACGGATAATGAATGACTAGAAATTACAAAGTGGGGGAGAAGCAATTGGTGACTAGTATTAGGCACTGGCCTAGGGGTCACTGAGAGGTGTGCACTTGTGATTGCATGGCTTTTCCTCGTTTTCTCTCCTCCGCATGACCGAGTGGTTAGAGCGTCCGCTTCCCGGTGCGCTAGCTGATCGTGGGATCCATCCCTGGCGAGGTTAAATCATGCAAAATGTGTACATTATTGTTTTTTTTGTCGCTAATTGTCCTGGTGCTGAGGGTTTTATTACTAGGATCGGATAAAGGACTAGTTGGTTCAGTGTCAGGATTCTGTGACTGAGTTGGATATCAGGAAATGCTTGCCATTGGCATGCATCAATCTAGTGGTATTACAGTGGTGCAGTACTATGTAGCTGCACACTGTCATAAGTGGTTATCCAATCGAAAATGAACCCATGTGTTGCTAGGATGTTAAACCACGGATGAACTCACATCTATATTTATCTCTGTTTTCTATATCATCATATTGATGGTTAATATAGTATTCTAAAACAGAATACTATATCGCACATCGAGTAATAGCATATAGTACTCTACCTTACATAGAGTAAGGTATAATGTCAATTGAGTGACGTTTACTCCACCAGTTTACACTGCGTTGGAAGAACCCACTTTGAACAGTCGATATAATAATGCACTTACATCAACCTCGACCACCTTAGATAAGTTAACCATTATGTTAATAACTAACCATGTCGTGATATATTTCAGAAGTACGTGCAATATCAAATAGAACATGTATAACCGGATGTGTATCTGTTGTCTTGCCGTAATTGCTACAGCATTCACTTCCAAGATCTGGATCGGAAAGTGGTGTCTACGATCCCTGACAGAATAAAAACCGAAAGACTTCCAGCAAAATTTGCTTCCATCGATATGTTGTCTGCTGCTTCACATTATTGAGATATTGTATTAAATTGTAAATGCATTCCAATTGGATTATACTGGGCGTGGCGACCGAATTGGTAGAGTATGGTCGTCGCGTGCGGGAGATTGGGAGTTTGGTTCCATTGTGGCGATTTAGATTCGCAGTGGGTTTAGAGTCTACACTTAGGGTTATGAACGTGCACATATCCGATTAACACGACCCGGGCGACTCGGGTCATCCGAGTTGCTGGAAATTAAAATAGAACACCACAAGTGGACTTGACAAAAACATGCGCCTTGTGCAAAAAGTTTAACCCACCTCTTGGCTGGGGTTGGCTGGGGTTGGCTAAAATGCTGTTCAAGTTTGATGCATGTGCATATAACCCTGAGCATAGAAAAATGGCTGGAGACAGAATGTCTCCAGCTATATGCGGATGACACTGTCATATATGCAGAAGGAAGCACAGTAGAGGAGGTAGCAACCAAACTGAACAACCTCCTGCTAAAACTGGACAGCTGGTGTGAATCCAATAAAGTAACCATCAATGCAAATAAATCTAAAACAGTACTCTTCTCACATACAGCAATCACAGGAAGAAACCTACAATGCACACTAGGAAACCAAACACTGGAAAGTGTAAATCACTACAAATACCTAGGCCTAGAACTGGATAGCCAGCTAAACTACAATCTGCGTTTAACAAAAATCATACAAAAAGTAAATCACAAACTATGGCTATTTGCTAAACTAAGAAACTATATGACACAAGGTATGTCAATAAAAATCTTCAAAGGCATGGTACTCCCCTACTTTTACTATGGGGATGTAATCTACATGGGTGCTAAAAAAGAGCTACTTAAAAAATTGCAGATACTACAAAATAGGGCCCTGAAAATATGCCTGAAAGTAGACAAACTACACCCCACTTATGACCTACACAAAAGAACTAAAGTAAAGCTACTAGAAAACAGAAGGATAATCCACCTAAAAACATTAGCATACGGATATAGCCAAGACATTAAGCGTCTAAGCCAACCACTAAGGGACACGAGAGCAAGCAAGGCACCACTGCTAAGACAGACCAGAAGCCAGATCAAAGCCCATGAAAGGAGCACACTGGAAATGGCCGCCAAGGCATGGAATGCACAAACGGTGAAAGAAAGATAAATCCCTGACCTAAAAACGTACAACAAATATCTGTGCAAAATAAAAACTGGGAACCCCAACTGAACTGCACCACAAGGGGGCAGGTGATATGTCATGGCCCACCAACTGGACAGCCCAGGGCAGTTTAACTGGAAATATAAAAGCCAGATAACATATCCAACAACAATATAAATCAAATCAATTTCAAACAAAAATAACTCAACCACCTATTACGTACAAGCCTATGGACATGTAAATAAAATAGGCTAGTATAGAATTAAGTAGAAAAAAGTGGAAAACTCTTCCCAAGAAAACCCCAAAACACTAACATAGAACTTTAAGAATACAACTAACATGGTAATAGGAATACAACAAAAATACAATGCCAAGAGGGCCCAAAAAAACTAACATAGGCTACTAAACGTACCAACATACTATCTATCTGCTACTGAAATGCAGACAATCAAATAACTTATCAGCAGCTACTGTTTGGTAAGACAACACCAACACTACAGCTGGCCAGCATTGAAAACAAGCCTGGGTACCCAGGCTTACATGCTATGGACAGAATAAATACAGCCTCAATAACAAAAAAAATATTTAAAAAAATAAAAAGACTCTAAACGCACTGAGAATTTAAACTGCCACACCGCGTGGAGTCAAACCAATGGCTTATAATATTTATACTTGTCGCTTCCTAGCCTGGCACTCAGCATTAATAGGATAGCGCAAGACCTGGTTAGCTAGGTGTCAGGATAATATGACTGAGTTGGATATCAGGTCATGATTTCCTAGTGGGGCAGCACTATAAAGTCACCATGAGTGCACACTGTCACAATTCAGGAGGTAACCCATCCTGATATGACCTTAGATGCTGCCAGGACATAAAACTCCAACAAGCAACCAACTAACTGCACGTATCCTATGCTGGTGTCCATTTTGAAATCAGAAAGGATTCTGCCTTCTCTCCCAACCAGTGCGGGTGGCCCCTTACCATTAGTACCCGGTCCGTGAATATTTAACGCGTTGCATCGGGCCAGCGTGGCGCTCTGTTTTACCTCACGCCAATAACATCCAATCCGCATCGTCGACGCGGCCACCTGATTGGCCCATCAATTTATTGACGGCGCATGCGCCTGTGATGACCACCCGGAAGCCCAGAGCGAGACTCGCACGCATGCGCACGCGTGGTTCCCTGGACACATCATGGTTTCCGTTTTAGAACCAAATCGTCGACCTATTTTGTATGTGGTTGTGTGAACCAACTAGGATCTGGACCAGAATGTTGTAGCATCTAGTTTCCCTTACCTTAAAATTGCGTAGTCCGATGCTTTATAAATTCTGACATTTTCTTAGATAAATACATTAGGTTGATCTTTAAAATGTACAATACTTTAGCTTGAAGTACCTTTTATTTTAAGTGGTTAACATTTGCGATATTTGAAGTGAAACCACTTGGCATGCATGCCAAAATTCTGATGTCATAGCCCTCTGCAGTGACTGGTTCTATTCAATTGCCTCAGTATTCCCTTCTGTGTGGCTGGCTACAAATGTTTAATAAGTGCACCAGTATCTAAGTTAGATATGTAGAATTAAATTCAGATAATTGTTTTGCTTTTGAAAATTTGATGTTTTCATGGAACTATACAACTTCAACACCTTTTCTGACTACTGAGCAAGGGGCCACATAGACACAGGTGGGTATGCATAGGGTGAAGCAACATGGGTTCTAGGATGTGTAATGGTTAGCACCTTAGTCCCAGAATGGCAAGACGTGTGGGTTCAAATCCTGTTCTAAGCACAATATTTCCCATTTTCATCACCCCCATGACATTGGCTTCTTTGACCTAGATCCTATCCAACCTATGCACTGAATGGTTGTTGAACCTATCCTGTTTATATATGCATATATATATATGTAAATACATTGCCTCCATGTAGGTAAATGTAAGCATTAAATGGCTTGCAGGTATAGACCATTTAATAGACGTACACTTCCAAGGGGACGAGTGTAGTATTCTGCGCTGAACTCTCAGGTAAGGAGCCACATAGACAGGTGATGTAAGATAACAGGGCGTCTATGTATTTTAATGGTTACTACACTAGGCGCCGAATGGTAAGAGGTGTGGGTTCGAAACCGGTTTGAAGCGCAATATCTCATTTTATTCACCCCCACGATATACATATATACACACACATAGCTATATTTAAGCGGTCCAATGAGTGGCAGTTACAATGTGCAGGGGTGGTGGCGCCACCATCAGAGCTGGAGTTGGGAAGGCTGGAGCAGTGTATGGCTAGGACAGACTCCATCAGTCCATGGAGTTGAGTGAGTGATGAGGGAAAGGAGGGACATTCTATACTCGTATAATTCTTATACAGGATATATACATACATGAATATGTATGTCATCAAGTATTCAGCGCAAACTTTATTCTTCAGCAGTTTGTTATTTAGGATACCGGTTGTGACTCTCTTTGTTTTGTTCTTTCATGTGGGCGAACCGTTAGTAAGCCGACCAGCAGGTGTCGCTTGTTGCCCCGATCGACACGTGTGGACTGGCCACCGGCCGTGTGCCGGATTACCAACTATTCGCCGATTCTTTCTGCGAACACAAGCCGGGGTCGGCGTGATATACAGGTGCTAAAAATTAATCCTATGGCATATCTAAACACTGAGATCTACATTGTAAATATATGCACTGTGTTTATCTAGAAAAGCTCTGATCCCTCCCGTCGCGCCATTCCTTTGCAACTGCTGAGGCCGGTCACTTGACACAGTGAGGCCACACTGTGGGGGGGGGGGGGGGGGGGGGGGGGCACAGTGTGGCCTCACCAGTTGCAACGGAATCATTTCCGGTTCTCCGTCCTTAGATGTTGCTACGACGTAAAACAACAACAAACGAGCAACAAACCTTCTGGTTCTTCAAGCATTGGAACACGTGGTAATATTATCAGTTAATTCATTGTTTTCTGTCTTGCTTCTCTTTCCGGTGAATCTTACATGTTGTGATAATGATGTAATATTTAGAATATATATGCTTTACTCTAACATAGCATAGAAGAAATTAGGGGAACCAGACGGGATGGCCGAATGAGTTAGAGCGTCCGTCTCCCGTGCTGGTAGATCGTGGGGTCGTGGGTTCGAACCCCAGTCAAGTCAAACCAATGACTTAAACATTGATACTTGTTGCTTTCTAGCTAGGCGCTCGACATTAATAGGATAGGGCAAGGACTGGTGTGCTCAGTGTCAGGATAATGTGACTGAGTGGGATACCAGGTTGTGGTGCCGGCAGCCTGGTTTCCCAGTGGGACAGCACTATAAAGTCACCATGAGTGCACACTGTCACAAGTCGGTACCCGTCCTAATTTGGCCTTAGATGTTGCTAGGACGTAACACAACAACAAACAGTACTACACATTTTATCTTCCGCCGTTATATATGAAATGTAGGTACTTTGTGATGTGTACTAATTAATATGCTATGGTGTATCAGAGGCCTGACAATTACTGGTCAGGTTAGCTTAGTGATTTACATTGGCTAGATGTGATCTGATGGGATTTGTCGTGTCCTGTTGCGTTTGTTTCTCATTAGATATTGATTCATTTGTTTGGTTTGGTTTATTGGAGTGTTACATCCTAGCAACATCGAAGGTAATATCAGCCTATGTACCCACTTGTGACAGTGTGCACTTTAAAGTGCTGCATCACTGGGAGACCAGGCGACCAGCACCATGACCCCATTTCCCACTCAGTCACATTATCCTGATACCGAGCTAACCAGTCCTTGCCCTATCCTAATAATGCCGAGCACCAGCCGAGGTAGTGACAAGTATCAATTTTGCTACTCATTATTTTGACTCGACTAGGAATTGAACCCCCGACCTTCCGTATGTGTAGACTACTGATGAGGCCACCCCGTCCGGTTTGATTCATTTGGCCTTGGTGCACGAAACAAAATAAATTGGTGTTTAGTTCAACAGAACAAAAATAAAAAGTTGTTTTGTCTTAAGCACCGAATAGAGTAGTTAGGGCGCACTAAATGTCGGCTTCTCTCATCTAACTGAAAGATAGGAGCAAATCAGGAAGCATGCTTGAGCACCAACCACAGGGGACAGTGGATTACTTCTTGGCAGTACCTTTGTTATCTGGAAACCTACCTGCTTGATAATGGTTCGATGCAGGGTGAGCCTTTGTTTTTGAACTGATCTTCATGGTAATCTCAGGTGGGGGCCTATTGATTGAGTAACTAGGTTAATATTGTTTAATTATGTATCTCAGTAGGATCCAATTAGAAGCATATCCAGGGTCATTCAGTTAGTAGGCGGGGGTTTAGTTGGCCACTAGTTGAGGGTCTGAGTTTACAATGCATGGTTTGCGGAGAGATTGGGACAAGGAAAGGAATGGCAACACTGACCCCAGTGTGGCATTGTTCTGCCTTGACCTAGGCTGGTTGATTCAAATGCACATGAAGGTTTACATTGACAGTTTAGTTACAATCACTGTTCCTGAGATGTGCTGGTAGTAGGTTCCAGAGTATTCCCCCTAGAACAACTGATGACTCTTTCAATTAGTAGGGTTAGTTGATTCATTAAGAAACGGAGGGAGAATGCATGGAGTAGGTAGCTAGATGAACAGTGACTGAAAGTGAAAACGGGAATGAGGTTATTACAAAAATGCACGTCATGTTTTTTGTTGGTTTTTTGTTGGTTTTCTGTTGGTACATTAGTTGTTTAAGCAGGAGAAATTTCAAACATGGATGATTCGTCTTCCTCATTCCACTGCTCCTTGCCCTATCCCTAATAATGCCGAGTGCCTGGCTAGGAAGCGACAAGTATCAATTTTTACGTCATTGGTTTGACTCGAGCAGGTTTTGAACCTGTGATCCCACGATCTGCCAACAAGGGAGACGGATGCTCTAACTCAGTCGGCCATCCTGTCTGGTTATTCCGATAAGTGATGCGCTATTGGAATAAGATAACAATCAAATAAGTGTCCTAAGTATATATAGATATAATATTTCTAATCTGAGGCAGATAATCTATATTATTTGCCAGAACAGGAAGTGAAATATTCTGCAGCTGAAGAACTCCACCCATCCATCATCTAAGCCCTCCAGCCACATCCGCCCATGTTTAAATTGGTCCCGCACACAAATAGGTCATTTATATATGATAAGCAATATGGTGGCTTAATAAAGGGATATAACCTAAGCATAAAGTAGTACATACTATTTTAATATTGCTGATATTGAAACAATATAACACGCACAGTGACCGAATTGAGTTCAATTCCCGGTCAAGTCACATTAATGACTTGCAAAATTGATACTTGTTGCTTCCTAGCTTGGCACTCAGAATTAATAGGATAGGACAATGAATGATTAGCTCAGTGTCAGGATAATGGGACTGAGTGGGATATCTGGTTATGGTGCTGATGGCCTGAGTTCCCAGTGGGGCAGCTCTATACATTCACCATGAATGTGCACTGTCACAAGTCAATACCCATACTGATATTACCTTATATGTTGCCAGGACATTAAACTCCAACTGTCAACCAACCAACAAAACTGTTAACTAAAAAATATGATTAGATGTGTATATCTTCATTTATAATTCATGACTATGTTAGATAAGGTGATCCAATGATATAACTACTCCATCACTACTCATACCTTGATTGATGACACCACTCACCTTAATTGAGTGACAATTAATCATCACAATCCACTGTTTGATTTATGCCACTACTGTATTAACTTGCCCGTTCATAGAAAACACTGTAGATATGTTGATGCTCAATTTATCATTTATTGCATAACTTTACGCTCATGTCAGACTTCGCCTGCGGGCAACTTCAACTGTGTACAACCTAAACCGAATGCGCGGAGGATGACGATTGTCTTGAGAATAAAATTATTTTATTCCCACTCCTGCTTCCGCGTTCCTCTCTGCCCATGCCAGTAATGACTAATACCCTCGCTACCTGCACTTCTTCCTCATTTTCTTCCTCCTCCTCCCTTTCCTCTCCAATACAACCAGAAACAGTCCATGCACACTTATTTTCTATGTCATCCCTAAATTCCACCTTAACAGCAAAATATGGCTCTACCCCTCCAGTCTACTCCAAACTTAATCACCTGCTCCTATACCAACAGTTGCTGTCCGCCCACCCGCCACCCACCAAACCACCCACCCACCAACCCACCCACCTCTCCTCCTCTCCGATATAGACCGGACGCGGTGGTCGAATCGGTACAGCGCAAGCATCCCGTGCTGAAGGTTGGGAGTTTTGTTCCTGATCAAATCAAACCAATGACTTATCAAATTAATAGTTGTCGCTACCATTTCTTGTGATCGGCATTAATAGAATAGAGCAAGGACTGGTTAGCTTAGTATCAGGATAATGTGACTGACTCATGGTTTTGGCAGCCTGATGTCCAAGCGATATGTGTGCACTCTTACATGTCGGAAACTGTCCTGATAAATCTTTTTTTCCTTGAAGATTTATAATGCCTATCATGTATAAGTCTGAATAGACTTGTTTTCACCATTAGACAGTTTGTCGATAGAAAGCCCCATCCTACACTTTTACCAATCCAAGGGATTTTTAACCTCCCACACCACATAGACATGGTATGAAAGCAACAGGCCTTTGATAACACTGTAAGTTAAAACTGGGCGGTGAAAATCCAAATTAGCAGTGGTGGGGGCACAGGGAATCGAACCACCAACCTTCAGATTAGGAGTCGGACCTAGAAAAAAGTGAGACACTCCTGATCACTCCGCCACAGAGAAGACCTTACATGTTGCAAGGGCGTAGAACTCCAGCAACCAACCAACCAAGAGCCCCTTCCTGATATGACCCTGGATGTTACTAGGATGTAAAACCCCAACAAATGAACAAATCCTTCCTAGATCCCACCTTACTCCCACTACCACCCCCACATCCAACTCCATCTTCCACAGCTGCACAAGCAACCCCTTAGCCCATCCCCACCCCCACACTCCCCCGCCCTCACACACACATCCCACACACACCCTTCCTACAGCCAACCGCTGGCACCCGGTGGAAAGTCCTGTGGATCGATGATGTCTGCTCTCTTAGCCTTTTCCCCTTGTTTAAACATTAAAACCTGATTTTTAGATGCAGGAAATTGCAAGATGGTTGGCCTTCAAAGTAATTATTTGGTGCCGAAGCTGATTGCTTCTAAACTGTCATTAGCGCTGATTGATCGGCAGCAGAGGGGTATAGGCACAGTCGCAGAATGCATCAGTTCATTCTGCAAGTGCTTGAGCATAAAGATAACAGGTGGCAGTGATAGTTTGGTACTTCTTATAATACAAAAGAAAACAATAGAGAAAAGAACAAAAATGCATCACCCATTAAAATGCAGAGTAGCTTTCCCCAAGAGATACGGGAGATTAGGAATGATTAATTTACAGTATAAAGCAGCTATCTATTAAGTAACCTTCCTTCCTATATTTATGCAAGCCTGTCAGGCGATCTATGTTAACTTTAAGAACGTTTATTCAACCTGATATATTGAAGTTTTTTTAAACTTTATTCAAGATGAGATTATTTAAAGTGATTTATTATTTAACACACCTTGAAGATTTATACTGCATATCATGGATAAGTCTGAATAGACTTGTTTTCACCATTAGACAGTTTGTCGATAGAAAGCCCGAGCCTACACTTTTACTGACCCAAGGGATTTTTAACCTCCCACACTACATAGACATGGTATAAGAGCAACCGGCCTTTGATGACGCTGTAAGTTATACACAGCGGTGGAAATCCAAAGTGGCAGAGGTGGGGGCATGGGGAATCCAACCACTGACCTTCAGATTAGGAGTCTGACCTAGAAAAAAGTCAGACACTCTAACCACTCTGCCACAGAAAAGACCAGTTCTCAAAGCTTTGTGTTGCATGCCACCATACGCAGTGGCCGAATTGGTAG
The DNA here is from genome assembly GCA_030323885.1 of Branchipolynoe longqiensis. Classification (NCBI taxonomy): domain Eukaryota; kingdom Metazoa; phylum Annelida; class Polychaeta; order Phyllodocida; family Polynoidae; genus Branchipolynoe; species Branchipolynoe longqiensis. Next base: position 42,373,916 of record CM059188.1, read on the forward strand.
GTAAAGCACAGGCTTCCCTTGTGGAAGGTCAGGAGTTTGATTCCCAGTTGAGTCAAAGTAATGACTTACAAAATGAATACCTATTGCTACCTAGCCTGGCGCTCGGCATTACTAGGATAGGGCAATGACTGGTTAGTTCAGTGTCAGGATAATATGACTCAGTGGGATAACGGATTAAGGTGCTGGTGGTTTGGTCTCCCAGGATGGCAGCACTATAAAGTTGCCATGATCATGCGCTGTGATAGGTCAGTAGGTACCCGTGCTGATGTGACCTTTGATTTTTCCAGGACGTAAAACGTTTAAAAAAAAACCCTCGTTTTGTGTTTTCAGAAAGCGCATCATCGGTGAGGTGGGAGGTGGACATTTCTCCTGACGAATTCTTCCTGTTAATTATTGTGCTCGTTTGTTTGTATTGTTTGTTGGCTGTTTTACATCCTAGCTATATCTAAGGTCATATCAGGACGGGTCCTGACTTGATACAAGCCGTACTCATGGTAACTTTATAGTGCTGAGCCACTGGTAGACCAGGCCACCAGCATCATGATCTGATAACACACATCATCATCATCATCATGCTGTCAGTCGCAATGTGACAAAGACTGCTTTTATTTCTTAACCGCCACTATTTCGTGCAGTTGTGCATTTCATAAAAGCTGCTTGCAAAGTGTTGAAGTGCTGCTGGCTTTTGCAAGTTACTAGCAGCACTCTCTCGGGGAGCAAATAGAGGTCTCACACCGGCAATAACACGTCAAGACAGGCGCAAACTATTTGTACTTGCAGTAGCTGGCCAGGAGATGTTGGGAGTTCCCTTCATCACTGCCCTTAATGCTGCCATGGAAGCATGGTTTCCTGTTAGGGTTTGCTCCCTTAGCCTTTGGTTCTATCAAGAACCTATACCACGAGGCAGTGGTTTATAACTTTGCAAGGCAGGGGCGTCAAACTCCCTGAGGTATTTTAGCAGATAGGTACTGGATTACCCGCATACCCAATAACACACACAATCACATTATCCTGATACTGCACTAACCAGTCCTTGTGATATATAGTAATACAAAGCACTAGGCTATGAAACGACAAGTATCAATTTCATAAGTCATTGGTTTGACTCGGACAGGGAGACGAACTCCCGATTTCCCGCACGGGAAGCCTGCGCTCTACCGATTCGGTCACCGCTTCTGGCATTGTGCTCATTTGTAGAGCGGTGGCTACTGGCAGGAATCCATGTTCCCTTTCTATTTCTAATTTGGTTCTCTGTATTATATTCATTGATTAAGTGGAGGAAGGTTCAATTCTGCCATTTCACATGGTTTATTGACGTTTTCGGTCATTGCAGCATCTGAGTTAATATCAGAACAGTTACCTACTGACATATGACAGAGCACACTCATGCCAACTTTATCTCGTCGTTAAGTGAGAAGGATAGTGAGCAGTGACCCGTCCACCCAGCCTCGCCCCGCCCCGCCCTACCCCGCCCCACCCCGCTCCACTCCCTCCCAGCCCTGGCCTCGCCCCGCCCCGGCCCGCCCCGACCCGCCCCGCCCCGACCCGCCACCTTGCTTTACCGATTCGGCCACCACATCTGGCCTTGTGCTGGTTTGTAGAGTGATGGCTACTGGCCGGAATCCATGTTCCCTCTCTATTTCTAATTTGTTTCTCTGTATTACATTCGTTGATTAAGTGGAGGAAGGTTCAATTCTCGAATTTCGAATGGTTTATTGACGTGTTCTGTCCTTGCAACATTTGAGTTAATATCAGAACAGTTACCTACTGACATATGACAGAGAACACTAATGCCAACTTTATCTCGGCATTAAGTGAGAAGGATAGTGAGCAGGCGAGCGGTGGCGCCACCCTCAGAGTTGAAGCCTGAGCAGTATATGAGTAGTCTGAGGCTCAACCACCCGATTACTGGTGGGTGGGTGTTAGGATATTATAGAATCCGGGTTATTATACTCGTATAATTATTATACAGCATATATATCTATACATTGTCTATGTAATTGTAAGCATAACACAACTTATAGATATACGCCATTTAATTGACTTAGAATTCCAAGGGGACAAGTGTAGTATGCTGTGCTAGCCTCTCAGGCAAGGAGCCAGATAGACAGTCGGGTGTGGGTAGGACGATTGCATCACGGAGCCCAGGTAGTGTAATGGTTAGCATGCTAAGCCTGTAATGGCAAGAAGTATGGCTTGAAATCCTACTCTAGGCACACACTTTCCCATCTCCATCACCCCCCCCCCCCCGACAATATTCCATGAGAAAACTACCCTATTGTTCTAAAGCGCAGGATGTGCATTATTGTTCAAACAATCCATAAACAGAAATGTAATCAATAATTGGACCGGTGCCAGATGTGACCACGCGACTGTTCCTGCGTCTGGTCAATAACCTGTTCAGTCAGTGCCTTTAACAGGGCCTTGACTCAGCAACATGAAGAGAACAACTTGGGCTGTTCTATAAATGCTGCTGATTGATTAAATGACTCATTATTTGATGCTGATGGTGGCAGCATCATGTAATGAGGGCTACATTTATGCTTAGATGATTCTGATCCCGTCCAGTCTCATCCCACCCCGTCCCGCCCCGCCCCGCTCCACCCCGTCCCGCCCCGCCCCGCCCCGCCCCGCCCCGCTCCGCCCCGCCCCAACCGCCCCGCCCCGCCCCGCCTCGCCCCGCCGCGCCCCGCACCGCCGCGCCCGCCCCGCCCCGCTCCGCCCCGCCCCCCGCCCCGCCCCGCCCCGCCCGCCGCGGCCCGCCGACCGCGCCGCCCGCGCCGCCCCGCCCCGCCCCGCCCCGCCCGCCCCGCCCCGCCCCGCCGCCCCGCCCCGCCCGCCCCGCCCCGCCCCCCCCGCCCCCCCCGCCCCCCGCCCGCCCCGCCCCCGCCCACCCCGTCCCGCACCGCCCCACCGCCCCCGCCCTGCGCCTCCCCGCCCCGCCCCGCCCTGCGCCCCGCCCCCCCGCCCCGCTCACCAGACCATTCCCACCGCTAACCTGATTTTACACTACAGCAACCTCTGAGGTCACATCGAGACCAGCAGCAACTTGCAGCTCACACCCATCTCAGGGAAGTTTTATAGAGCTGCCCAACTGCGGTACAGCGCCGCGATATTCCACTTAGTAACATTATCCCAACACCAAGCCAACCAGTCCTCGCCTTATTCCGACACTCCCCGAGCGTCAGGTAAACATATCGACAATACTAGTGTCGGTGAGCATTTAGCAAATTTTCCCTTTTGTTTGACTCTGTTGGGTATTGAACCAACCACACAGAAACACACAGAGACACGCCTTCCGGTTCGGCCGATGTGCATCTCTCACCGCGAGGCTTTGCCATGGATACCCCCATGCAGCGGCTGTGTCAGTTTAGCGAAGGGGTTGTCTACGAGATATTAAAAGGCCGCCGTCGGTGTCCCCTTATGGTGGGCAAACATTCGTTTTTGTTTGTTTGTTGTTGTTTTACGTCCTAGCAACATCTAAGGTCATATCAGGACGGGTACGGACTTGTGACAGTGTGCAATCATGACAACTTTATAGTGCTGCTCCACTGGGAAATCAGGCCACCTACACCATGACCTGCAATCCCACTCAGTCACATTATCCTGACACTTAGCCAACCAGTCCTTGCCCTATCCTAATAATGCTGAGCAGCAGGCTAGGAAGCAACAATTATCAATTTTAAAGCCATTGGTTTGAACAAAAAACAAACATTTCTCGCCTATGCTGCCGACACGGTGTAAAGCAACCACCAATCAATTAATCAATGACTCGACCGGGAACCGAACTCCCGACCTTCCGCATGGACCAGACGGGATGGCCGAATGAGTTAGAGCATCCGTCTCGCGAGTCGGTAGACTGTGGGACCGTGAGTTCGAACCCTGTTCGAATAAAACCAATGACTTAAAAATTGAGACCTGTCGCTTCCTAGCCAGGCGCTAGGCATTATTCGGTTAGGGCAGGGACTGGTTGGCTCAGTGTCAGGATAATGTGACTAAGTGGGATATCAGGTCATGGTGCTGGCAGCCTGGTCTCCCAGTGGGGCAGCACTATTAAGTCACTAGGAGTGCACACTGTCACAAGTCGGTACCCATCCTGATATGACCTTAGATGTTGCTAGGACATAAAACAACAACAAACAAACAAATGTTCCGCACGAGGGGCCCGCGCTGTACCGATTATGGCATGACGCCCCGTGGCGGCGGCCGAGCAATTGGACTCATTAAATGACAATAACAGCTGACATTTGATTCACTGAATTTAACAGCGCACGTGTGGGCCTCAGGCGTCCATGTTCATATCGATATTGCGGGGTCTATAGCCTCGGTCTGGTTGATGAGGTCATGATAATGTGTGATGAATGAATGAAAGAATGAATGAATGAATGCTATCGGATGACGTTTATTTCAGAGCCTATTTGAGAACTAATCACCAGGGGAGAATATTATGTGAAATAAAGAGGTAGATTATAATTAACCACGTCCGTTAATGGTTCTACTAGACTTCCTTTCAAAGAGACGGAAGGCGTATATGTGTGGGTGTGTATATGTATATATATATATATGTATATATATATATATATATTTATATATATATACATATATAATACAATCTAAGTACATGAAAATATATCCATTTATCTCGTAGCCATTTTGAATACTGGATGCAAACAATTTCAATGTATTTTGGTCATGTTTTCAGCTATTGCCTAATAGTAGCAACAGTGAAATAGAACACGTGTGATTTCATATATATAAGTGGTTATATATATGCATATATATGTGTGCATATAATAAGTTTGATTTCATATATATATATATATATATATATATATATATATATATATATATACATGTGGTTGTATATATAGGCCTATATATACAGTAACACCGCTCTAAATCGATCGTCCTTGGGACCGACTTTAAATAGACCATTGAGTTACAATATGGTTACAATGGTATTTATTGTTGGGACCCAAATAAAGCGATCGATATAGGGGCGTGGTCGATCTGTGGAGGTGGTCGGTTAGAGAGGTTTCACTGTATATGTGTGCATTTATATATATATATATATATATGTATATACCCAATGACAAACATTATCTATCCATCTTGCATACTGTATATGTCCTAATAGACGCGCACTGTGTGAGTGCAGACAAATGGATGTGCATCTATCTATTCAACGTTAAAGAATTTCATGGATTTGTTTTTGTTGGGCCTCTGAAATAAAGTGGGATTGTCTTATTTTAGCTGCATTCAGTCTGAATATGATCGTAGATTTGTGCAGGGTTTCAATCTTGAAAGGGGGGGGGAGTGTGGTTCTATTGGGTAGCGTGCTTCTATCGGGACATATACGGTACATACAATATCACAAACAACTTGTGTACATATATTCTGTGAACAACAGAGATGTAAGACCAGCACCACGGCCCAGACGGTATGGCAGGATCGGTAAGAGTGCTCGCTGGCTTCCCGTACCATAAGTGGGTCAAACCAATTGTAAAATATTCCGATAAAACGCATTGGCGGGGAATGTGAACTGGTCTATAAAGGATTACAAATGGTCTATAAAGGTAAATGAAGTATAGGGCCAGGTGCATGAATGTATTTATGTAGTTGCTGGTGACTCTTTACTTGTGGTTCATAGTCATTGTGTATTAAATAGATAGTGTGAGAGGGGCACTATTGTTAGTGTGGAAGGGGCTGAAGAGCTATACTCACTACCCCCCTCGCTCCCAACTGTTAGTCACAGACCACCACACACACAGCAAGGCAGGTGCAGGCCAAGAGCCACAAGGCATGATGGTGGTGGGTAGATCACAGTAGCCATGGTGACACCAGAATGCTTACTGTTCATTGTGGACCTAGAAATGCTTGTTGTTCATTGGAGAGCATGGTCAGGTGGTATTCCATATCAGATCCATGTACTACTACATAATAATAAACCTGAGGGTGCAAGCTCTTACTCTTCATTCACTCTTTATACTCTTCCTTTCTCTCCTTGCCTGTATTGATTTCCTATTAGCCTGCCTCCACAACTACAGCTGCCGGACGACGACTTTACACAATGACATACAACATTTATGCTTATTGTTACACTGTCTGGTGCTCGGCATTAATAGAATACGGCAAGGACTTGTTTGCTCAATATCTAGATAATGTGACTGGATAGAATACCGTTTCATGGGCCTCCCAGTGGGGCAGCAATTGTAAGTCCCCAGGAGTGTGCACTGTAACAAGTTGATGCCGTACTGATATGATATTTATGTTTCTAGAGTGTAAGACCAAAACTAAATGAACAAATCAGTGCCTCGAAGCTGAACAAAGTAAAATGATTTTCTTTTGTTAATGAAAGAGATAAAAAGGAAGATTTCCCACTCTCTTTAACCTAGCCATTAGGAAAGAAACTGAAGAATACTAAATCATAAAACTTGCTATCCGGACCGCACTTCGCCAACACCTCTCTCTATTTCCTCTCTGCTGGCCATGCTCCTCCTTGATAATGTCTGCTAAGAGTTCCAGGAGGGGGAGCCTGCCAGCATTTCGCTTTCTACTCTCATTCTGTCTGTGTCTTTGGCTCACCGGCTGGTCACCATAGAGCAAATAGACACGGTCCTTTGACTCAACTCTCCTCATTTCTCTTTCCTACACTCTACTCTATTTTTTTTCTTCGGGGCTTACTTCTCCCCCTCATCAAGGGAGTTGTTTGCTTGGATGGGGCCCTGTACCTTATCATTTCTCTCGCTTTGTTCTTGTTGCTGGAACCTGCTGGACCCACCTTTACCCATCCCTTCCTCCTGAATCCCTGCTCCTGTTACTGGGTACGAGTGCTCTGCTACCACCGGACTGGAGTGATTCGGGGCTGCCCCAACGCTTTGCCGTTTTGAATGAGGTAAAGACATCCGCAGGTCCTACAACTGTGCCACCTATAGATTAATCTTAAACCAAAGATTGCACCAATTTATCGGGGCCTTTCTATATTACGCAGGTTTGCAGCTGGTAACCGTCAGAAGTTTACGAACCCCCACATAAGCTAAAGCGCTAAATGAGACAGCGACAGGCTCTGATCAAACCATCCATCACTGTCTCCTTATTTTGTTGTTGTTGCGACAAACTGTGAAGTAACACACAGCAATCTAACCTGTATTTCTTTTTGCACACCAAAGCCCTCATTCGTTGAAACTAGCAATTCACATCCTCATGCGTCAATCATTAAATGTCATCGCAAATTCACTAAGCAAATCTCAGAATTATCCATCAGCTACCAGGCTGTTAATTTGCACCGTCTGCGGCGTGTATATATATATATATATAAGACTGTCTCAAAAGGTGCTAAGCAATATGGGACAAAACTGTGTCCATAGTAACGATCAACAAACTATCTACATATGCATTTGCTCAGGATAAACTGATTTGTTCCTTACACAGTGTTTCATAATCCCAATAGAATACATATTGATGTGAAGCAAATGTCCTTGTGTTTTCAGTGTAACGGTTTCTGTGCTGTTTTGTGTCAGTCGTTACTATGGACAAAAAAATGAAGAGTTAGCACCTTTGGAGACAGGCTCATATCATGTATATAATGCAAGTATATATATATATATCTACGGCGACCACATTGCTTTCCCCCAACTGTTGCTGGCTAAACTAATGGGGGCGCGGGTTCGAGCCTCCAGGTGCGATATGGCATCCTGATACTGCCCTGTCCGTTGGAACGGCACCACAACTGACCCGAACCGCTGTGTGACTGCATATATATACATATATATGCACACATACTTACATATATACAGATATGTGTATATACATATACATATTTTATTATGGATATATACACATATATGTACATATACATATATATTCCCACAATATATATACACATATATACATACATATATCTTGTGTGTAAGCATTATGCGAGTATAATATGAACGGAAGCTTCCACCTGCTCCTCACCTCCTAGTCCAACCTCAGTCATCGGCTGCAGGATCCTGAACTAAGTCATTGATTGGTGTAACCTACCCCAACCTCAGGTCCGCCTGTACCACCACCTGTCCGCACATGCAATCTACAGAAACTGTACCACTGAAAATATGGATGATATATGTATATACATGTACATACATGCATGTGTCATCATCATCATCATGCTGTCGGTCAGGATGCAACAAAGACTGCTTTCATTACATGACTGCCGCTCTCGTGCGGTTGTACATTTCATGAAAGCTGCCTGGAAAAGTATTGAAGTGCTGCTGGCTTTTACAAGTTAGCAGCGGCACTCTCTCGGGGAGCAAATAGAGGTTTCACGCCGGCAAGAACATGTTAAGACAGGCGCAAAACTATTTGTCCCTGCAGTGACTGGTTGGGAGATGTTGGGAGTTCCATACATCAACTACCCTTAATGCTGCCACCGTGACATGGTTTTCTGTTTAGGGTTTGCTCCCTTAGTCTTCGGTTCTGTCAAGAACCTGTACCACAAGGCAGTGGTTTACAAACTCCTTGAGGTGTTGCAATACCTGCAATACCTGCATACCAAACATGTGTATATATGTATAATTAACAATGAGCTAATAATTCCCTTCCGCGCCTTTTATACTCGCATAATGCATTATACATCACATATGTATATATATATACATGTACACATATCATGAAGCATTTGGTTATATAATGGTGACTATCAAATCCTTAAAACTACCTACATATACACTTGTTATACACGTTGGTTAATTGCTATGGTCTGAACTCAAAACTTTCCGTCAGCTTAACCTATCTTTAATGCCACAAATTAATTAACTCTGCTGTGAATCAGACCGACTTACGACTCTTGTGACGGCGTGCAAATGCGTTAATCGCTGCTGCAGCATCCAGATTCAGATGAGGAGAGAAGGGAGCTTAATTGTGTGAGCGGCTCTCTGAGCATCTCTGAGCATCTTTGAACATCTCTGAGCAGCTCTGAGCAGCTCCGAGCTGCTCCGAGCAGCTCCGAGCAGCTCCGAGCAGCTCCGAGCAGCAAACACGTTGACACTGGGCTCCCCACCCTCTCGGCTTAACTTGTCATCGGTTAGGAGGGACAAAGTAGGAAGTGACAAGTATACATTTTCGTTGTAAAACACATTGGTCTGACTTGACCGGGAATCTAACTCCCGATCTCCATCACTGGAGGCCTGCGCTGTACCGATTCAGTGCCCTGCCGACCGTCGCACCTCACTTACTGTGATTTGGGGGTTGATGCTGCTGCGATGCCCGAATGAGGTGAGCCTCCATCTCCCGTTTTGGCACATATGGAATTCGAACCCAAATGGTTTAAACCCTGGTCGGGTCAAACCAATCACTTAAAAATGTATACCTGTCGCTTTCTAGCGAGGCATTATTAGGATATGGCAAAGACTTGTTGCCTCAGTGTCAGGATACTAGGACTGAGTGGGATATCATATCATGGTGCTGCCATCCCGGTCTCCCAGTGGGGCAGCAGTATAAAGTCACCATGAGTGTGCACTGTCACAAGTCAGTACCCATCCTGATATGACCTTAGATGTTGCAAGGACGTAAAACCCCAACACCCAACCGACTGTGCCCAACCCTGGTGCTGTGTCGGCCCTACTCGGTTGCTTTTGGGATGGTTCATAACCTTACGATGGTTACCGGCTGCAGAATTGCAGCAATATAGGAAGGCCGCAATTAATCGGTGCAATCTTTTGTTGAAGATTACTCTTCAGGAGGGATGGTTGTAGAAGCTGGGAATGTCTTTACAGCATTCAAAATGGCGAAGCGTTGGGGCGGCCCCAAATCAATCTGGTCTGGCGGTAGGGGAACACTCGTATCCAGTCGACAGCAGCAAGGGTTTAGGAGGAAGGGATGGGTAAAGGCTGGTCCAGCGGTTCCAGCAACAAGATCAAAGCAACAGAAACAATAAGGTAAAGGGCCCCACCCAAACAGACAACTCCCTTGATCAGGGGGAGAAGTAAGCCTAGGAGAAAAAAAAGGGTAGAGAATAGGAAAGAGAAATGAGGAGAGTTTAGTCAAAGAACCATGTCTATTTGCTCTATGGTCACCAGCCGGCGAGCCAAAGACACGGACAGAGTAGGAGTTGAAAGTGAAATGCTGGTGGGCTCCCCGTCCTGGAACTCTTTTCAGACAATATCAAGGAGGAGCATGGCCAGCAGAGACGAGATAGAGAGAGGTGTGGACGAAGTGCAGTCCGGATAGCAAGTGTCAGCCCTTACCACCCCCTGGGTACTGATACGTCAGCCCGGTGACAACAACGGCACCGGGGAGGCAACACACTGCTCGCGCCATCGAGCAAGCCCATCTCACCAGCCAGCCTCCTTCGCTACTCCGCTGGCACCCACCCATTTAGGGCGCGGTGGCCAGGACCAGTGTAAGTGGCGATCGGAAGGCGGTTATACTAATTAGAGAGGCCCTGCGAAGTGGCTGGTCGTGCTGCTTTATATATTGTTTTAAGTGGTCCACTCGTGCTGATCGAGAGGATCCATTACCACGGATTGCCACGTCATAAATGTCACCGTTGCTTCGCGCAGGCATGAGCCGGAGGGGGGGGTATGGTGTGGGAGGTGGGGGGGAGGAGTGGGGAGGGGTTAGCAGTATAGGGTGGTTGGTTGGGATTGATTGCTTGTTGGAATTCTACGGCATGGCAACATTAAGGTCATAACAGGACGGGTACCGACTTGTGACAGCACGCACTCATGGCGACCTAATGGCGTTGCACCACTGGGACTGTGACACAAGGCCACCAGCACCATGGCCTGATATCCAACTCATTCACATTATCCCAACACTGAGCCAACTAGTCCCTGCCCTATCTTAATAATGCCAAGCACCTGGCTAGGAAGAGCGACAAGTATACATTTGTAAGTCATTGGGTTTGACTCGACCAGGGTTCAAACCGGTGGGTTAGAATCCCACGCTCTACCAAAAATGGGAGAGGGATGCTCAACTCATTCAGCCATCGCATCTCGTCAGAGTGATGGGAAGAGGTTAATTCACAATCCTGCTTCCGACAATAGCCACCCCTCATCTCGTTATTCCAGCATGTGCATACATGTGCGGGAGGATAGTATCTCCCCCCACACCCCCTTCCTCCTCCTCTACGTTATGACAACATGTAGATTCTTTGATTGTGGTCCTTGAAGCAGGCATGGGATTTCTCCGGTTTTAACCGGGAATCCGTTATTTTTCTGGGCTCTGAAACCGGAATTCCATTTTTGTAAAATTACGTCTTTTTTTTCTGGCCACAGAAACACCTCTGAAATACACTATTTGCGACGCAGTGGGATGCTGTGTGTCCCCACGATAAACTAAGAAAAGATTTAGGTTTTTTTTCCTGCACCCAATCATGTTCCTGCTAAAGGGATTGGAGGTTAATTCACAATCCTGTTCCCGGCAATGCTCACTCCTCATCTGATTATTCCAGCGTATTCTTACATGTTGAGGAGGGTAGTATCTCCCCCCCCCCTCCTCCTCTCACTCATCTACGCAATGACAACGTGTGCCTTCTTTGACAGAGGTTCCTAAAGGGTTTGGCCGGGGAGGGCAGGGAGGGCAGGGTGGGCGAGGAGTGCGATGGGGCGGGGGGAGGTAGGCGGGGGTGAGGGGTGGGCGGTTGGAGGCGAGAGGAGAAGCGGAGGGAAGGCGGGGAGAGGTGGGGGGCGGAGGCGACGGGAGAGGCGGGGGGAGAGGCGGGGGAGGCATGGGAAGGCGGGGGAAAGCGGGGGGGGGGGGGAGGAGGCCGGCCAGGCTGCGGTTAGTAGAGGATTTAGGAGGCGCCCATGAGGTGAGTGAGTCGGCGCCTGTCAACCAGCAATGAAGCCATCAAGCGTGTCATTAACTCTTTATGTGCTTAGGCCGGCCGTACACTGGTACACCGCACAGACAGCCGCCACTGACGGAAAGACTTGCTGCTTCCTCCCGGTCATTGCCCGACCGCGGTCCCCTGGTGGCAAGTGTGTTGCGGATGGTCTATAATATGGTAGGACCTTTCTAAAAGGCCTGTCACACTACAACGCATCGCGCAAGCTTCGGCCGACGTAGGTGATTTTGCGACAATACGTTGGTGTATGTCGATATGCGTTACTCGAATGTTACGCATTCGTTATGTGTACATTGATATACATCGATGTACGTCGATGTACGTCAATGGACAGTGTCATTCGTTAAGGGGTCGCGAAAGTTGTGTGCATGCCAATGGAGAGCCAGAGGAAACATACAGTCCGCGTACTGACAACATATGGATAACAACAATGTACTGACAACATATGGATAACGTATGCCAAACGAACTGTAAAATGGCTAAAGCTCGAATCTGTGTGTGAAATTTCCTGATAATTAGACATTGGTGGTTAGTGTGAACTGGTCTATACAAGATTACAAATGGAGAATGCCTACTGTTGATTGGAGGAGCTGGTCAGGTGTGACAGCCATCTTGGAGTATGAACCACTATATAATAATAAACCTGAGTGTGCAAGCTCTCTGTCTTTCTGTGCACTTTATACTTCTTGCCTGTAGTGATTTCCTATTTAGCCTGTCTACACAACTACAGCTACCAGCCATCAACTTTACAAAATGGCGACCACAACGAGTTCAAACCGCCGGGTTCAAAGCTGCACTACATATATTAGTGAGTAGTGACTATGTTTGACGGTGACGATAAATTCGGTAGTGTTTCAGTATCATTTTAATTGAACTGTGAATTTAACGTAGTGACTAGAAACTGTATTAGACTCTAATTAATATAATTGTTGACTAGGAGTTAAATTGACAGAGGTAGTTAATTTTGAGGTTAGGGACTAGTGCTTTATATTTTTTGTTTTAGACAATATCGTGACTAGTATTGTTTTGACTTCAGTTAAATTATAAATGTTTTTCAAAATTTGAGAGAACTTTTTATTGACTTCGACTGGTAGTTGATAGGGTGTAGGTAGGTTAGTTTTCTTCTATAGATTCTCTATTCTTTTCATCTTATTCAAGGAACAAATTAAATTAATTGCTTTGTCGATGAGTCATCCAATGAAAGTGTCAATTCTTAAGGAAGCATTAGTCTTTGACATTGGTATTACTTTAATTTGCCATGTCTGAAGCCTCATGTCGCCGGTAGAAACTTTTTTAATTCAGACTACTTTCGGTAGTTTTCTTTAACCTTGAGCTGAATAAGAGTTTAGTAATATACTACAAGAGAGACTTTTCACTTTTCTGCTACATTACTGGCATATTTCTGGGTTGGATTCAATTCTTTAAATTTATTTCTACCATGCTTTAAACAACACACTAAGAATGCCTAGAACATGCCACAAGGAGGAAACACAGTGTGAACAATTTGACTCGTGGTTTGAGGGTCAGGTTGAGCAAGCTATTCTTAGTGCTGATTTGGATAAATTGAATGCGTGGAATAAGTTTATGTCAGATTGCTTAGACTCTATTAGAGAGGAAAATGAAGAACATTTGTTTCAAATTAGGGAGCATACTGAAGTTAGGGATGAAAGAGATTGTTGTTTGTTTGTTTGTTGTTGTTTTACGTCCTAGCAACATCTAAGGTCATATCAGGATGGGGTGGATGAAAGAGTGGATGAAAGGGAAGAACATAGGGAGAAGCATGAGTTAGCAAACTTAGAACACAGAAGTAGTGAAGGATGTATCAGAGCTCTTAAAGCATATGGCAAGTCCATGCCCATGCTCGATGGGACTGACAGGGGTGAACTACAAGAATGGATAGACCTGATAGAGAGAATAGGTGCTTTAGCTGATGTATCTGATATTGACATAATTCGCTTCACACTTTCAAATGCAACTGGTACATTGCACAAGGTGTTGTTCACAGCTTTCAAACATAAGGGTGCAACATCATGGAATGACATTAAAGAAGAAATATAAAAGACATTATTAACTGCAGATGAAAAGACACACTTGAAAATCATAGTAATGTCCATGGTACAGAATGAGGGTGAGACAGTAGCGGCTTACTGCCAAAGATTTAAGACAGCTGCTGCAAAGGGGAGGAATCTTCTTTCTGCCACCTTGGGGCCTGACACCGTTGAAATTCTTCTGTCACGTTTCCTTGATTCATTACTAGATGATAACACTATGTGGTATGTAGAAACCAATCCCCCGAAAGCTCTAGAGGAAGCATTTATTCTAGCTATGCTAAGTGATAAATCTGTACTTAGGCAACAGAGACGTTCTAAGTCATGTCTAGCAAATTTAGCTCTGACTAGTCCGATAGATAGTCTTAATATTAATTCTTAAAAATTGTCTAAAGCAACTGCCTCTGGGGGAGTTAGTACAGCTTCAGCGTCATTAGCAGAGACTCAGGCTCTAAAATCGCTCCAGAATGAAGTAAAGTCTCTGAGAAAGTGGGTAGAACGCTTAACGTTAACGAGTAATAATTCTGGTCGTACAGAAATGCATTCAGTTATACCCCTGTCACACTACAACGTAATGAGCGAACGTGAGCCTAACGTGGTGATATTTGGTCATTACGTTGATGTACGTTGGATTACGTTATGATGACGTCATAATGATGTTAGAGTGACGTCGAACTACGTCAAATTACGTCGTCTTACGTTGAGTTATGTCGAGGTTTTGGACATGTTCAAAAGTTTCGACGTAGGTCGAACGTAAGGGTTTACGTTCGCCGTACGTTCTGTTCACGTTCAGCGAACGTCAATGACGTTAAACGGACGTTATTCCAATGCCGCTTACTACGTTCAACTACGTTCCACTACGTTGACCCACATTAATCCAAGTGCAAATGCCCACGGGGCGTAATGGGAACGTCAGGATAACGTCAGGAGAACGTCAGGAGAACGTCAGGAGAACGTGCATTCAACGTACGTTCAACGTCGCATGACGTAGATAACGTCACGTAACGTTCTTCTGGCGATAGAATAACGTTCATAACGTTCATAACGTTCCGTTACGTTGACCTCTCTCATTGAATGACGGTATCACTACGCTTTACCGACGTTACGCTCTCGTCCACTACGCTGCATCCACGTTCAACCTGTCCCCAAATTTGCATACTACGCCGAGAAGTTCAACGTTCTTCACGTTCTCCCTACGTCGACGTCGTTGCGTCGTAGTGTGACAGGGCCATTAACGTTGCGTCACCTTATGGTGCTGGTTTTTGTACAACGGGCAGACGTCTTGAGTCGCCACGCGAAAACATAGAAAACATGCACAAAACTCGTACTGGACACTGCCAAACTGAAGTGTATGGTTGGGGTCCGTTTTAAGTCCGGTTTGTCCGTTTTGTCCGGTTTGTCTGGTTGATGTCCGGTACCCATCTGTTACATCTCCGGTTTGCTTCCTGCAGAGTCCATTGATGGTGCTGCGGGAATTCAGTCAGAATATGTTTTTGGCGTGTCCGTGATCAGTCCGGTACATGTCCATTTGGTGTTCGGTCCATCCATTTGACATTCGGTTGCCGTCCAGTTCTCATCCAGTTCTCGTCCGTTGGCTATTCGGTAATGTACGTTCCTTGTCCATTTAGCATTTGTTTCGTCCGGTCGCCTTTGACCCATTTCGACAAATTTTGATACCGAACACCACCATACTAGAAAATTCTTTGTCTGGTGGTGTCCGGTACTCAGTCCGGTAAGGTGTGACTGGGACTTTATGCACCGGATAACACAGGGACCGACCCCAATAGTAGATACTACCACACTTGATTGCAGATGTGGAATTGCCCTCATTAAAGTTGCATTTTCGAAACTAAGAGACCTATCTAGATTTCAGTATGCACATCACGCAACTTAGATACTGGTGCACATATTATACATTTGTTACTGCACACAAGGGAAAACTAAGTGGATTTAATAGAGCCTGAAGACGGTGGTGTCTACATGTTGACGTGCACATGCCAACATCAAGGTGTTCACTTCAAATGCCTCCATATTAAAATGAAACTTACTTTAAAGTAGGGCGAAGTGGATTATAATAATCAACTTGATTTATTCATCTCCAAAATTACAGAAACTCAAAATCATCGGATTATGCATCTTTAACAAAGAAACATTTCTATTCTGTGCGCACGGCCAATGACGTATGTAATTGACTTTTTTGTTTTTGTATATATATATATATATATTTTTAGGCTGTATTTATACTGTTCATAGTATATAAGCCCAAGGACTCAGGGTTGTTTTCAATGTTGTTTTTTATCTTATCACACAGTAGCTGCTGGTAAGGTGTCTGATTGCCCGCATTACAGTCGCAGGTAGGTACAGTACAACCCCGTTAAACCAAGCTCTGTTAAACCAAACCATCGGTTAATCCAAACTTTTGTTGGCTGCCCTGCAAAATACTACCATTTATCATATACAAAAAGTTGGTTAAACCAAAGTCGGTTGATCCAAATTTTTGGTTAATCCAAATAAAATTGTCGGACCCCAGGCCATTACGGTATGGTTATACCAAACTTTCATGTGCTTATAAGGTCATCTGACTTTTTTTTATATGATAAATGGTAGTATTTTGCCGGGCCGCCGAAAAAAGTTTGGATTAACCGATCGCTTGGTTTAACTGAGCTTGGTTTAACGGCGTAATACTGTACATACATAAAAAACAATAAGAAAAGTGTTCACATACATTGTATATTACATGTGCAATACACTCTTACTCAAAGTCAAAGTCAATGCCAAAGCCTGGTTAAACCAATGATCGGTTAATCCAAACAAATTTCTAGGGTCCCTTTAAGTTTGGTTTAACGGGGTTATACTGTAGTTGGTTGATATGGTTAGTAGTGTATGTTAGTTTTATATATATATATGTTCCTAGCATATATATATTATTGTTTTCTACACTAACCACTAGACTAGCCTACTCCTATTTACATATCATAGGCTTTTACGTAGTTATGTGGTGTGCTATCTGGCTAATTTTGGCATGGTTACCTTCCATTGGCCGCCCCGTCTACCTACCGGTGGGACATCTTCACTGCAGAACAGGATGCAATCACGTGTTGAACTGCCCGGTTTGTATATAGTTAGTTGGTTGTTGGAGTTTTACATCCAGGCAACATCTAATGTAATATCTGGACATGACAGTGCACACTCATGGCGACTTTATAGTGCTGCCCAACTGGGAAATCAGGCTGTCAGCACCATGACCTGATATCCCACTCAGTTACATTATCATGACAGTGAGCTAACCAGTTCTTGCCCTATCTCAATAATGCCGAGTGCCAGGCTAGGAAGCGACAAGTATCGATTTTATAAGTCATGAGTTTGAGTCGATCGGGAACTGAACTCCCGATGTCCTGCATACAAGGCCCGCGCTCTACCGATTTTTGCCACCGCACCAGGTGGTTTGTATATATATATATACATAATATATATATATATAATGTGTAGGTATGTGGGTATGTATCCTGCATTGCCAGCACAACTGTCATACCGTGTATATCACCCTATTCATGACGACACTACTTCATATATGTGATCGAAAAGCTAGCCGGTCAATGCCCGGCATGCCGGGATGCACGTCATAGACGGGATGGCCGAATGAGTTAGAGCGTCTGTCTCCCGTGTTGGTAGATCATGGGATCATGCATTCGAATCCTGGTCGAGTCAAACCAATGACTTAAAAATTGATAATTGTCAATTCCTCGCCAAACGCTTGGCATTACTAGTATAGGGCAAGGAGCAGTGGAATGAGGAAGAACAGTCATCTGCGATTGAAATTTCCCCTGCTTAAACAACTAATGTACCAACAACTAAATAAAATAAATCACAAAAGAGAAGTTTATAAAACAAAAACAAGCAAACATTGTTTTAAATCTCATTTTCCAAAGATAGCATTGTATCCTCCGCGGTTCCCATGGAGTATGGCGATTTGGGGAAGTGGTGGAGGGAATGGAGAGTCATATAGTCCCGTCTTGCCCCATTCCCTGCCTCCAACATGCCTCTTTGACCCGCTATTGTACGATAAGGACAGCTCTGATTGGCATTTCCTTTAATGAGCCTATCAGGCTTGGTGTTCTTTTTTTTTTCACCGATGCAATTTGATTCTATGGCTACTATCGCCTACAAGGGGAACTGTCGTCGTTTGGGTTATTATATTTTCTAAAATGAGTAAATCAAATAAATAATGTTGTGTATATATGTATACGTGGGTATATATTCATATCCTTATATAAATATATGTATATATACATATGAGAAGAGTTCAGGTGCAAAACCAAGTAAACGCCAATCCATAAATGGAGATAAACATTGGAATCAAACCTACAGGAAGTCTTTTTTTGTATTCCTACTTTTTTGTTCATTCCTCCATCACCATATGATCATATGAAAAGTGGAATTAGTGAGAATTACAATCATTTTCAGGTAAAAACCTGTTATTTAAACTACATTTTTGGATTGGCATTTACATGGTTTTGCACCTGAACTCTTCATATTTACATTCTTATATATATATATTCTTATATCTGTGTGTATATATATATATATATATATATATTAGAGATGCAGTGGATGTTCACATGCAATGCTTAGGCCTGGGATGAACTCGGCGATAATGGATAATGACTTAAACAAATTATACTTGTTGCTTCCTAGCAAGGTGTTCGGCATTATTACGATAGGACAAGTACGGGTTGGCTCAGTGTCAGGATAATGTGACTGAGGGCGCTATCAGTTCATGGTGCTGGCATCTTGGTCTCCCAGTGGGGCAACACTACAAAGTCACCATGACTGCGCACTGACATAAGTTGGTACATGTCCTGATATTACCTTAGATGTTGCCCGGACGATACACCCCAACAACCAACCAACTATATATATATAGATATATGTAGACATATATTTACATACCTATATTATGTATATATATATACATTTATATACCTATACATATATTTACATACCTATGCATAATACATATATGCACATATATATATAGTAAAACCTCTCTAAATCGACCGACCTTGGGACCGACTTTAAGTGGTCCATTTATGGAGGGGGTTGGGTTAGGGAGTTAGAATATTGTTACAATGGTATTGCTGGGACCCAAATAAAGCGATGGATATAGGGAGTGGTTGCTCTGTGGAGGTGGTCGGTATGAGAGGTTTGACTAGATATGTATATATACACACGTTTGTAAATACACATATATAAATGCTATATATAGAGATATATGAATATATATATATGTATATACACATATATCCGGAATTGTTGAACGCTTTGCTTTGCATGCTGGTGTCGCAGTTTCCGTCGTCCGCCAGTTTCCGTGGTACGCATTCACTCAAATGCATTGTCAATGGCCTTGAGCAATCTTCATACAGAAAAAGTGAAATATCTCGAAAACCACACCACCTAGAAACAAATCGCTTGGTACACATATAGAAAACATCTTTACCAAAAAGAATACATTAAATTCATAAGGTTAGGGTTCTTGATTTCTATTAATTTTGAATAAAACTAATGTTTTGCACTACGTGTACAGTCAAAATCAAGGCATTGTCAATGGGGATGAGCAATCGTCATACAGAAAATAGAGAACAAGTGAAATATCTCTAAAACCACACTACTTAGAAACAAATCGCTTGTTACACATATAGACAACATCTTTACCAAAAACATTCTATTAAATTTATAAGGTTACTGATGATGCTGTTCAATTTTGACGCATGGTCAGAAGCGATGCGTACCGCGGAAACTGGCGGACAGTGGAAACTGCGACACCGGGACGTACGCGCTGCACACACGTGACGAGCCAGCTGCATGCAGGTTGCGGTGCCCCCTGGCGGGCGGGGCTGAGCGGTACCCGGCAGTTGGGATGATGCATGGCGGCGGATCGCAGCAAATCGGTCCTAATCGCCTGCTTTATGACGGGGGCTTTAACTGAGAAGCTGCCATGGCAACCCGCCGATTTATTATTGCTCGCTTTATTAATTAGGTATGGGCCAGGTAACTTCCTCCACGGTCAGCATGCCAAACATAGATCGGCTGTGAGGGTGTATTTATGAGGCATGGAAAAATAAACCTTTTTTCCCCCCATCGCAAAGCCAGCATACTGAGCTGCTATTCAGAACCTTAGTTCATCTCAGACCCACCTGAGGGTGGGTTGGTGGTAGAATTCTATATGAGACCTTTTCCACAAAGCCTGCCCGGCAGTGAGCTGTTTATACATTAGTTCTTCACACTGCCGCCAGAGGGCTGTGTGTCCTCTGAAAGTAGTCTTCCAGAAGGAATCCTTAATAGTGCAGTGACATGACCAATCGAATTTCACCTATTCAAAATTATAGTAATTCAATATGACTATTGAGATATCAGGTCCTGATATGACCTTAGATGTTGCTAGGACATGAATCAAAAATAAACAAAGAATCAAACTATTGACATACCTTGTGAATACCCTATTTTCTGGGAGTTATATATTGGCCCTGATCAAGGGTCTTTGGGACCAACCTGTAACTGTTACTATTCTGGTCATTTATCCCTACTCACCCACCCACCCTTAAGCAGCTGTCACACTTCGCTGAATTGAGCAACGGACAGAATTGTCTAAGCCGGTGGTGAAAAGTATCAAAATGTGTTAAAATGTGTCAAAATGTTGCACTATCGAGTCAATGGCCGCTGGACGAACGGAAATGAAACGGACATGAAATGGATATGAATGGATAGGCAATGGAAAAATTAACTCAAACCGGTCAAGAACCATAGATGTCAGTCCGGTGGCATCCATTCCTAGTTTTGTGCATGTTCAAAACTTGTATGGACAAAAACGGACTTTTTCGGTTTCTGTCCATTTCCTCCAATCCGGTGAGGTGTGACAGGGCCTTTAGCTCTTCGAGTGATGTATGTCAGTGAATGCCTGACATATATGGTCAGGCTTGCTCCGTAAAAATTTAACTGAAACCTGAGCAGCCGCCTGAGTCTCTAATTATAAGAGGAGAGTTATAAAGAAGCAATTAAAGTCTGTCAAAGCCTACTGTAATTAGTATTACATTTGAAACCGTTTGACAATGCTTTCTAACCTGGATAAGTCCATACATGCCGTGTGTGCATGAGGTCATAGAGTGGGTTCTTGGAACTCCAACCCACTGGTCTTTCCAGGCAAATTAAATGAGTAGCGTATGCGTTGTTCTTAGCAGTTCTAAGGGTAATGCCGTTGATATTTCTAGAATATGATTTTTTTTTTAAAGAATATATATCGAATATTAATGTAAGGAAGCCATACTAGAATCAGGTATGCAGATGATTAATAACCTTGTAATATCATCATCATCATGCTGTCAGTCGTGATGTGACAAAGACTGCTTTCATTACTTGATTGCCGCTCTCCATTTAGCTCTCTGCTGTGAGAGTGATGTCTATGAGTCGGTCTTAATGTCTCTCAGCTTCAGGTTTCTCTTGATGGTATCCTTGAACCAGATATGAGGGGCCCTCTTTTTCTGTAACCAGAAGACAGTTGAGAGTAGAGGATCTGCTTTGGTAGCCTCTCTGATGACATCCTCATGAGGTGTCCAGTCCATCGGAGATTCTTTTTGATCAGAAGATCTTCCATAGAGGGCAGCCCCGTCCGTTCGAGTATTTCCTTGTTTGTCACTTTGTCCTTCCAGGTTAGCCTCATGATTGAGCGCAGATGTCGCATCATGAAGGCATGCAGCTTTTTCACCTGTTGTGCGTACACTGTCCAGGTCTCGGCTCCATATAGTAAGGTGGATAGCACGATTGCATGGTAGATCTTGCATTTGACCCGCATGGACACATGCTGGTTGTTCCAGAGTCTCTGGCGTAGTCGGTCTCGTAATATCACAATTTCTGAATCGGGTAAATAAATATCACATCATCTGACGGCAACAAAATCACGCCCCCCCCTGGTTATATAATGGTCGCACCCACCGAGCTGCAAAGTAGTCGAGCAAGAGACCATTGCATATTAAATGAGAAGGCACTTTTTCTTTCCTGCTGAGAAAGCAATAAATAAAACTGCATTTTTCTCGCAGGGCGGACTTGATTGGTGTTTGGATTGAATCGCCTGCGCAGCCAGTCGGCGGACCGGGCGCTGGTTGTGCCGGGTTGACCCGGCGTGACGCCCCTGGAAGCATAGGGTGCGGGTTAAGCACTATTACACGCTCCGGGGACAAGCTATTAAGCGCAGTTATGCTGGCGGGACATGCGCACAGCGTCCCCTATAACTCACTGCAGGAGGTATGTGTGCAGGGGGTGGTGGTGGGGGCGGGGGAGGGGGACTGGGGACGGGGGGGGGGGGTTGACGACAACATGTCACCTTCACACTGGCGGGAATCCTGCCTCTAGTCTCAGCAACGAAGCAGTCACTGTCATTGGAGGTTGGACAAAAATGTTATCAAAACTTTCTTACCTGAAATGAGTTCATTGCTGATGTACCACACCACAAAAAAAGTCCACCCGATTCGTCCCATGGCTAACCTCATTTTCGGCTCAAATCCAAGATGGCCGCCATTATAAAGGGTATAATATTCAAATCGACCTAATTTCTTTAACTAAACAACATAGAGACACATTTGACATATCATTTCCAAATAACTTCAGGGTGCTCATTTGTGTGGTGACACATTTGATGTCATAAGAAGTCAGGGTCATGTGTTAGGGTCAATGTCAAGGCCAATGCCCTCCTGTGAAAAGGCAGACGACAAAACTGCGCGTCTCCATAGGCCCTACTCTAAATTAGTTATACAAGGCATACCTTGTTGTTCGTTCATTTTTGTCCTTCTCTCCTTCTTCTTCTGATATGTATTATTCTTGTATTTATTTATTATTTATTATTATTATCATTATTATTATCACCATCATCATTATTGTAAAATATATTATTATTCTTGTATTCATTTATTAATTTTAATGTCATCATCATCATTATTATGGTATTTATTATTATTGTTATTATTAATATTATTATTGTCATTATTACCACCATCATCATTATTCTGATATTTATTATTATTATTATTGTATTTATTAATTATTATTATTGTCATCATCATGATACGCAGCGAAGGAGGAAGAGAAGGCAGGAGTGGAGAAAAACACTCTATTTGGTGAATAAAGTGGGGGAGTACATAAAGGGACAATATGACATGTTATATGAGATCAAGAGTATAATGATCAAGTATAATGTAAAATGTAAAATATAATAGCAATGGCAAATGTCAGTGTCAGTGGGGGGGGGGGGGGGGCGAAGCGCCCTTGGCCCTATCGGGATAAATGAAAGAGAAAGATAAAGTAAGGGTAGTGGGTGGAGAAAAAATGGTGAGTGCTTTAGGCTGTGGGTGGAGGCGTAGTGGCTGGAGGAGGCAGGGGAGCCGGTTATAAGGCCCAGGGAAAGGGGCGGGGGGGGGGGGGTGGTGACGCAACGCAATGGTCGTTGCGGCGCGGGGGACAGGGGGGGGGGGGTACTCCTCCTTCGCCGCAAATCAAATGCAATGCAAGCATTACAACCAATTATTATCATATTGATTATTATTATTGTATTTA
Source organism: Branchipolynoe longqiensis (assembly GCA_030323885.1). Lineage (NCBI taxonomy): Eukaryota > Metazoa > Annelida > Polychaeta > Phyllodocida > Polynoidae > Branchipolynoe > Branchipolynoe longqiensis. The sequence goes on from CM059188.1 coordinate 42,397,397, forward strand.
TTAGTATTATTGTTATCATCATCATCATCCTTATCATTATTAAAACCGGACACGGTGGCTGAATGAGCAGAGGCTAGGCTTCTCATGCGGAAGGTAGGAGGTTAAAAAACCTGACCGAGTCAAACCGAGGACTAACAAAACGTATACTTGTCGCTACCACCAAGCCTGGCACTTGGCATTAATAGGATAGGACAATAACTGGTTAGCTCAGTATCAGGATAATGTGAGTGAGTGGGAAATTTGGTCATCTTGCCAGATGCCTGATCTCCCATTGGGGCAACACTATCAAATCCCCATGAGTGCCCACAAGTAGGCGCCCGACCTGATATTACCTTAGATGTTGCCGTAATGTAAAACCCAAACACACTATTTAATTATATTGTTGTTGAACGTCCTTTCACTTAATATTTTCTACCAGTGTTGGCATGTTGTTGGGGCAGGGTTCCCTCCATTCATTATTGTTAATTTTCATTACTCCAGTAGCGGGTTCTTTTTAAGGTAGCACCCCTGTGATTCAGTCCTGGACCCATTAATAATAAAAGCAGCTATAGATGCAAAACATGGCAGTGGTGATGGTGGTCGCATAGTAATGCAGCGCTCGGATTCCAATTACTCAGTGGATCTTGGCATATCGGACATAACTGGATGGTGAAACTGTTCATTTACATAATTAATGGTGACTCCATCAGACATACACATATATGTGTATATATGTGTATATGAGACTGTCTCAAAAGGTGCTAAGCAATATGGGACAAAACTCTGTCTGTAGTAACGATCAACATAGTATCTACTTAGGCATTTGCTCAGGATAAACTGATTTGTTTTGTACATGGTGTTTCATGATCCCAATAGAATACATATTGATTTGAAGCAAATGTCATTGTGTTTTCACTGTAACCGTTTCTGTGCTGTTTTGTGTCAATCATTACTAGGAACAAAAAAACGAAGAGTTAGCACCTTTTGAGACAGGCTCATATGCATACATATTTGTATATATTTGTTTATACATATATATCTATACACATATGTATCAACACAAACGTATATATGTGCTCTATAATGTATTATGGGAATATAAACAAGGACACTATCTATCTTCAGTTCTCTATAGTATAGCATACTCACTATATCTAAGTGGCCCTGTGTAGTACAGTATTGGCCACACTGGCGCCACCTGTGAGGGGCTCTAAGCACTGTATGCCAGCTGCGTCTGTCGCCTATAGACCTGTTTGGACAGTCAAATATACATAATATATATGTATATGAGGTGCTAAGTCATTTGGGACAAAAGTGTGTCCATTGTAACGATCAACATACTATCTCCTTATGCATTTGATTAGGATAAACTGATTTATGGTGTTTCATAATCCCAATAGAATACATATTGATTTGAAGCAAATGTCCTTGTGTCTTCAGTGAAACCGTTTCTGTGCTATTTTGTGTCAATCGTTACGTGGACAAAAAAAAGAAGAGTTATCACCTTTTGAGACAGGCTCATATATGTATATTTGTGTATTTATACATATGCGAATATGTATGTGTGCGGATATCTATGTATGTATATGTATGTGAATATGCGTGTAAATATATATATATATGTAAATTGCTAATCACAAATAATTAGAGGGTATGTGGCGACCTCTGCAGCACCCTCTGCGAATGAATGTTGTAGATTCAACATGTTACCGTGAATCCACTTTATCACTTCGAAAAGTGTCTAGATGTGTGTACATAGTTGCATATATATGTGTATGTGTTTGCATATGTGTACATTCGTGAATATCTGTGTATATATGCATGTGCATCTGTATGCATATGTGTATTTGTGTGTATATTGGTGTATATTTCTGCATACATTTCTGAATAATCTATATATATATATTTGTATATATGTGGCAGCATCTCAAATTCTACAACATAGCCGATCAGAGCCACTGCCTGAATTCTAACACCACACCCAGTCTTTAATTTAATATTGGACTATGGATTGCAGCTATAATACTAATAGCATGATTGATATGGCTTGGTTATGTGTGTGCTACCAATCAACAGTTACACCACAGTTACAACACTGTACACCCCTCCCCCCCCCCCCTTGTCCGACCTGAAGTGAAGCTGTAAGTGGTAGCTTAACGTAAAGCTAAGATTCCATATATGCGGTATGCGACATGTGAATGCGAATGCGGTATATCCAGCATAGATATATGCCAACCCCCACTAGCCGATGTTTACTTTTTGTGTTTGGGGGTCGTTAAACAAACAAAGAAACCAAAAAAGATACCCATGCCATTTTTGGTGGTTTTTTTGCTCCAACTTTGTGAATGAAGGTCAAAGTTACTATTGTTTTCTATGGCAAACGCAGCAGATTCACATTTGCATTTGCCCGGATCGGTCCATGGGTCAATCCATTTGCCGCATTCACATTCGCATTCACGTTCGCAATCGCATTTGGACGTATGGAAGCACTACTATGCCTTTACATGCTTTTCGATTTGTTTCCGCATTCACATACCGCATACCGCGTATATGGAATCTTAGCTTTAGGTGATCGATCCAAACATTGGGTCGTGTGCTTATTTGGGGGCAGACCCCTGCGGTGCATTGTCTCTCCCCCTCTCCGTATAATAACACGCATCAGCTGCATGCTGCTGTCTGCCCCTGGGTGCGAGGGGTGGCAAACCAACAATTAGTGAGACTTGTTCAGTTGTTGGTAGGTAAGGCTGACAGGCATGCATTATTTATACACCCCCCACTGCCTCTCCAACCAGTCCTCAGGGGTCTATCTACTGCAGAGTGTGCATGTCGCAATATCCGATTTCCATCCCCATTCAGCCCCCTGGTGGGCAGTGGCAGAATTAATATCATGGGTTCATTAATTATAATGAATTTAACAAGCGACGTCAAGGTTCACTGGGTAACATGCTGAGTGGAAAAGATTGATTGTTGGTTGGTTGTTGGAGTTTTGCGTCCTGACACCATATAGGGTCATATTATGATGGGTACCGACTTATGACAGTGCACACTCATGGCAACTGTATAGCGCTGCCCCACTGGGAAATTAGGCCGCTGGCACCATGCCCTGATATCCCGCTCAGTCATATTATCCTAACCAGTCCTTTCTCTGTCATATTAATGCACAGCCCCAGGCTAGGAAGCAATACTTATGCATTGTATAAGTCATTGTTTTGACTCGACCGGGAATTGAACTCCCGATCTCCCGCACGCAAGGTCCGCGCTCTATCGATTCGGCCACGGCGCCCGGTATGCACATATAGGGATCTATCTACTTCCCAGTGTGCATAGCGCAATATACCATTTCCATCCCCAATCCGCCCCCTTGTGGGAGGTGGAAGAATTAATATCATGGGCTCAGTTATTATAATGACACTATAAAGCGATGGCAATGTTCACTGGGCTCATCCTCGGCGCAAAAGGTTGCTTGTTGGTTGGTTTGTGGAGTTTTATGTCATGGCAACATCTAAGGTCATATCAGGATGGGTACCGACTTGTGACAGTGCTCACTCATGGGAACTTCATAGTCCTGTCCGAATGACCCTCATGGTTAAGATATTGATGATGGTGATGATGGTGCTGATGATGACATATGATAAGTATACAAATAAATAATAATCGCTGTAGATCTGTGCGGGCCATTTCATAGGTCATCATGTGGGTCCTATGTACTATCTATGTGTACCATCTTATCAGATCATATAGCAATGACGAATTTATCCGAGTAGTACAGGCGAGTAGGGTTTGAATGCAGGCACTGTGTATCATGGACGCCAACTCACCCTGCACACATCCTCCCCATAACTTGGTGATACTCTGTGATAGTTTGTGCGACTCTGTGACACGTTTTGATACTCTGTGGTACTCTGATACTCTGTGATACTATGTGATACTCTCTGATACTATGTGATACTATGTGATACTTTGTGATACTATGTGATACTCTGTGATACTATGTGATACTCTGTTATACTCTGAGATACTATGAGATACTACGTGATACTTTGTGATACTATGTGATACTCTGTGATACCATGTAATACTCTGTTATACTCTGAGATACTATGTGATACTCTATGATACTCTGTGATACTCGGCGATACTCTGTGATACTCGGCGATACTCTGTGATACTCTGTCGTACTCTGTGATACTCTGGGATACTCTGTGATACTCTGGGATACTGTGATATTCTGTGATACTCTCTGATACTCTCTGAAACATGTGATACAGTGATACTCTGGGATACTCTGTGATACTCTGTGATTCTTTGTGAATCTCTGTGATACTCTGTGAAACATGTGATACGGTGATAGTATGTGATACTCTGTGATAATCTGTGAAATTAGGTGATACTATGTGATACGCTGTGATACTTTGTGATACCATGTGATACTCTGTTATACTCTGTGATGCTCTGTGACACTCTGTGAAATATATAATACTCTGTGATACTCTGTGATACTATGTGATACTCTGTGATACTCTTTGATACTCTGTGATACTCTGTGATACTCTGTGATACTCTGTGATACTCTGTGATACTCCGTGAATCATGTAATACTCTGTGATACTCTGTGATGCTCTGTGATACTCTGTGATGCTCTGTGATACTCTGTGATACTCGACGATCTATTGATAGCATGTTATTTTATAATTGAAGAGTTTTACTAAGACCAGGTTGAGGGTTGTGTACTATCGATTATGTATATTGATGTTTTAGTTATTTTTTTCTCCTCATTCTAAACAAGTTGTCTTCTGTGGTCAGTGCAGTCTATTTATACATACTGTCCTCTGATCCTTGACTTTCATATTCGTAAACTTCGGATGATTTCCAGCCAAGTCTAGTTTCATTATAATCGTGTACATCATGCTATAAAATGTGACAAATGGATTAGAATAGGTATGTTTTTCCTTTCCTTCTATGGCAGTTAAAATTACTCAATTAAAAAAATAGTGAAATACATTATGATTGGTAGGTGCATGTATACTTATCAAACACATCTGACAGCATTCTTTTGTTTTATTTGTCTCACTTAGTGTATTGTGACAGCCCCTTAAGAGTAGATACCCGCAGCGAAATTAAAAAATATGCATAGGGTTCAATAATTGTATTCCTTCCTGTAGACGTTGAAATTACAAGCCCGAATCCAACAACAGTTATTCTTGAGATAATAATTTTTCAAGATTAAATGTGTCAAATGTTTTAATTTTGAAATAAAAGTGGAACTTTGACCAAATATAATAAAAAGTGCAAGGTAATTTTGAGGAGGAAATTATATTAACAATTGCTGTGTAAATGCTCTATGCAAGGGTATATATATAATCCAATGTTCTGCTGCTCACTGTAGCATCTCCATCAGATGGAGTGACCAAATTGGTGAGAGCGCCCGCTGGCTTTACGTGCAAGATGTGGGAATGAACCCGGCCGAGTAAAACCAATGAGTTATAACATCTATGCTCGATGCTACCTAACCTGACTAGGTATGGATATGATTGGACAAGGACTGGTTCACTCAGTATTAGGCTAATCTGACTGAGTGGGATATTGGGTCATGGTCTCCCAGTGGGCAGTATGGTAAAGTTGTCATAGGGCCACACTGTGTCGCAAGTCGGTACACATCTTGATAAGACCTGAAATCTTGCTAGAATGTAAAGCCCAACAAACAACTTGGAGCATCCGCGCCCCATGTCTAGACTAGTTCTGAGTATTAGCTATGGTGACGCCACCTGTGAGTAATGCTTAGAAGCGCTTCACCAGTCAGTCATATTAATATGTTAACACGTTTGAAATGGACCTGTTAAAGTCCCACAGATGATATTCCATACTTAATCCTACTTTGTCAATCTAGTTTTGTTTAAAGTACTTCAGCCTCATTTGGATACAACAATGGCTCACACACATATATATATATATATATACATATAGTACATATATATGGCCTATATATATAATATATATATATGTGAACAAAAACATCCAATTGTTCTGTCCCCATTTGTTTTAGTGCATCAATCAGGGTTACCAAATTCGCAACAATTAATGGACGCAAATTATCTGCTCATCGAAGTACAAAAGAAAACCACTATGAAAAGAACACCCATTTGCATTTATATGACTGGACCTATCTCATAAAGCCCTCCAGCAAAGGCACCAATGAAATCAATTAACCGAACATTCAGCATCAGCTTAATATTTATAGGGTACATAGCAATCTGTTTTAATGCTGTAAATCTGCATAAGCCTATGACTGTTCTCTCTGGGCAGTGTAATCGGATCAAGTATTTACAACATTACTTTGCCTCTGTGTACATGACTGAGGTCTACCCGTACGAAAGACAGGCATAGCAGAGAGATTGTCACGATAGGAGAACATGCACATCCTATCTGAATCCACGTAGAGAACTATTTGGCTTTCTGATATATTTGTGTCATCATTGCGTTGTCACACGCACACTTTGTTTGATATAATAACTAATCCGTCCTGATATGACCTTAGATGTTGCCAGGACGTAAAACTGCAACAAACAACTATAATAACTAGGCATGATTGGTACTGTTCAGAAACAAGGTTGCTGGATGCCAGACGTGGTGGCCAAATTGGTAAAGGCCCTGTCACATTACGACTTATCTTGTAAGCGTGTGGCCAACGCGTAAAATCACTTTTTTTACGTTGAGATTCAACAAACTTTTCAGCGTAGGGGGCAAAGTTGGATGTGTACATAGCGTATGGCCAACATATGGCTAACATCTGGCTAAGGTGCCTCCCGGCTTTAAACATTGGAATTACCCTCATGGTAAGTTTGCAGAACGCCAGTGAACGTTATATACATTATTTGATTGCCAGAACTACACCTCATATGTTACATACATCAAGATGCAGTGGAGAAATGCCAAACATACATTAGAGGTATGTTAGACTTATTTTATATGAATGCTAGGCATACATTAGATGTATGTCAGATGTATGTTAGACTACGTTAGATGTACATTAGACGTAAGTTAGACATGCATTGTCGGTACACGGGCTGTACATTCCCACTGGCTTTAACTTAGGTCAACATAGTGCAAACATAGTGAACAACGTTTGTCTAATGTATGTCTAACATACATCGATGTGCGCCTAAAGTATACATAATGTACGGCCAACATAAAATCCACACGTTGTCAAATGTTGTCGTACATCGAAATCTCGATGAACGTTGATGTACATTGATGTATACCAACGAGCACCTGATGCATGCGTAACACATAACAACGTATCCCGATGTATCCAGACATAGTGACCAAAAATCATATACGTCAGCATATGTTTGCGCGATGCGTCATAATGTTACAGCCCCTTAAGTGGTACCTGCAGCAACAGTAAAAAATATGCATAGGGTTCAATATTTGTATTCCTTCCTGTAGACGTTGAAATTACAAGCCCAAATCCAAAAACAGTTATTCTTGAGATAATAATTTTTCAAGATTAAATGTATCAAATGTATTAATTTTGAATTAAAAGTGGAACTTGACCAAATATAATAAAAAGTGGAAGGATTTGAGGGGAGTTCTGCTAACCAATTGCCATAGTACCTATATAAAGGAATTTAAATTGTCAATTGCTAAATCACTTAGTCAAGCAGATTTGTAATAAGATAATGTCAAAACGGGCAATGCATAACAAAAAAATAGTTCTGTTTTGGCCAAATAGCCATTTCCAAAGTATGGTATTTTCTTGGAAAACTGAAACAAGACTGAATAAATGGTAACTAGTTCACCTAATGATCACAGTGTAACACCCCATTTTCAGAGCTCTATCTGCAGAGATTCAAAAGTTATTTGCATCCTAAAATGTCAATAAGTGTAATTGTTTGCATGTAAACAGCATATGTAAGTGAATCTTTTTCAACATTTCAATGTTTGAAAGCTCATTGTAGCAAAACACGCTTTTGAATCTTCTTCATATTTGGCACAGTATTAAAATAACCATTCTCTAACACTAATAGATAGTATTTATATCTTATCATATTAAGAAATATGGAAAATATTGAATTTTGATTGAACATATAAAGACAAATTGTCGTAAAAAGCAAATATATCAATTTGATGAATCTTTAAATGCTCATTGTAGCTTAACCAATTGGACTCTAGGTACATGGCGGCCCCAATACTACTGATGGAAATGAGTAACACAAAAATCTATGAGAGAAGTGTACTTGCCATGGCAGCACATGCCTGGAATAAACAAAACACAAAACAACGGGCAATCTGTAACCTTGACCACTTCCTAAAGAAAACAACTACTTACTGACACAGCAAAATCACACCTCTGCCTGTGTGCAGTCACTGCTTGATGTGTACTGGCACAAAAAGCAAAAGACAGGTCAGAGAAAATGGTAGGTATTAAAAATAGGAAAATTAGCCCTCCTAAGTATAAAAGAAATCAGGAAAGCTATCACCACATGGTGAGGTCCACCTGGGTATGGGTAATGGCACAAACCAACACAGAAATGGACAGGCCATGGTCATGCATCTGATCTACCCTAAAATACAAAATCGCTAAGCAAATAAGTGTGTTCTGGCACACTGGTGCACTATCTAAAGACAGGGCTTGGGTGAAAGGATCCTGTCACAAATCAAAATGGGATGGGATCCTGTCCCGTAAGCCTGCATGACACCCAATTGGATGTACATAGTAGGCTAAGGTATCACACTGAGACCAGACAAAACTCTGGAAAAATATTTTAAAAAATCGATAGGCTACGAACACCCAAGATCGCAAAAGGCTGGCCTGAGCAGAAACAGGTAAACACTCCTGGGCGACGGACCAGACCAAGACAGCACCACAGCTGTCCAGCATTGAAAACAAGCACCCTCATGGGAGCTTATACATTATGGGCAGAGTAAATACCTTGTCGATACAAATATTAAAAAAAGAATATGAATATTGATGAAAAAAGCACCATTCCTGGACTTTTTCATGCCGCTGCCGGTACCTATTAAGAGCACAAACTTCCCCTGAGGAAGGTTGCAAGTTTGAATGCCGACCGAGTCAAACCAATGACTTACAAAATTGATACTTGTCGCTACCTAGCCTGGCACTAAACAGTACAAGGATAGGAAAATAGTGGTTAGCGTAGTGTCAGGATAATGTGACTCAATGGGAAATCGGGTCATGAATGGGAGACCTGTAGGATGGTATTCTACTGGGGCAGCACTATGAAGTTACCACGATTGCACACTGTCATTAGTCGGTACCTGTATTGCAGTATGACCTTGGATGTTACCAGGACATAAAACCCCAAACAATCAATCAAATAAGCACGCTTGCTGGTGCATATTAGGAATCAGACAATATGTTTATTGCTAGGTTAAGCTAAGATTCCATATATGCAACTTGCAGCATGTCATTCGCATTCACATTCGCACCAATCGGTCCGTTGAGCGATCCACTTTGCCATCCACGTATTTACATTCACATTTGCATTTGTATCCGGACATATGGAAGCACTACTGTGCATCTACATGTTTTTCCATTGTTTGTTGCATTCACATTCACATTGACATTCGCATACCCTATATCCCGTAAATGGAATCTTAGCTTTATGCATTTGGTGGACAACTGATAAGGACAAATTGAAGTCATGAGTCTGCTGGGATATAATAATGGAAAAGCAGACTTTGTTGTCGGCGGTGTCAAATTGTACTGACCTACTCAACGTGTTCACACCCCCTCCCTCCCTCCCCGCATCTCCCACTCCCATCCCGTCTTCCCATCCTCCCTCCCTGCCCCCCCCCCCCACCTCCACCACACACCTTTACCTCAGATATGACCGATGTAGATTGCCTGGATATCTGTAGTTCAGCAACAAACTGTGTCACATTGCCAATTCCCACACTTCGCTTCAGGTTGACTGGTAGTTGGTTGGTTGGTTGTTGGAGTTTTACATCCTGGCAATATCTAAGATCATATCAGGACAGGTACCGACTTGTGACAGTGCATACTCATGGCGACTTCATAGTGCTGCCCCACTGGGAAGTCAAACTGCCAGCACCATGGCCCGATATCCCACTCAGACACATTATTCGGAGTTAACCAGTCCTTGCCCTATCCTATTAATGCCGAGCGCCAATCTAGGAAATGATAAGTATCAATTGGTTTGACTTGACAGGGAATCGAACTCCCGATCCCCCGCACGGGAAGCATGCACTCTATCGATTCGTCCACCGCGTCCCGTCGGTAGTGAGTGGTTTCCCGGAGAGATTGGTGAGACGCAGACAGAGGTAGTTTGTGTTGATGAAGTGTGCCTAGAGATTAAGCTAAAGTGTTCAGCAATGTGCTCAGCATTTCCGCCTAGGTAGAAACAAGTATTCCAATTAATTGAGTTCATTTCCACTGACCACCTAACTGCAAATCCATTTCGACACTGGGCTTGACCCAATAGACCGTTTTTATTTTGGTACATTAGTTGATTAAGCAGGTCAAATTTCAATCATTCCACTGCTTCTTGCCCTATCATAGTAATGCCGAGTGCCAGGCTAGGTAGCGACAAGCGTCAACTAGTTTGAGGGAGGCAGATGCTCAACTCATTCAGCCATCGTGTTTGGACCTTTCCAATGGAGCATGTGCATTGAGCCGCGAAGCATTACATTAGTTCTTGACGGGAAGGGGTGACCGAATAAGTTTCCCGCTGCTGAGTCTAACCAATGCCTTATATAATTGATACTTGTCACTATCTAGCCTTGCGCTCGGGATTACTAGGATAGGACAAGGACTGGTTCGCCGAGTGTCAGGATAATTTGTTTGTCCATGGAATATCCTGCCGAGTGAACTGCTATCCACAATATTCAATTTTGCTACTGTCATCAGAGGGAAGGTCGGTGGTGGAAATCCTCTATAAGACCTTTTTTGGTCCATAGAGCATGCTGCATGGTGAACTGCTATCGACATTATTAATGGTTGCTACTGTCATCAGAGGGAAGGTCGGTGGTGGAAATCCTCTATAAGATCTTTTTTGGTCTAAAGTGCATACTGCATTGTGAACTGCTATCGACATTATTAATGGTTGCTACTGTCATCAGAGGGAAGGTCGGTGGTGGAAATCCTCTATAAGACCTTTGTTGGTCCATAGAGCATGCTGCGTGGTGAACTGCTATCGACATTATTAATGGTTGCTACTGTCATCAGAGGGAAGGTCGGTGGTGGAAATCCTCTATAAGACCTTTTTTGGTCCATATAGCAGGCTGCATGGTGAACTGCTATCGACAATATTAATGGTTGCTACTGTCATCAGAGGGAAGGTGGAAATCCTCTATAAGACCTTTTCTGGTCTAAAGAGCATACTGCGTTGTGAGCTGCTATTCTCAATATTAATTCTTGCTACTCTCAACAGAGGGAATATTGGTGGTGGAAATCGTCTATAACACCTTTTGGTCACTGAAGAATTCTCCGCAGTCAGATGCTATGCACAACAGAAATTCTTGCATACTGCCATCGGAGGGCAGCTTGGTGGTGGAAATTGTCTATAAGCAATTAACTGGTATGCACAACTATAATTCTTGCTACTGCCAATAGAGGGCAGCTTGGTTGTGGACATAGTCTATAAGCTCTTTTAATCCAAGGAGTGTCCTGCACAAAGAGCTGCTATCCATAATAGCAATTCTTGCAACTGCCACCAGAGGGCGGCTTAGTGGTGGAAATCGTCTATAAGACCTATTTTATCTACTGAGCGTGCTGCCCAATGAGCTGCTATCACAATTGAAAGAACGCCAAGACCGACTGACTTTAATATTGGGATTTATTATTGTCTTCTTGTTTTCGTTACATATCAGAATTCAATGTCACGATTTCAAGGCTTACAGAACTTGACCCCACCGAGCATAACAGTATGGGTGGGTGGGATGGCTTAAAAACCAAAGGCTTAAGCTGCGGACAGACAGGTCGCGTGCGTCGGGCGTGCGTAAAGTACAAGCGAGCGTCATGCGGTTCTCGCGCGCAAATAGCGAACACACTGGATCTGTCTGCCACGCGTATGTGTCATTGGTTTGACTCTCTGTGTCTCGGTGTGTCTGTGTGTGTGTCTGTGTGTTACTCTGTGTCTGTGTGTGTGTGTATGTGTGTCTGTGTGTCTCTGTGTGTGTCTTTGTGTGTCTCGGTGTGTCTCTGTGTGTGTGTCTCTGTGTGTGTGTCTATGTGTGTGTCTCTGTGTGTGTCTCTGTGTGTGTGTGTGCGTATGTGTCTGTGTGTGTGTTATGTGTCTCTGTGTCTCTGTGTGCATCTGTCTCTGAGAGAGAGACACACATACACTCTCCCTCCCTCCCTCCTGTATGTGTGTGTTACTCTGTGTCTGTGTGTGTCTGTGTCTCTGTGTATGTGTGTGTGTCTCTGTGTGTCTCAGTGTGTCTGTGTGTGTGTGTGACTCTGTGTCTTTGTGTGTGTCTCTATGTGTGTGTCTCTGAGAGAGACACACACAGACACTCTCCCTCCCTCCCTCCCTGTGTGTGTCTGTGTGTGTTACTCTGTGTGTGCGTGTGTGTCTGTGTGTGTCTCTGTGTCTGTGTGTGTGTCTCTGTGTGTGTCTCTGTGGCTCAGTGTGTCTGTGTGTGTGAATCTGTGTCTCTGTGTGTGTCTCTGTGTGTTCTGTGCCTCTGTGTGTGTCTCTGAGAGAGACACACAGACAATCTCCCTCCCTCCCTCTTTCCCTCCCTGTGTCTCGGTGTGTTTGTGTGTGTATGTGTGTGTGTCTGTGTGTGTGTCTCTATGTGTGTGACTCTGTGTGTGTCTCTATGTGTGTGTCTGTGTCTCTGTGTGTGTGTCTCTGAGAGAGACACACACAGACACTCTCCCTCCCTGCCTCCCTCCCTCTCTCCCTCCCTCTCTCTCTCTCTCTCTCCCTCCCTCCATCCCACACAGAGACACACAACCACACGCAGAGAGACACACAGAGATGCAGAGACACACATATAGACACAGACACACACACAGACACACATACAGATGCAGAGACACACACACCTACACACACAGACAAAGAGACACACACACAGACACAGAGACACACATAGATACAGACAGAAAGACACACACATACACAGAGACACACACAGACACACAGACAGATACAGAGACACACACACATACACACACAGACAAAGAGACACACACAGAGACACAAAGACACACACATATACATACACAAAGACACACACACATACACAGAGACACACACAGACACAGAGACACACACACATACACAGAGGCACACACACAGACACAGATACACACACACAGAGACACACACATAGAGACACAAATACACACACAGATACACACACAGAGACACACACATAGACACAGAGACACACACAGAGACACACACACATACACAGAGACACACATACAGACACATAGACACACACATAGGGACACAGAGAAACACACAGAGACACACACAGAGACACAAACATAGACACAGAGACACACATACAGACACAGAGACACAGAGACACACACACAGAGACACGGAGACACACACAGAGACACACACAGACACACACAGAGACACACACACATACACAGGGCCACAGACACAGAGACAGACACAGAGACACACACATAGACACAGAGACACACCTACAGACACAGAGACACACACAGAGACATACACAGAGACACAGAGACACACACACAGAGACACACACAGAGACACATACAGACACAGAGATACACACACAGAGACACACATACATACACAGAGACACACACAGACACACAGACACACACAGACACACACATAGACACAGATACACACATACATACACAGAGACACAAACACAGAGACACACACATAGACACACACACAGACACACACACAGACACACGCAAGGTCAGGCAAAGTCAGGCAAAGTCAGGCAAAGTCAGGCAAAGTCAGGCAAAGTCAGTCAAGGTCAGGCAAAGTCAGGCAAAGTCAGGCAAAGTTGGGCAAAGTCGGGCAAAGTAGGGCCAAGTCGGTCAAAAGCCAAGCGTTACCATGCGTCAAGCGTAAATAATCGCTCCAAAAGCGATTTGTGATGCACGTGCGACTCACGTGCGAGCAACGCACGTGCCAGTGTGTTTGGGTTCTCTTTATTACATACATTTAGATTTTGTACGCACGCGTGACCCTTGACGCACGCGCGAGATACGCGTCCAGTGTGTTCGCAGCTTTAGTAGTAGATGTTGAATGAACCGTAGTCGAGGCCAAAGTAATTCAAAAGCGGCTAGTTTGTTAATGTTAAATTCTTACGCTAGGTGGTGGCGATGGCCGGGTTTAGTCTATAAATAGAATAGTCGATGCTTCGTATCCATTCAAATTGAGGGGTCGGTCATACGCATTCAATTACCCATGTTCTTGTAACATGTACAATATTAATTCTCCCATTGCCATCAAAGGGCGAGTTGGTGGTGGATATTGTCTCTTCTTATAGCCCTGTCACAATACGACGTAACGCGCCAGCGTAGGGACAATGTGAAAATAAATTTAACACGTAGAAAATCTCTGCGTAATATGCAAATTCGGGACGTCAATACTGTGTAGTTGATGTGAGCGTAATGTTGGTATAGCATCATGCCAACCAACAATCAACCAACAACCAAACAACAACCAAACAACCAAACAACCAAACAACAACAACCAGCCAACAACCAAACAACCAAACAACTAACAAACAACCAAACAACAACCAACCAACAACCAGCCAACCAGCCAACCAAACAACAACCAACCAACAACAACCAACCAACAACAACCAAACAACAACAACCAACCAACAACAACCAACCAACAACAACCAACCAACCAAAGAACAATCAACAACAGCCAACCAACCAACAACCAGCCAAACAACAACCAACCAACCAAACATCAACAAACCAACCAACAACCAACCAACCAAACAACGAACAACCAAACAACAACCAACCAACAACCAAACAACAACCAAACAACCAACCAAACAGCAACCAACCAACAACAACCAACAACAACCAACCAGCAACCAATCAACAACCAACCAACAACCAATCAACAACCAAACAACCAACCAAACAACCAACAACCAACCAACACCCAACCAACCAACAACCAATCCACAACCAACCAACAACCAACAATCAATCAACAACCAAGCAACCAACCAAACAACGCACCGTTGATCTAACATAGCCGACGCATCCCTCCTGCACGTCTAACATTGGTGTAACGTGAGTGTGATGTCACCCGAATGTCAGAGCATCACTTTGAGCTACGTCGAAAGTTTTGGACATGTTGAAAACCTTGATGTGCGGCGATGTAACACGACATAACGTGACTTAGCTCGACGTCAGTCTAACGTCATTCTAACGTCATCATAACATAACCCAACTTACCTCAACGTAATAACGAAAAGTGACCTATGCCAGGCTTACATTGGCTCTTACGTCGTAGTGTGACAGGCCTATTACACACACCAAAGAACATTCATTAACTGAGCATACAGCACGACTAGCTGCACCTGTATAATTACATATTGTGTAAAGTGAAGTGAAATGGTGATGGAATACGCACTCAATTTATTTTAGAATTTACATTTCTTTCCCTAAATTAGCAGAGCACACTTTGCCTTTCCGCTACTAAGGTTTACAACCACTAGCAGAAGTAGATTGCTGTTCGAACCACCTGCGATAATGTAATCAACCATGACATCTTTAAATCGAGAATGAAGAATGTACTGCGAGCGATAAAGAGTGCACTTGCTCTTGCGTATAATCGACTTGCTGTTTACAAAGTGTTCGCTGCCGAGGCTTGGCTTAGGGCAATGTAAAATACCCTGCAGGATGGCATTAGCAACCGCTACTAAACTACATTTACCTAAGGCTATTATATTTTATATCATCCTGTGGGTATAACAAGAATAAATATTGACAGTTATGTAAAACATTGCGCTAGTTAAATTAAAACTTTACACTTTAAGTTTTAGGTATGTAACCCAGCCTTCTTAACGCGTTGAGCATAGTGTGTTTTATGAATATACCTTAAATCTGAATAGTCTGATGAAAGTATCAAATTTTCAAAACGAAAATAATTTCTAGATTTTATTCTACACATTTAACTTTGATACTGATGCATTTAGTAAGCGTTTGTTGCTAGATATGAGGATGTACTAAGTCAATTTAATAGGACCTGTTACTGCTGAAGCCTATGGTGGCAGAGTGTTGGCGTGCTTGCCATAACTAATTTAAATTGTTTGCTCTTCAAATAGGTAAGAAAATTAGATATTTAATATAAAAGTTACTTCAAATTCAAGTAAATTAGATTACAACACCTAATCGCAGAAATTCTAAACTATCGGACTAGGCAACTTTAAAGATAAGATTTGGAAATTCAAATCCTTAAATGAAAATACCAGTAAGGAGGTAAGGAGTGACGCATAAATAGGAAGACAGTTAGCCAAAGCATATCATCGTCATTAGCGCAGCATTGGTTGAGTATAATTTGACAATTTTAGTACCAGCAGTGTAAGTTTTTGTTCAATACAAAGTTCAATTTCAACAGCAAGTTCAAATACAGTGAGGTGAAGAAGCTTTAATCCTCGCCCTCAACAATACAACGTAGGGGTGGGTGGGTGGCAATTTTTAGGCTGGTCAGTGTCCTCCTTTTGCCTGTGTGGAAGTGAGCTCACTGCTGCAGGACCTGGCCTTATATAGGCTCATAAGGTTAATTAGTTCAAGAAGGCGAGTGCAGATGGCAGACCGATAGCATTTACTTAGGCTAATCAGGTTTCGTATCTCGAAAGTGAAGGTGGGCAGCGCTGTCGCACAAGGCATATACTATCGTTCCTTGATAGGTGGCAACATAAGGCCTCCCTTAGTTACTATGAGGCGATGGCTGTGTTTGCATGTCAAATTACCCGTGTTGCTGAGCATCACGGACAATTATTTCCCCGAAATAGCATGGAAGCATTTTAAATGTATAGACATTTGAGTTGGAAAGACTAGCTGTTGTCTAATTGCTTCATTCAATCTGGTTGAAAATGAGGTGATATATATAGGCCCCCTCCTCACACACACTCACAATTTCAACTCAATGGGATCTAGCTTACTTTCACCTATGTGTAGCTGAGAGCTTCTAAATATGCTATAAATAGATTACCCATTATGGATCGTAAATATTATTCAAAGCCACTGTTACAACAGTAACTTGTCCGTTTTGAGGTTTGTGTTTCGTTGGATTTTGTTTTTGTTGTTATTGTCGATTAGTTGATTAAGCATGGCAACTTTCAATCGTGGACGATTGGTCTTCCTGATTCCACGTCTCCTTGCCCTATCATATGATGAGCACCTGGCTAGGAAGCGACAAGCATCAATTTTTAAGTCATTGGTTTGACTCTACCAGGGTTCAAACCCGCGATCCCATGGCCTACCAGAACAGGAGACTGACGCTCCACTCATTCGGCCATCCCGTCTGGTTTCGTGTGTTTGTGTTTTCTTTTTAAAAAAATTGTTTAACAATTGTTAACATACTTGATGTATAGAGCTGATGGAAACAAAGCTCAAATGTGCATATAACCAATTTTATGAGAAAATAATCAGCAGATTGTCTGTGAGCAAATGCGCTTTGGCGGGGGGTGGGAGTGGGAGTGGGGAGCGATCTGATTGAGGTCTGAGTCAGAAGAGCTCATTAAGGGAAGTGACACTCAGAGCAACGACGGGTAATTTTCAGTTGAAGGTCAAAGGCCCTTCTGAGGGATATTAACTTCTGGGTTAATGACGGACCCATTACTGTTAGGATGTGTGCATGAACCTAAGTGTTGGCAAATAGTTTATCCTGAAAGCAAAAACATTGTAGCAATTGCTAGGTTCCCATACAATTTTCTAATAATATATACTATTCTAGGGGGGTACATTTGTCTGATTAAACGGGTGGAAATTCCAATCGCCGAGAATTGTTTTTCATCGTTCTAGAGTTCCTTGTCCTATCCCAGTAATTCACTAAGGGCGGACACAGCTTACCATAGAGTGGATTTTATTTAATTTTTCGTTTTTTACATTAAGGTCAGGCATTATAGTACGGGTGCTAGTCGGATCGTGTTTGATCATTCATCCCTAGGGGCTATCAGTCCAGTGATGGTGATATGGCCCGGATTCGAGCCCTTAACCCTTCCTGTTACTTGTTTGTTTGAGGTGTGGGTGGGTAGGTGAAGTTAGGTGGTGAAGTTATCCGATCAGCGCTGGAGGAGTTGTGTGGCTGTGGAGGCGGTTTGGGTTCGAATCGGTCACGTGGTGTTTTTGCAGGAGGCGGGCCTCCCTCCTCCTGTAACGGGTGGGGGGGGGGTTTCCACCTTTACGCTAGGTGGCGCCATCAACGGTGTGGGTATGGGTGTTCCTTCCCCTGGAGGCATCTGGGGTCGGAGGTTCGGTCGGGGTGGCCAGTCTCCACCCCATGAATTAGCCATGTGAGGTTAACATGCACAATTCCAAGCACCAGACTATGTACTAAGTTACAAGTATCAATTTTCATGTCATTGGTTTGACTCGGACAGGTTTCAAACCCGGAGGTACAATAAAATTACTATAAGTGTGGACCCCCACAAGTCAGTATCCCTCCATATATGACTTCAGTTATAGCCAGGAGAGTCAAATAAAAGCTCAAATAAATCAATTACATATTGTTCTTTTTTAATCATTGTAACATTTCCAGAGCATCCATGGTAGGGAATCACTTATTCTGTGAGCAGTTTACACTTTACAGCTGTGGGATGTTGTAGGCCCGGTGACATACATGTTAGTGGACGTAGTTAAACGTAGTGGAGGCTAACATAGTTGAATGTAGTTGAACGTAGTTGAACGTAGTTGAACGCAGTTGAACGCAGTTGAAGGTACCGGCATCAGTATTTCTCCATCTCGCTAACTTGGTAATAACATGGGAGGGCCGTGAGTTCCGATTTAATCTTTGACATTTCAAAAGAGTGCTCTGTTAGAGGTTAACACACTGTGGCGAAGTCGCTGTAATCTTCACGTACTGTAGTGTACTCTAGTGTACTCTAGCATACTCTAGGATACTTTAGAATACTTGGACGTAGTTGAACGTAGTTGACCATAGTGGAGGCTAATGTATGTTGAACGTAGTTGACAGTAGTGGAGGCTAATGTATGTTGAACGTAGTTGACCATAGTTGACCGCAGTTGACCGCAGTTTACCGTAGTTGACCGTAGTTGACCGCAGTTGACCGTAGTTGAATGTAGTTGACCGTAGTTGAATGTAGTTGTACATAGTTGACCGTAGTTGACCGTAGTTGAATGTAGTTGAACATAGTTGAACATAGTTGAACGGACCAGCATCCGTGCCATAACGTATTTATCCGTACCAAAACCTGCCATACCTTAACGTTTTTCACCGGAATTTAACATACTTCCACCACGTTTGATCCATGTTAATCTATCCTATGTTCAACTATGTTCAACTACGTTCACTAACGTGAATGTGACCTGGGCATTAGTCCCAAGCCTATCAGCTGAAAACCGAAAGCCATTCATATTTGAACTAATTAATGGCAAGCCATGCTTCACATAATACCTTAGTAGATGAAATAATCAACATATATGAGTAACCTTTCAATGTATGTGTCAGTGTATGTCGTTCATCACAATATCTATTTTTTTTCAAGTAGAACATGCACCCTGAGCTCATACCCACAACATTAGTTCTCGCCACTGCCACCAGAGGGTGGGTAGGGTATGTAAACCCATTATAATACCCTCTCCACAGAGCATGTGCACTGAGCGCCTACCCATAATATTAGTTCTTGCCACTGTCATCAGAGGGCGGGTAGGTTCTGTAAATCCATTAAAATACCTTTTCCAGAGAGCATGCTGCAGACTGAGCTGTTACCCACAACATTAATTCTTGCACTGTCACCAGAGGGTGGGGGTCATCATCATCATCATCATCATCATCATCATGCTGTCAGTCGCGATGCGACAAAGACTGCTTTCATTACTTGACTGCCGCTCTCCATTTAGCTCTCTGCTGTGAGAGTTGCGTCCATGAGTCGGTCTTAATGTCTCTCAGCTTCAGGTTTCTCTTGATGGTATCCTTGAACCGGAGACGAGGGCACCCTCTCTTTCTGTAACCAGAAGACAGTTGAGAATAGAGGATCTGCTTTGGTAGCCTGTCTGATGACATCCTCATGAGGTGTCCAGTCCACCGGAGATTCTTTTTGATCAGAAGATCTTCCATAGATGGCAGCCCCGTCTGTTCGAGTATTTCCTTATTTGTCACTTTGTCCTTCCAGGTTAGCCTGATGATTGAATGCAGATGTTGCATCATGAAGGCATGCAGCTTTTTCACCTGTCCAGGCCTTGGCTCCGTATAGTAGGGTGGATAGTACGATTGCATGGTAGATCATGCCTTTGACCCGAGTGGACACATGGTGGGGGTAGGTGGTGTAAATCCGTTATAATACCTTTTCCACAGAACATGTGCACTGAGTGCCTACCTGCAATATTAGTTCTCGTCACTGTAATCAGAGGGTGGGTAGGTGATGGAAATCCATTATAATACCTTTCGCACAAAGCATGCCGTGGAATGAACTGCTTCACACAGAAGGTGGGTAGGTGATGTACATCCATAATAATAGCTTTTCCACAAAGCACACCGCAGAATGAACTGCTAGACGTAACTTTAGTTCATGCCACGGCCGTCGGAGGGCGGAATAGTCATTGAAGACAGAAGAACATGTAAACCACAAGTTAAGCACAGAGTACATACCAACTTAGTATGACGAGACAGAAGCAATACCTAATCTGAATCAATACAAGACTGTGTGCTCGGTAATCACAATCCTTGTTCTATGCTCTATTTGCGAAAGTGAATGTCATCTTTAAGCATATGTATGGCAGCTGTAGTTGTGTAGGTAGGCTAAATATGAAATCACTACATGCAAGAGAAAGGTAGAGTATAAAGTGCACAGAAAGACAGAGAGCTTGCACCCTCAGTTATATTATTATATAGGTTCATGAATCCAAGATCGCTGTCACACCTGATCAGCTCCTCCAATCAGCAGTAGTCATTCTCCAATCAATCAATGAACATTCACACATTCTTGTCTTCAAGCCTGGGTTGTTTATCGCTACAGTGCCCTGTTGTGTCTGGGTGTGCAGTGATCCATAAATAGCAGTTGGGGGGAGGAGGGGGTATGTGGGCAGAGCTGCTAAGGCTCTGTCACACTAAAAGTAGTGCCCCTCTCACACTATCTATAACTACATAATGTCTATATAAAACTCAGTAAAGGATCACCAGCATCACATAGTACCTTAATGCCTCTGGCCCTATATATCATTTACCTTTTCATATAACAATTGTAATTCACTATAGACTAGTTCACACATCCGCCAATGTCTACTTATCGGGAAATCTTGCAGAGGGTTACATTGTTTCTCTAATAAAACAAGGTAAGTTTATAGTTGACAAGAGATTTGTCTGTCTTATATAATGTTCAATATGGTTAAACAGGTTGATAATTGTGTAGGATGTTCGGTGTGTTGATGGTTTGTTCATGATGGTTAATAAAATAAATAAAACATGTATATATCACCCGATCCAGCAAGCCATTCTCAGGCGATTTACATAACAAACAAATATACAGGAAAATAAATGTCACCTAGTTTAAAGCAGATTTAAACAAATGTGTCTTAAGACGTTTTTTAAAAGCACCAACAAATTTACAATCTGTGATATATCCTGGCAGAGCATTCCACAGTCTCAGGGCAGCAATACTAAAAGGACGATCCCCAAAGGCTTTGAGTCTGCTCCGAGGAACTGCTACCTGGCTGGAGACTGTGGATCGCAGTGTTCGAACATTTGTTCTCTCCTGGAGCATATCACACACATACTCTGGAGCCTGATCATGCAAGGCACGATAAACAAGAAGCAGCACCTTGAAATCAATTCTCTTCTCCACAGGGAGTCAGTGTAATGATTTCAGCACAGGAGTGATGTGATCAAATTTCTTTGTTTCCTGTCAACAACCTGGCAGCCACATTCTGTATATGTTACAGTTTTGAGATACTTGACAGCGGCAGACCATACAAGAGAGAGAGCATTACAATAATCCAGGCATGAACCAATGAAAGCATGAGTAACCTTCTCTAATGAGTCATGTGTCAGGGCATCCTTGATGGATCTTAGATGTCTCAGTTGCATAAATGATGCCCTACATACCATCTTGATGTGATTAGACATATCAAGAATATTGTCAAAGATCGCACCAAGGTTATGGGCTGACTCACTAAGTGTGGTGGCATGGGAGGGGGGCCCATTGGGGTGGGTGGTGGGGGGGAAAAACTTTCTGTCAGATCAACTTAGCAGGTCATGGTCAGGAAGAAACGAGTATTGATATCCTCTATAGTATATTTGAACTGCAAAGAAAGGATAGGTGACCAGTTTATATATTTTCAAAATGGCTAAGTAGTAAGTGGAAATGAAGCCGATATAATATGCCTCTCGGGGATGGGTCTGCTGGTCCTATTGACTGCCTGGATTATGTAGAATCAGACACACAAATCCCACACAGGAAGAGTGTTCCTGGAATCCAATATAAAGCCCAATAGAGAAGTAGGAAGGAGAGGACGTGGTGGGGGTAGGGGCTCTCAGTTACCTGCAAGGGAAGGGTATATAATATATATGTATATACGCCTCCCTTGCAACTAACATACATATACCAAGCTAGTCGTCCTAGGGAGACAAGCAGCGTTTCCCAATAGACTTAACACTGTGAAAAAGAAATCACTGACAACAAAATAGATTAAAATTAAATAAATGTGGAACTAGAATCTCAGGAGAAGAACCAGTATGGTGTTTCCCAATCAAGTTAACACTGCAATTAAAAACATATCATTGACCCCAAAAAAGATTTAAAAGAGCAACTCTAGAACTAACATATCAGGAGAAGAATCAGTCAAATGGCGTTAACATTGTGACCACAAAAAAAGGACCCACACAAAAAAAAACCTTTTAAAATCAAATGAAATCTGTAACTAGAATCTCAGGAGAAAAATCTGTCAAATGTCATGAAAATATGGGCACCCCTTTGTGAAAAGGATCACCAGCAACAATTCAGCCGCCTGAGTGAGAGGCATTGAATAGCTCCATTAGACACCAGTACTTGGAATGTTGCAAGCGAAAGCGAGGCTTGAAGACGCAGGGGTTTCCGGTTTGAGATTCAATTAGAGCTCTCCTGAATTATCAGCGCCACCCTCGTTTATCCCATGCCTGTTTCCGGGCGGAGAGTAGTGTCGACGAATTGGAAATTCATGTTACCGGATAATGACTTGGGAAGTCTGGCGCATGCGCACTGGCGAGTGATCTTCCCGATGTAACCTGGGTAATGCCCACGAGGGCTTTGCTTATTCACCTGTCCTGATTGGACGGCCCACGTAAAGCCCAGAGGTGTGTGTCAGTTCTAGTAATGTCCTATATACAATTCCAGCTTCCCCTGTGCATACTCATAGTGCCGAAAATCCCAACTCTCTCGCCACGACCGTCTTGGCGGGAGATCTCCATAAAATATAACAAAATAACCCCAAATCTCCCAATTTTCTCGATTTTAATCTGAAATCTTCCACCAAGGAAGTATGTTTAGCTTGCTTTAAAAAGAAAATGTGTACACATATTGTTCATCAAGATACACCACAATGCTCTGACGTCAGAGAGCGAGTTGGTGGTGGAAGGTGTTGCAGGAGCCGTTCGAACATTATGTAACACTATTTTGCTCAACATTAGACACCCGCGCTTCGTAATGCTAGACCATCCCACATAACGCTTGGACCTAAACCCCCACTCTCTAAGCACTACACAGTATTTGAATGGCCCTTATCATAAATCTGTGACTTTAAATTTCTTACACACAATCATTCTCTCAATGATATAGATAATGCTTTAACTTCTACCTGCTGTACCTAATTGGAGACTATATATATATATATATATATATATATATATATATATATATATACAGTAAAACCTCTCTATACCGACCCCTCCAAAGATCGACCACTCCACTATATCAATCGCTCTTGTTGGGTCCCAATAATATATTGAGGATATTCTAACTCTCTAAACCGACCACCTCCTTAAATGGACCATTTAAAGTCGGTTCCATGGTCGGTTGATTTAGAGATGTTTTACTGTATATATATAAATATATACAGATGAACCTCGATCCAACGGACTAATAGGGGGGAGCAGTTGTCTGTTGAAGCCATTTGTCTGTTGCAGCGACAGAATTTTCCGGAGGATCTACAGCATATTTTCTAAGCTTGTCCTTAGCCTTACGGATATCACTCGGGAGTTTTAAATGTTCAGACCAGATATTCACTCTAGCGGATTGTGTCCGTTGGATCCGGAATCTGTTGCATTGGTCTCCATTGGATCGAGGTTCATCTGTATATATATATAATTTAAAAGGCGATTGTAAATGACAGTGCTGACTTAATGCGCAATAATAAATATGGCTGCTTTACAATGATTGCATTTCTTTTAGTACAAAATCCTTCCCATGTGCATGATGATGAGACGGTGAACTAGTTTGTGGCGAGGGTCCTTTCAGAGTTAGCCATAACCAGCTGTTTTATGCAAACCCTCCCCAGTAATCCCATTGCCTAAGCCGCTTCAGATATTAACTATGTACATTGTTGTGTCTCTCATCTGTCTACTCATTTGGATTTACCTACTAGTATTTGTATTGCCCTTGGTTTTCCTGGACGCTCCGTATTGTAAGTAATAACTCACAGGTGTTAGACCTTTTTCATCCATTTTCATAAAAAAACAATCTTATTTACATATTTTTATCATTTTAAATTCTCGTTTCAAGATTAGACTCTTTCTGCCCAGAGAGTCCAGCTCTTCTGCCTATAATGCCAGGTTTTTTTTTTTTTCTTTAAGATTTATACTGTCTATTATGGATAAGGCTGAATAGATTTGTTTTCACCATTAGACAGTTTGTCGATCGAAAGCCCGAGCCTACACCTTTACCAACACAAGGGATTTTTAACATCCCACAC
This sequence comes from Branchipolynoe longqiensis, assembly GCA_030323885.1. Classification (NCBI taxonomy): domain Eukaryota; kingdom Metazoa; phylum Annelida; class Polychaeta; order Phyllodocida; family Polynoidae; genus Branchipolynoe; species Branchipolynoe longqiensis. The sequence continues at coordinate 42,422,474 of CM059188.1, forward strand.
CACATAGACATTGTATGATTGCAACTGGCCTTTGATGACTCTGTAAGTTATATACAGTGGTGGATTTCCAAATTGGCAGAAGTGCGGGCCACAGGGAATTGAACCACTGACCTTCAGATTAGGAGTCTGACCTAGAAAAAAGTCAGACACTCTAACCACTCCGCCACAGAGAACACCATATATATATATATATATATATATATATACCCTTCCCTTGCAGGTAACATACGACACAAATTATAATGCAGTGTATAATCATTTCAAAGCAGTTTGATAAGCTTGTCTCATTACCAGATGAACCTCTGATGCCAGGATACACCCAGTTAACACCACCAGATTCAAATTTAATTTCATTGATGCACATGAGCAAACACAACAGAGCGTATTCACCACAGGTAGTGGAGCCTGATGGTCGAGTCTTTGACTTGGCCTGAGCATTGAGCTCAAACACTCTAATCTAATCTACAAATAATCTAAAAGCATGGATTCTAATGATAGAGAAGCCAGGCATTCCCGTGTTTGATAATAGCAGGAAACATTATTCATCATCTATAGCTGAACTGACAATTATTAAAACTCTCTGATAGTGTCTAACATTTAACATATTTTAGTTGTGTATGCAGCTTGTAGTTAATGAATACTTCTATTTGGACTTGCTTATCTTTCTCCTTTAAACAAAAACCACCAAAATGTTCAATTTGAACATTCTGTTGAACCTCACCTTCTGGGAATGGATCACTTCAGTATGGAACGGCATGACATTGTGGTGTTCTCTGTGGCGGAGTGGTTAGAGTGTCTGACTTTTTTCTAGGTCGTTCTCCCAAGCTGTGCCCCCACCTCTGCCAATTTGGATTTCCACCGCTGTGTATAACTTACAGCGTGATCAAAGGCCAGTTGCTCTCACCCCATGTCTATGTGGTGTGGGAGGTAAAAAATACCTTGGGTCGGTAAAAGTGTATGCTCGGGCTTTTTATCGACAAACTGTCTAATGGTGAATACAAGCCCATTCAGGCTTATCCATGATAGGCAGTATAAATCTTCAACAACAACGTCACTATTTACTGGATAAGGAAAATGCCCAAGACAGGGTTTACAGATCTCTCACTGGGCAATACAAAGTCCATGTCCTCTTGTTAAATACTAAAATAGTCATAGAAGAAATATGCCGAGTGATATTAACTTGTGGTGATGCCAGTTGTCCTGTAACACTTATGGTTACGAAATTATTGCGTCCACGTGTGTGTGGAGAAGGGTGACAGAAGGGCGAGTGTGTGGTAGGAGGGGAGTGTCAGTGAGTGTGTAATGTGTGGGTGTTCAATTTGGTTCTTTTTAATTGGTCTATATTTAATTGGTCAATATAACCATAGATGGCACAAACATAGAACAAGTATCCAAATTCATATATCTCGGACAAAAGATTACAAATGATGGGAGATCTGAGGAAGAAATTAAGAGAAGGATAACAATAGCCCGAACAACATTCTCCAAAATGTATAGAGTGTTAATATCAAGTAAGATATTAATACATACAAGGAAGCATATTCTTCAGTGTTATGTGTGGTCTACTCTAATGTATGGGGCTGAGACATGGACAATCTCTAAGAAAATGTACAAACGTTTAGCAGCATTTGAGATGTGGACTTATCGAAGGATGATGAAAATATCATGGACAAAGAAGATCACCAACAAAGAAGTTCTCAGGAAAATTAAAAATAAGAAAAGCTTGTTTGCCACTATACAGACAAAGAAACTTATTTATTTTGGCCACATCATTCGTCAGAGTTCAATATACCGTACATTGTTGGAAGGGAAGGTGAATGGCAGCAGAGGGAGAGGGAGACCAAGAACATCATGGTTTACAAATATTTCACAGTGGACAGGCTTGAATTATTCACAGTCTATCAGAACAGCACACCATCGGGACAAGTGGAGAACCATTGCATCCGACCCTCGACTAGAGGACAGAACTATTGATTGATTGATGTTCTGGCAATGTCTAAGATCATATCAAGATGGGTACCGACTTGTGAGAGTGCACACTAATGACAACCTTATAGTGCTGCCCCACTCGGAGACGAGACTGCTGCCACCACAACCAGATATCTCATGTAGTCCCCATTATCCTGATACTGTGTGAACTAGTTCTTGTTCTATCCTATTAATCCTTAGTGCCAGGATGAATGACAAGTATCAATATTTTCCTTGGTTGGTTGTTGGAGCTTTACATCCGGGCAACATCTCAGGTCATGTAGGATGGTTACCGACTTGTAACAGTGCACACTCATTGCAACTTTATAGTGTTCACCCACTGGGAGATCTGGCTGCGGGCTCCACGATCAGATATCCCACCTAGTCATATTATCCTGATACTGCGCTAACCAGTCCTTGCCCTATCATGTTAATGCTGAGTACCTGGCTAGGTAGCAACAAGTATCAATTTTATAAGTCGTTGTGTTGACTGAGCAAGGATTCTAACTCGCAAGATTCCACATGGAAAAGCCTGCACTCTTCCGAAATTTGGTTAGCATGACTGGTAAAGGCCCTGTCACATTATAACACATCTTGCAAGCGTGAGGCCAATGCATTAAATCATTTTTTTTACGTCGAGAAGCATCAAACTTTTCGGCGTGGGGGGCAAAGTTGGACATATACATACCATATACATAGTGTATGGCCAATGTATGACCAATGTATGGCTAGCGTACCTCCCGGTGAAAAATACTCGATTTACGCTCACAGTAAGTTCACAGAATGCCGGTGAATTTATATATGTTATTCGATTGCCAGAACTACACCTCATATGTTACATACATCAAGACACGCTGGAGAAATGCTAAACGTACGTTAGACATACATTAGTCGTACCTTAGGGGTATGTTATCCATACGTTGTCAGTACACGGACTGTACTTTCCCACTGCCTTTAAAGTAGGTAATCGTAGTGAACAACGTTTGTCTAACATATATCTATCATACATCGGCATATGCCTAATGCATATATAATGTACGGCAGACATAAAATCCACACGTTGTCGAACGTTGTCGTACGTCGAAAGTTTTGTGCATGCACAGAACTTTGCCGACCCCCTGACGTGCAATGCTGTATCTCGACGAACATTGATGTACATTGACATATAACAACCAGCGCTTAATGTATGCATAACGCATAGTGCATAACGACGTATCCCGACGTAGTGGCCAAAAATCACATACGTCGGCCTACGTTGGTGCGATGCGTCGTAATGTGACAGACCCTTTATTGTGTGCGGAGTGGGGGTGGGCGATTGGGAGTTGAGGGGTGAGAGTGGAGGGGTGGAGGTGGAGGGGTTAGGTGTGGAGGGGTCGGCGGGGGGGGGGGGGGGGGGGGGGGGGGGGGGGGCGGATGTCGGTGGTGTAGTACAGGCATTCACCTGTCTTGTCTGGAAGGCCAAATCTACGCGTGCTATAACACCACGTAAATACACAAGTCTCACGTCAGATCGAGAACGAGGCTCCCTTACAAGTTACAGCTGACAGCATGGTATTGATTGCGCTTAAGGCATACATAAATGCACCCTTTGTTAAATACACGTTCAGAAGACCGGCCCCAAGATAATGGAGAACACTTACCACGAACGGAGGCAGGTATGAGTTTCACTGCGAGATGACAGGGCGAATCGCATGCTTTCAACCCGTTCAAAATGGTGGAATATTTCCAGAAAGGTTTCCTTCAGCTACTTATGTATTACCTTCCAGTTCAATGCGACATGAGGCATTTAATTAAAATCTCCAGCCATGTTCACATTGACAGAAGCTTTATAAAGGTTCAACTACTTTAATATATATGCATATATATATATATATATATTTATATATATATATATATATATATATATAATACACGTATACATATTCAGATATATATATACAATATGTATATGTAGATATGTATGTAGATATATATATGTAGATATATATAAAATTATTTAGATATATATATCTAGACATATAAACTTCCGAGCGAGTGGGGGGTCAAGCCCCGCACAGGGGGTGGAGCGGTGCATGCTGCCCCCCCCCCCCCTACCCCTCCACCCCACCCCAGGGGGGGGGTAGGAGAGGAGCACTACAGAGCTTATTACAGACGATAATGGGCTTATCACTATCCATATATATATATATATAATATATATATATGTATATATATATATATATACAGACAGATACGTAGTGTAGTACCCGTCTTCAGAAACCCGGTGATCGGCGAACAATGTGTCTATGCACAAACTGTCTTTGTTTCAGTGTATTATCCCTTCAATGAGAGGACACCTGTTATCACAGAACTGCATGCAGAGTTGTCCATAGAAGACAACTATCAGTGTATCTTGTACATACATATTACAGTAATTAGACCGTTCTTTGCTAGAACAGTTCTCTCAGTTTGGAACTTATTGAAATTTCTCATTGGGTGTAAGATATTGTGTTGAGTAATATATGTATATATAAGGTGCTTTATTATAGACATTGTGGGAGTACAAAAAAGAACGATGCGATATCAGTCCTCCTATGCTGTCTAATATACTCGATGCTTGTTAACTATTATGTATATTATACTCCATGGTCCAGTACCGTTCGTTGCCATGGGCGTTGCCATGATGGTGCAAGGAAAAACTACCATGAACCAGCACAGCACCCGGATTATTTATCAGTCCAAAATTGCCCCATATCAGAAGCATCCAAAGATGTACAGTATAACCCCATTAAACCAATCTTGAAGGGACCCTAGATATTTGTTTGGATTAACCGATCATTGGTTTAACTGAGCTTTGGCTTTGACTTTGACTTTGAGTGAGCGTGTATTGCACATGTAATATACAATGTATATGGTCACTTTGATTATTGTTTTTTTATGTACATACAGTATAACCCAGTTAAGCCAAGCTTGATTAAACCAAACAATCCGTTAATCCAAACAATTTTCTAGGGTCCCTTCAAAAACTTCCATTTATCATATATAAAAGTTGGTGGGGTCTCAGATGACCTTATAACCACATGAAAGCTTGGTTTAACCATACCGGAAGTGGCCTGAGGTCCGACAATTTTGTTTGGATTAACCGATAATTTGGATTAACCACTTTGCTTTAACCAACTTTTTTATATGATAAATGGTAGTATTTTGCCGGGCCGCCGAAAAAAGTGTGGGTTAACAGATCATTTGGTTTAACCGAGCTTGGTTTAACGGGGTTATAGTGTATATATATATTATGTCCCTGTGTAGTTTCCATGCTTGGGGTGAAGCTGTCCATGTTTTAACATGGGTAGACTTGCTCTTTTCGTCCGATACCATGATTGTCCAAGGGGTTTTGTGTTAATGCAATATGTGTGTGTCATGGGGGTGATGAAAATGGGAAATATTGTGCCTAGAGCGGGACATCTCTTTGCATTCCGGGCCAATGTGCTAACAATTACACCACCTAGGCTCCCTGATATCAACACACTACCCACACCTACCTGTCTATGAGCTCCTTGCCTGAGAGGTCAGTGCAGACTACTACATTCGTCCCCTGGAATTGTAAGTCTTCTTAATACTTACAATTACATACAGGCAACGCACTCACATACATACACAGGGTAGGATCAACAGCTTGTACAGGATCATGGTCACGGCAACCAGTGTTGTGGGGTTGTTGAAAATGGGAAATATTGTGTCTAGAGCAGGACTCAAACCCACATCTCTTTGCACTCTGGGCCAGTGTGCTAACCATTACACCACCTAGGCTCCATGATATCAACACACTACCCACGCCTACCTGTCTATGCAGGTCCTTCCCTGAGAGGTCAGTGCAGACTACTACATGAGTTTGTGAATCTTCGCCATTGAATGCTCAATATGGCTGATTGTTTCCATCTTAGTTAAGCAGATAAGTATTTCCCTTATGTAGCATCGGGAAAGTTAGACTTAACTGAAACAGACACAAAAGGATGGATACTACAATATGCACAAATGTATAGATCTACAGATTGATGGCCTGATTGACATATAGGTTAGCATGTTGACACCTAAATAGAGAAGAATAGAGACAGACATTCCTGGTATGGCCTAGGGTCTTACTGGGGCATAAAACTACACCAACCACCCAATCTCCCCCGCCCTCTCAGAGGACTGTGGTTGGGCTCTTGGGCTGCCTTTTCCTTCCTCCCCCCTCCCTGCCCCCCCCCCCCATTCCTCTGATCACTACCCATCGGAAGCCAACTCCCGACCACAAGGGACTATTTTCAGCAGTGCCCATTCAGTGCTGCAGATTTGCAGCCTTCAGCCCACCAATGCGATTGAAAACGCCCCCAAAACAACAAACAAGATATATCCAGGTCAATAGGCATATATATACACAGAATAATTAAATTCATAGGTACTCTCTCAACTGTAGATTTCTTGTTTTTATTTCCTGTAGAGAAAATACTCTGGAATTGTATTTATTGTCGAAGCAGTACTCCTCAGTAGCATTTCAGTAATTTGACTAATTAATTATCCGGCGTCACTGTCGATTTGTTAGTGTTACATCCAGCCCTCTAAATGCAGGTCATCCTAAGCGCATGCGTGGAAATAGATCCTCCTTTAGGCCCGCAGCTAATTCCCAAGTTGCTTAGCATTAGCCGCGATAATATTTGCGCAAAACACATCGGAACGGCAGCAATAGATGCTGGGAATAGACCGAGCTATTTGCCTAAGCGTATTGATTGAAGGCTCTCAAATTGTTAACTGGTGGTGCTGGTGGTCTGTATGTGTTGTTTAACTGATTAGTTTGGACGATTCACATCTGGGGACGTCCAGATGGATTCAGTACGCGCAGCAATATCAGCTTTTCAAATATTGAACTTTGCTGCCAATTGTTTTCTCCAAATCTCCCTCTATCTATCTCTCTGCCCCCTCTCTCTCACCTCTCTCTCTCCACTCTCTCTCTTCTCGCTCTCTCTCCTCTCTCTCTCCACTCTCTCTCTTCACTCTCTCTCTCTTCTATCTCTCTGCTCTCTCTCTTCTCTCTCTCCTCTCTCTCTTCTCTCTCTCCTCTCTATCTTATATCTATCCTCTCTCCTCTCTCTTCTCTCGCTCTTCTTTCTCTGTCTCTCCCCCTCTCTCCAAATTTCCCCTAGATATAAATCCGGTCCTGATGTGTCTTACTTTTTTAGTCTTAGATTTGTTTGTTTTGTTGTTGTTTTACGTCCTAGCGACATCGAAGTTAATATCAGGACGGGTACTGACTTGTGACAGTGCACACGCATGGTGTCTTTATAGTGTTGCCCCACTAGGATACCATAACCAGATATCTCACACACTCAAATTATCCCGACACTGTGCTAACCAGTCATTGCCCTATCCTATAAATGCCGAGTGCTAGGCTAGGTAGTGACAAGTATCAATTTGATTATAAGTCATTGGTTTGACTCGGCTGAGATT